>CM040245.1:47990843-48132241 GCA_022545495.1 Chrysanthemum lavandulifolium
AGTGACATCCAAAATTAAACAGATTCAAATACCGTGCTTCAGAAAACAAGAAAACTGGGTGTCTAAATCAGCTGAGCGAAAAAGATTGCTCAGCATGCTTGTGCAAGGTAATGATAAAGTGGAGACACGTATTCTTCTTTGCCCATATACAGTAGTATAAAGAAGAGCACACTGGGAAGAACATTCTGATGGGTGAGCCGTTCTAACCATTCAGTGCGACTGTGCGCACTTCTTAATTAACCCCTTTATAGTTTGTTAGAGGGGTTAATTATGACAAACTAACTTGTATTTTGATTGCTAAGATTAAATTCTACAAAGTTTTAATCGATGCGTTGAGAAACTTACAACTTTGCACTAAGATGCTTCGTACATAGAATGGTTATACTAGGTAGCTCCAATCGAACTCACGAGGCGGAGGACGGTAAGCGCTAAAGCATAACCTTAGACATCCATTCGGTCATGTTGTGCACTTCTTAATTAACCCTTTATAGTTTGTTCTAGTGGGTGAGCCGTTCTAACCATTTAATACAATCGCATCAATCGATTAAAAGTTCAAGAATAATACTTAGATAACAAATCGGTTTAGCCATTATTTAGTCCATTTAATTTTCTATTCATAAAAACCTTTTGCTTACTAACATGTCAAACAATATATAAATAAAAAAGCATTTTAATAAAATTAAACACACTCAAATAATATAAACATATAACTAAACAATTTAACATATGTAAAAAACAATTAGCCACATGCATAATTATTTCAATAAACTCTAATAAACAATTCTAGGCGTAAATAAATGCATACATTAACTAGGGCTTTCAACTACAAGGTAGATGAGCCACATACATCGACAAGTCAATTGCGTAAGCCAAAGTCACTAATATACCAATTAGCACATAACGAATTTTTATTAGTTATAATTGAGGTCTTCCCCAATTCAATAATTATTAAATAAATAGAACATGTGTGTATCACTTAACAATTAATCAATGAACAATAAACAATACTCCATGGCAAAACATGCATGTTCCACCATGGATTCCGCATAACAATTATCACCCAAGATACGCATATTACATGGCACATAACAATTATTCATTAATTAACCATATAAAATTAGCATGCTACCTAGGGTTTCTACAAGTTTTACAAAATTAAAACCTAATTAAATAATTAAAGGGTAATCGACCCTATTAAATAAAAATTAGGGTTTCGAATTCAAAACCCTAGAAACCATAAAAACATGCATATAATCATAAAGATTCAATTTTTATGTGTTTCGGTAATTAATTACATCATATTAACGGCTCGTGATGCCACTGTTGGGATTTAATACTCATAACAATTATATAAAATCAAATAACATCATCAAAGCATGCAGCGGAAGTAAATAGGAATAATATATGTAAGTAATTAACCGAATAAGAAAATGCGTACCTTTTAGCAATTCAAGAATCAAACGATCTTTTAGAACAAGAACAAAAACCCAAAACCCTAACTTTAGGGTTTATTAAATTCGACCCAACCAAAAGTCGACCACCAAGATTACAAGCTCAAGCGTGCTTGTCCTTCGTTCTTGTACACACGTACTATTAGCGATTTGATGTGAAAAGCTAGTTTCTTGAATCACAAATAAAACCAAATACTTAATCTTGAGTTAAACAAATCGAAACCCTTTGGGTTTGGGGTGTTCGACCAGCCACACAAGAAAGAGGAGAGGAGAAGAGAAATTAGGTCTATTGGTGATCCAAGGTTAGGAGAATAATGAATACAAGGGATTGTATTTATAGTTTCTCAAAACTTGGTGACCAAGAAAAACCTCCCTTGGGCTTTTGTGAACCCACGACCGGCCAAGCATCCCAAGGGGATTCTAGATCCTTCTTGTCCACTAATTTCATCCTTAGTCCTCGTAGTTTACTTTTAATGACCGTTAGTCAAAACCCCGTTAAATATTAACTATCGTTATGTTTTATTTCGTGACTAAGAATTAATAATAACATTTTATATATTAATTATTAACATCAATTCTCATACGTAATGTGTGCAATCCCAAAGTCTCGAGTTCGAATCCGGACATACATATATTTAAATATCCATAAAACCTTTCAGTTTCAAAGTCACCATTATAGATTTGTCACAATCAACATGCAAAAAATAAGTTTCAATAAAAGTGATCTTATATGTTAGGATTCAAGGTTAATAAATTAAAGTTCAGTATATACCGCAGGTAGGTCAACATATGTGGGTATGCCTTTACAGAAGTTTCCAGAGTAGTCTTGTACTTGAAGACCCTAAAGAATCGAAGGGAAGAGACAACAGAGATGGATAAATTTACGAATTTCAGAAAACATATTAAGAGGTGACCATTTTGACCTATTTAGTAATGAATGGGTCGATCGGGGTTACACTTGATTTTTTAAGGACACCATAAAAATAAGTGCTAGAAGGAAACGGGGAAAATTGGTCTAAAACATTTTATTTGAAACATTGAATCGTTGTCGAAATAGGATTACATTCTGTAATCATATTTGACACATCAACTATGTATGAGAAACTCAAAAATTAATGATAAGAAGTGTTTCGGCTCAAGCAGATCCAACCATTACCGAAACTAAATATAGTAATGACATTGGTTAGTCTAGCTTTCACACGCCAATGCCCCCAGATCAAATCGAGTATGGTCTACTCGAAAAAACCATTTAATGATTCATCATTTTTACTTATCCTTTTGTTACTAATACTACATTAACTATGAATATGGATCAAGTCATTTCATAAGTTAATATTCTGTTTCTCGTTTGTATATGATTGAACAAGATTACCAAATCTTCTGAACGTATTCCAGATCTTGGGTATGGCCATACAAACATCTTGTCAACCCTACGAGGGCCCAAATATAGTATTATGCTTTGAAACAAATTCAAATGAACAAATTCTCTTGACTACAAACATAACTCATGAACTTTGCAACACTTCCGAAAATAGCCCTTATAACTACCGATTCACGGATAGCGTTAGACTATCTTACACAAATGCACTACATTCATATCGGTTATCCGGTATCTCAAGTCCGAGGATAAACACTTCATGATATACTTAATGACAAAGATCCATAAAGTATCATCATGTAAAATTGGGATGAGTCTTATATTCAATTCATTGAATATCATGTGAATCTGGTATGTCCTACGCATCAATATACTTTAAAAGTATATTCTACCAAACTCAGTTGTCTTAATTCAATGACATTCCACATTATTGATCGACAACGGACTATTTAGAATAACATAAGTTATTCTGGATTAAACATGCAAATATAGGATATAATATTAAGAAAATGAAAATAAACATAACCAATATTTTATTTCATTTAAACAATATTTGTTCAAAACATCCCTTATCCAAATACTAAATAGATCAATGCATGATAATCTTGGCTCAAGTAATGACAATCATACTTGTTGACAAGGCATAATTTCAACTAACTTTGATCTATCGAATTTTGAGAATACTTATCTTAAGAATTCAACTAGTGAAGTTCTTGTATGTGTGCATTCAAAATATCTTGATATTGCCACATAATATTTCATAAAGTGTGTGACATCCTCAAGCACCAATTTATGACAATCAAACTTTCAAACATTTTTAAAGTTTAAAGTATTCTTATTCTTTATTGTATAATGCAACTATGCTCTTAGTTGAGCACAACTAGTTCACATGGCCATTTACAAGGATGAAATCCTCCCATGACTAGTATTGAGTGTCATCTCAATTAAACCAGCATCATTGTATACAAACAACAATATGCTCTTTAAAATCTCCGTAAACTTCAATATCTACAGTGTAATGTTTGATGCCTTCCAAACTTTCAAGTTTGTTGGCTATGAAAATTTCGCAACAATTGCTGTATTGCTCATCCATAGAATTTTGAGAGCAAATCCAGGCTGAGGAATGTAATTCTAAATTCAAACATATTCCATTTGAATATTCATTACACTAGTTATCTAATAACTTCATTAGATATCAATGTTGTCAAATCATCTTGCAATCAAGCATGATACAACAATAACATGATGTACATGAAAAATCCTTATGTCAAACAAAGATTTAATTCATGTTCTACATATCCATTTTCCAAATGATATATCATGTTCTATTAGACTCATTAATTTAATACCACCATGTTTACTAACAATAAACATATACTCTAAGGTTGTATGTCTTATTTTCTAAATCTTTCATGTGAAGTTCCATTCCAAACTAAAACTTAACATTTAGCTTAGATGGAATGTTACTACCCACAACATATAAGATTTAAAGAAAATAAACACAATACTCCCACTAGCTTTCAGGAATACTTAGAAATTATCTTATTTTAATTTTTAAACAAAAACTTGGATTTAATAGTTAAACATAAGAATCATCTCCTAGATGCATGCATATATCCATTCATGGATTCTTGCAGTTTGTACATTTTCAAAGATTATGTGAATTCATAAAACTTATTTGTATTACTTATCGTCCTCGCAAAATCAATCACACAAGAAAGAGTTTTAATATCCAATTGTCATTTTTCATATCAATGAAAATAAGTATGACAATTATAATCATTATATATTTAATGTGCCAAAGAAAGAATATTCAATCACAGTTAATTGCTTAAGTGTGATTAATAATCTTGTCACAAGTCATGCATTAAACACATGTACAATATTGTCCATATGATTTCTACACAAAGATTTAAACCACTAGGGTTTTTCTTCCTTTGAAGAAACTCATATTTATTAAGATAAACCAAGTTTCAGAGTTGATTATCTTTATTGACATCATCTTAACATTCATAGTATGAATAATTTACCACAATTCAATATTAGGTAAATGCATCATCATGATTAACAGGTTTACCATGATCCTGCAACTCATATATCTCAGCACATCAATCAATTATCTGAGAATCCTTGCGGATATATGAATGAGAATTCCATCATCTTGAGGTCTATCAAATTTTTCCTCATCATGATATTTACTAGTGTATTTTAGAAGATTATGTGTTTTGTAATTGTAATTTAATCTCTTCAAGATCTAAACAAAACTCCCACTTGCTTTTGTAATTTAAAGACTATCTATAAATATTTTAGCAATTAGAACAACACTAAATTGTTTTCTTGTGAGATATTACAAATCACATTAACAGTTTAACAGTTCGTAAATCTTGTTCGTTAATAACCTACTCCATAAGTAGTTTTAACAAATCAGAACTTCAATATAAGACTCAATGTGATTCATCACATTCCATACTAAAATGGTGTCTTATTAATCTTCTAGATTTTGAGTTAAGTATATCCAATCAATACTCAATTTTCTAACCTTGATAACTTTTGAAAGAAAAGAAGATATTGTTATCTTGAATCAAACAATATAACAAATGTTTGATTCTTCTAATCGAACATTCCATATACATAAAGTATTTCATTAGAATTAATATTGTAAGATAATCTAACAATATTTAAGATAAACATATTACTTTTGGCCTACCTATTTACCAACTAAGTCAACTTAATAGTATAATAGAATATCCAAGCCAATTGCATGTTTTTATAACATAAGTATTCTTTGACCAAGTCAAAAGACATAACAGATATATTATCTTACTTTATATTATAAGTCTTTAAAAGACTTCATGTTTGTGAGTTTATACAGAAACACATAACCATGTATAATTTAAAGTTATTATGAACACCACGCCATGGCTTCAATTAATTAATTTTCAAGTTAATAAACTATTTATGTCATTCCAAGAATACACAAATATTTAAAGTAGCATTAGATTACTTTATTTTAATTATGTCATCCGTTGAAGTGTCCAACTTAAGAAACTGCAAATCATCCACGCCTGATCCCACGACAAGTGGTGATTCACCTTGAGATTACAATCTAGCCAAGATCTCACTTAACCTAAAATGTAACTTCAAGTGTTTCTATAATTTTAATGACATAAGACATAAAAGTAGTCTATGCTATAATCTTGACACATGTTCTTTAAGCAAGACAATCTTATTAGAACGTTAATCTCTTACCTTACGATCAAGAGAATCCATTAATCATATTTGTATGTGTTGTTCCTTTGCACACAATAAATACTTCTCCCACTTGTGCATAGAACAACATCATATAGTAGATAAGCACCATGACATTCGTTTGTTTATGTGAGCAATATGATAGTGTCATAGATATATAAGCATTACAAGTAGATGTAGGAGCACTTAATTTATCAAGGAAACGTTCATGACTATCCTTGAGAATATGAATGTCTACATTTTTGAGCGTAATGTATTATTTCAAGAAAATCTAGAAATAATCGAGTTATTACCAAGATAATAACTTAACTTCCACCGAATTAGACAACGTTACAATAATGTCTTATTCAAGAATACACCATACTCCCAATGGATTTGACAACATCGTAAGTGTTTCATTAACCGGTGAAAATAGCGTGCTATTACATTGTTGTTGGTTTTATGGACAATAAATTAATAGGCGTGAGTTAGGATCGAACTTCGAGACTATGGGATTGCACACTTTACGTATGAGAATTTAAAGTTAATAATTAAATATAAGCGTTATATTTATTTATTTATTAAACGAAATAACTAACGAGCGTTAAGTAATTAATGTAATGGACTAACGGTCGTTAAATGTTTATGGAAAAGGATCTAATTGCAAAGTTGGGAAGGTTCGGAATCCTTTAGGGACTCCAAACCAATCGGCCATAGGGACAAAATAAGGAAAGAAAAACCAACTTGTTCACCAAGTTTGCTTGGGTATATAAACAAGGCTTGGGGTTTTATTTTTCCATCTCTTGTGCTCATTAGCTAAACCCTAAAACAGTTTTGTGTGTGTTTCTTTGATCCAAACCGATCGTACACCACCTCTTGGTGTCGATCTACTCTTTCCTATAAACCAAGTTATTTGTTTTATAAAACTAGCATTACTTTAATTCGGTTTAGTGCGTGTGTACAAGAACATAGTAATAACATACTTTTGTTATTATCTTGGATTGAATTACAAAACGGTAAGGGGTAATTCATATAATCCTATAAACCCTAATTAGGGTTCATCCAATTGCTAGTTTTGTGGATTTGATTCTTGTTCGGCTAGAATCAAGAAAAGGTACGCATATTCTTCTTATGTTAATTAATTATTCGTTAATACATCCTTTACGCTTCCGCACTTACTTTGATGTTTATTGTTTATATTTATGATTGTCATGTTATATAATTCCAACAATTGTAACTCCTTTCAAAGACTATTCGTAACAATTACTTAGGTACTAAAGAGTGTATTCTACTCAGAGATGATGGATCATCCATCATACTATTAACTTGAAAAATTGAGCATGCAATTTCTTCCATAATAGGTCTACTATCCCCAATAATGGTGTGTAGCACCTTTAATTGGTCAAAGCAAAACGACTAGATAAAATATACTAGTTTGTCTTTTACCAATTTTGCGATAATTAGTCTAGCTTCTAATTTAATAACTCATAAAATGTCAAACATGTTTTCTAGTTGAACAAAATGTCATATAAGAATTCAATTACCAACAGAGGGTAATGAAATCTCTTAAGGAAAACATGGTGTGCAATTTTCTTAACTATTAATGTTGCTATGAGTTATATATTAGAATTTAGACAATTCTAATGTTCCTAACATACCTTTCTCAATCATGAAAAGGAATAGGATTGAGTCTCACTCTTCTTCCATGGAAAAGAGTTTATGTTTGTCTTTTAGTAAATTTTTCTTGATCAAACATTTGTTTGAAAACAGAACTAGATGAATTTACCAAAGCCCAAACCATATTTACGGTTTAATGTTGCATTAATACAATCAAAAGAATTAACAAAATTCAATTTTAGTATTTTTGATAATTAAATCTTTCAAGAAAATAAAATACCCTTGGTCAATATTCATATTAACCATAGAATTTTCCTTGAATTTTGGATCCTCATTATCATAGTTTCACCACATCGGTTGATCTCGCTAGTGATGAAAGTATAGAATAGTAATCGTTGAAAACGATAATTGACAAACAAGTTTCCAATTCCAAAAATTATGGGATTTACAATTTTGCCAAAACAATTAATGCAAAATGTAAGCATGTTTTATCCCATCTTATGCCTTAAGTCATAGGTCTCACTAACTAACTTAATTAAGTTGTCTAATTTAGAAGCGCAAATCATTAAGTCGAGGTCTCACACAACAAAATAATTCACCTTGTTATTGTAATCTAGATCAAGGTCTCACATAACTAAATTACAACTTCAAGTGTTTCATATCATTAGATGGCATAAACTTAAATTTAAATGGTACAATTTTTTTTATGTGTAATCAAAACTTATGTATAAAGAAGCATGCATACAACTTTATAACACAAAATTTTCGAAAAAAAACTAACTTGTATTTTGATTGCTAAGATTAAATCTACAAAGTTTTAATCGATGCGTTGAGAAACTTACAACTTTGCACTAAGATGCTTCATACATAGAATGGTTATACTAGGTAGCTCCAATCGAACTCACGAAGAGATCGTGTAAGCGCTAAAGCATAACCTTAGACATCTATTCGGTCTTGTCATGCACTTCTTAATTAACCCCTTTATAGTTTGTTATAGTGGGTGAGCCGTTCTAACCATTTAGTACAGTCGCTCGATTAAAAGTTCAAGAATAATACTTAGATAACAAATCGGTTTACGCCATTATTTAGTCCATTTAATTTTCTATTCATAAAAACCCTTTTGCTTACTAACATGTCAAACAATATATAAATAAAAAAGCATTTTAATAAAATTAAACACACTCAAATAATATAAACATATAACTAAACAATTTAACATATGTAAAAACAATTAGCCACATGCATAATTATTTCAATAAACTCTAATAAACAATTCTAGGCGTAAATAAATGCATACATTAACTAGGGCTTTCACCTACAAGGTAGATGAGCCACATACATCGACAAGTCGATTGCTTAAGCCAAAGTCAATAATATACCAATTAGCACATAACAATTTTATTAGTTATAATTGAGGTCTTCCCAATTCAATAATTATTAAATAAATAGAACATGTGTATCACTTAACAATTAATCAATGAACAATAAACAATACTCCATGGCAAAACATGCATGTTCCACCATGGATTCCATAACAATTATCACCCAAGATACGCATATTACATGGCACATAACAATTATTCATTAATTAACCATATAAAATTAGCATGCTACCTAGGGTTTCTACAAGTTTTACAAAATTAAAACCTAATTAAATAATTAAAGGTAATCGACCCTATTAAATAAAAATTAGGGTTTAATTCAAAACCCTAGAAACCATAAAACATGCATATAATCATAAAGATTCAATTTTTATGTGTTTGGTAATTAATTACATCATATTAACTACGTGATGCCACCGTTGGGATTTAATACTCATAACAATTATATAAAATCAAATAACATCATCAAAGCATGCGGTGAAGTAAATAGGAATAATATATGTAAGTAATTAACCGAATAAGAAAACACGTACCTTTTAGCAATTCAAGAATCAAACGATCTTTTAGAACAAGAACAAAAACCCAAAACCCTAACTTTAGGGTTTATTAAATTCGACCCAACCAAAAGTCGACCACCAAGATTACAAGCTCAAGCGTGCTTGTCCTTCGTTCTTGTACACATATACTATTAGCGATTTGATGTGAAAAGCTAGTTTCTTGAATCACAAATAAAACCAAATACTTAATCTTGAGTTAAACAAATCGAAACCCTTTGGGTTTGGGGTGTTCGACCGGCCACACAAGAAAGAGGAGAGGAGAAGAGAAATTAGGTCTATTGGTGATCCAAGGTTAGGAGAATAATGAATACAAGGGATTGTATTTATAGTTTCTCAAAACTTGGTGACCAAGAAAAACCTCCCTTGGGCTTTTGTGAACCCACGACTGGCCAAGCATCCCAAGGGAATTCTAGATCCTTCTTGTCCACTAATTTCATCCTTAGTCCTCGTAGTTTACTTTTAATGACCGTTAGTCAAAACCCCGTTAAATATTAACTATCGTTATGTTTTATTTCGTGATTAATAATTAATAATAACATTTTATATATTAATTATTAACATCAATTCTCATACGTAATGTGTGCAATCCCAAAGTCTCGAGTTCGAATCCGGACATACATATATTTAAATATCCATAAAACCTTTCATACACTACTACACGACGTTCTAGGAGGCGAGCACCCTCTCTAGTGTTTAAGTAGCTCCGCTTACGCCGTGATGGATAGTTAAAATATTTTAATTAACCGAACCGAACTGCTCCGTGAACACCATGCTAAATGGTTTATTACTTCGTATTGAGCTGATGTTACGTGATTAAATTTTGTATCTTGGAGAATGAATCATTCGGACCATTATATGGAAATTTTCATATTTTAGTTTTTTTACTTCTAAAGTTGATATATTATTAAACAAACCAATTCTTGGCTAAAATAAACTGATATACAAAAACAAAGAAATAGAAATGGGAATGCAATGATTTATTGGTACCACAAAGTGTGGTCTATTCTCAATTTGTCGGTCTCTTGATGCTGTCTTTGTACATGTTGTCTTCTAATTTTGAAGCACATGAAAGCCATGAACTATTTGCTTTAATTATCCAGACTTACAATCTATAGGAAGCAAAGAAAACCTTAATCAATGTAATTATGATTTCTAACAAGTGCTAAATGACGATTGATAAAGTATTATATTTCTATTATTTAATTGTAATTTAGAATACTAATCTCATTTGTTCCTTAAATTGTTATCACATGTAAACAGGGCCCGAACCTAAGGGGTTCTCAAGCACCGAAACCCATGAATGTTTTGTGTCATATAAAATTATAAATACATGCCTTGTTTAGTTAGTCAACCAATACGTTAAAGATATACATTTCTTCTTATTTTGTTTACTAGTTTAATCAAATCGTACATTTTAGTTAATTTTTATTTCCTTTATATTTGTAAAAAAAAAATATGCATCTGATGATTTAGAGACTTGGTTCCGCCCATGCATGTATAAATGAAATATAAATGAAGCAATGTGTGACCGTACTTGAGTTTTTGCCCCAACGTAAGGTACGATGACGTGCTGATTTTTCCTACAAACACAACCGGGTCTTGGTAGAGTACCATTCGGAATATACCATATTAGCCCTCTCTTGGATGTACATTTTGTCTCCTAAGCTGGCTTCAATCTATAAACAGCTAGTTTGGTTGAAGTCTAGAACAAATTTTGATCGTATATTGATCTTGAACCTTGGGCCTTTTGTGTATTGAGGTGGTACATATTTCTTTAGGACAAAGTGTCTTGCTCAAATTGACATGACAGACTTCAGAATCGCATTTCATGATGCGAGGATGCACAAACAAAGAAAAAACAACTTTGGTATTGAGGATCAGGTTCAAGCCCAAACCAAAGAGCATTCTCCAACGTCTGAGTGAGTGAAGATTTGAAGAGAGGGATAACGTTCACTCCAATGGAATTGAAGAGTACTCCATCTAGAGCCGGACATAGTTAAGATATGTACGTGCATAACCTTTAAGAATTATTAGTAACTAGTGTAAATTTTATTTTTAGAGGTAAACTTTAAATGACTAGCATGACAAAAAGATAAAGTAAGTTGTGTATGAACACGTATACGAATGTGAGCTATGCATGAGCCATGAGGTGCTTAGTTAGACCGTTGATATGTATCAAGTATATAGTGATATTAATGTGCATTTCGAATGGTTTGCTTGGTAGATATGAGTAAATAAGAAAAGGTCTTGTTCCATTTAGGAAAATGTATCATGGATCACAATATTTGCCTTCGATGGTGAACGTAGTATTTGTATGGGAGAGCTATAGGCTACTCCATCGGGCTCATATGCGCTGGCACGTAAGAAAAAGTTGCTTGGTTTAATGTATGTTCGACCATGTCTCAGTTTAGAGTCATGATTTGAGGTGGCGCACTCTCAAGAATACGCTCATAATAATTTTGACGGATCAACTTATATATCCAACCTAGTTTTGGGTAGATTTAAAACTAAACTCCTTTTGATTTGTTTACCTAACATGTCGAATAAATATGTTTTACTACAAATAAAGAGGTTATATGATGATGAAGTCCCACGTTTGGTGCCGCATGATTTGGTTTGAGATTGTGTAATGAGTTTTATGTCCAATCATCATAGGTAGAAGTCTTATTTTTGACCAAGATGTCTTTGGATGAGTTGAACATGGATTTTATATGCTAACCATCAAAGCTCCCATTTTCAAAACTTTGACCACTTTTCATCATGCTTGCAGTGGACCTTTTCTATTTTTATTCATTAAAATTATCCGCATGTGCTTGGAGAAATGCTAATTTAACAAGTTTTGGTTTTGAAAATACTATTGTAATTGTTACAATGTGAGAACAGTTTTGTGTATTCCATTTTAATTATAAACTTATAGTTTTAGTAGCAACGTGGAATAAACATACGATTACATGTAAAGTCTTCAATAGCTAAGTCGTTGATTTTGTGTCGTCGAAACGAGACGCTTTTCAGATCGTATATTAACATGTATATGTTATTAGTTTTCTCGAGATCATATACTAAAATATATGGAATACTTAATAAAAACTAACAACCATTTGCTAAATTGTTTCGATATTCTCTTTAGTGTCATGTTGTAGAAATCCTCTCGGATAAGGCTTTTCTGTATATATACTTGAGAAAAAATCTGTATGTGGATTTCTCATTCATTATGTATTTAACATTGCTATTATAATTCAACTTTAGCTAAACCATTAGAATTATAGTAAGTAATATAAAAGAAAGACTAAAATACACCGTTGGTTCCCTAAACTTGGCAGGGTGCATCGCGATAGGACAAAACTTGCCTTTTTCATCGCCATAGGTCCAAAACATGGCTATTAAATGCCAGATTGGTCCTTTGACAAAGTCAAATTCTAATTTTTGTTTTGTAGTCGAGGGTATTTTAGTCCATACACATTTATACTTTTATAACACATTTATATTTTAGCCCTTCATCTTTCATCCTCTTCATCATCTCCCCAAATCATTCATCTTTTGGTTCCTTCACTGTTGTTCTCACTGGTGGATCTTTGATCATTCATCTCAGGTAAGGCTAGCAGATCCTTGTTTCTTGATTGTCAAAAGAATGTGATTAAATATATGGCTAGCACTCCTTGTTTCTTTATCACTCCTTGTTTTCCTCATGATATATGGGTCAATTTGGGATATTTTTATTCTCAAACGGGTCAAATAAAGAGAAATGATATAAAGTCAAACATGTGAAATGGGTTAAAAGGCGTAAACATGGCCAAGGTGTTTCCTAATGCATGCAATCTCATAAATCGATTCACTGTCATTTAACTAATAGTATTGTATTGGTCATATATCTAAATTTTGACAAAATAGTGTTTTGATTAATTTGACCCGTACTAAAATGACATGTTTGAACTCATACCCGCCTTTCCGATGTACATTGTGGAAATTAATAATCACAAAATCTGATGTATTCTAGGATCGAACAATACACGGAGAAATAAGCCCATTGAAAGAGATGGAGTTTTACACTTTTGCTAATTGTATATGATATATACCATCTTCTTATACTATTACATAATATACTTGAAAGAGATGGAGTTTTACACACTTTTGCTAATTTATAAAATATATATAGTATATTGAAAGTACTTCACTTCCTGAACTCCACAACTCATCCATGTTCCAAAAGTGTCATCTACTAACTCATTGTTCATCCAATCCACTTCGCCTCATCCATGTTGAAAGTCTAAGGTCGACATATCACTATATCGCGATTCTTGCATGTTTAAGTGGTTGAAACTCATGGCATCAAAGTTATTGTTATCCACAAAGTAACCATTGTTTTGAATTGAACTTTCGTGCAAGTATGGTAGCACGATTTTGTGGAATTTAAAGAATGTATGCTTGAGCTTGAATACGTGTTCTCCATTAGTGTTTCATTGCTTAGTGCTTGATGGCTCAAGTTCTTTTGATAAGCATCCATAGTTGTGGTAGAAGTAGAGGATGATGATGGTGAACTTTGCTCCACTTTTTCTAGCAACCTTGGTAGCCAAAATTGTTTAAGCGCTTCGACAAATTTCTTGCTATTAGAGTCGATCTTAAGATAGCGAGCTTGCTTTTGTACCTTTGTTCTCCAATAGTTCTTGATCTTGTTATCAGTTCTTCCTGGCAATTGCTGTGCAATTTTGACCACCTTAAACATAATATATAGATAAATTTTAGAAGATGTATAATTTAATAATTATTAGTAATCATGCTGATATTAATATGTTAGAAGTTTAAATAGTAATAGCTGAGAACTTTATGTGTGATCATAAATAGGCCCACCTATTGCCCCACTTGGAATGTAGTTCAAGAATCAACAGTTGCTCTTGGGGCGAAAGATTTCCATGTTTAACGTCTGGCTTTAGATAATTCAACCATCTTAACCTACAACTTTTCGCCGTCCTCTTTAATCCTGAAAAAAGAGGAGTTTAACATCATAAAATAGCTCAAACATGATATAATGCACAATTTAGTTGTCTTTAATTTTTCAACAAGTTTTTCTCTTGGTTACCTGAGGATTTTGCTAGCGAGTTCCAACGCCCTTCTCCATGACAAGTGATGTATTGAATTAGAAGATTGTCTTCATCAAGTGTCCACGGTCCTCTTCTTAGCTCACCAACTTCTTGTTCATGGCAAGAGCTACTAATCTTATTTTGGCTGCATTAATTTTAAAACAGAAGACCATCTTCTTTTAGTAATATCAGCCATTTGGTGTTGGGCAATGCTCAAAAATGAGAATAATATATGGATGGTCCTGGTTTCCTATAAGGCATCAGTGTTTCGGCTCTAAGGAAGTGTTTGGGTTAGGTTATTACAAAAATCCAGAATGTAATTTGGGGAGATGATGATTTGGGGAGATGAATGATTTGGGGAGATGATGACAGGAATGAAAGATGAAGGGGTAAAATATAAATGTGTTATAAAAGTATAAATGTGTATGGACTAAAATACCCTCGACTACAAAACAAAAATCAGACTTTGACTTTGTCAAAGGACCAATCTGGCATTTAATGTCCATGTTTTGGACCTATGGCGATGAAAAAGGCGAGTTTTGTCCCATCGCGATGCACCCTGCCAAGTTTAGGGACCAACGATGTATTTTAGTCTAAAAGAAAACATAAGTGGTTCAATTGGTTCATTGAATACATTCTAACATGTGTCACTTCGCATATATTAGCAAAATGACAAGATATTCTCACTCTCCTTAGTTCTTATATTCCCAACCCCCCCCCCCTCTCTTTTACTTTTTTGCATTTTTTATTTATTTATTTTTTTTATTTTTATAATTTTGTTTATATCAAAAACTATAAACCCGAAAATGCGGAAAAGGAAATATAAAGTTTAATAAGTCAAACGCTTAAACCTGCCGTAAATACTGAATGAACCGATAAAAACCGCACAGATGAAACAAATGAAGGACAAAAGAAATAAAAATTACAAACCCTCCCTAGTCTGAAAAGTTATTTTTGATTTGAAGATTTGAACGTTCGATTATTTACACCCTACCCAAATAAAATAAAAAATATATAAATAATAAATAAATAAATAAAAATATCTAGCTATTCTGCATTTCTGCCCATCTCTAACCACACTCTAAAAGTTCGTCAACTTTCAAGAAAAAGCATATTTCACTTATATTTTTTTGAAAAGCATATTTCACTTATATTACTAAGCTAAAAATTTGTCTATACCACATACTCCAAACACTATCTTCAAAACCTTTTATTATAAATTAAGAATTAATATACTTTTAACCAATGACTTGTATTTTTGATCACTTTATATATATAATCGCATTATTATGTAATATGGAAGATGAGTAGTGAACCTCTAAATATGGAGGATATTGATCATTGCTCAAAATAAAATCTCGAAATACATAGAATGGTTGGAGATGTTTTCTATGCTACATTCTTTAAATAAGAAAAAAAAATGTAACATGAAGCGTATGGTTTGAGATATATTGAATGTATGTATTTAGTTTATCCACTTAATGGAGTAAGTTAACTTATAAAATGAATATGGCCTAATTTTAAATAGCAATCTCTTGAAGCACATAATATAAGATTTATAAAAGTACCATACTGTAAACACCTTTGTTGCATCGATTATACAAGATACCCAATCCTGTCACGGTGGAGTATGAGTTTGGTGCATCAATTATGCAAATGCAAAATGTTGGATGCTATTGAAACTAGCAAATGACATATAACTTGTCCCCTTGTTTGACACTTATGGATCTTTCATTAGAATAAGAACATAAATCGAATTTGTTTTACACTAGACCACTAAGCCAATATACGCTTGTTCTAAGTCGTTATAATTCTCTCATTCAGCTTATCACTAGTTTAGAAATGTCGTTAACAAAATCATGTAACTTGTCCCCAAATTCTTCTAACACAGACCCAATATTTTACGCAGCTAGGATTGATCAAAATTGAAAATAGTCAACCTTCCGTGTTACTGAATTTTAAACCATGTACGTAATGCAAATAAGCTTCGTAAAGTTAGCAAAACCCGTATTTTAAAAATAACCTACTTTGCCTAAATCTAACTTTAGGCCCTAAAACAAGAACAATTAAACGCTAAATGGTGATAGCAAAATTATGCGCAAGTAATTAACGTTACTCATCTATATTATTAAAACAAAACTAACAAGAAGATAGTTAATTACATAAAGATTTAATCAATCGGTCCAACTACAAATCTTATGACCCATAAATTTAAGTCAAGAAAACGAATACATACGAATATTATTAAAGATGTCACTTTTCTTTATAGGATGAGAGCTAAAAAGTGACGTTATTACGGAACGGTCATATCCACCACAAAGAAGACGCGATGATGATGTACAAACGGTTGAATCTTCTCTTTAGAAACATGCCACGAGCTCAACCAATCATTCCAATACTCATTAGGCGTGAAGAAAGGGAAGGAGTTATCACACCAAACTCGGACAAACCTCGAACATCAATAACAATATCACACTCGAAGAAGATGTGAAAATTGGATTCCACATTACCATTACAAGAGATCACCAGATTTCAATACCACAAGACGAGAGGTTTAATGGATGAGGTAACGGTCCAAGTTCATTCTCCACATGAAAATGTTAGCTTTTCAAGGAGAGTTTTGTCCCAGTTGTCGGAGAAACCAAAGAGGGTAAAAGCTAGGCGTCAATGTAGCGATGAGTCTCCCCGATCGAGAAAACTCAAATCACTTGCAATCGACCGACACAAGAGTCTTTAACAAAACTTGTGTCGGCATGGCTAATCTCGATCGAGATATCTCTCAAATAAGCTGTTACGAACGCCAAGGTCGGCTCCGGATCAATTTCAACGATATTGCCCGTTTTAATGCTATCAATGATTAGGCGGTCATTGTCTTGTTCCAAACGATAGATTTTGTTGTAGCGAATATGTAACGGCGAATCACCAAGCCAAGTGTCCTTCCAAAAGCATATCATGCGTGCCACAACCCGCTTGAAAGCAAAGAGAGTTAGCGGAAGAATACGATTCGAGTGTAAAGTTGAAGATCCAACTATCTTAGCCTAAGTACCATTAAATTTGCAACTTTCTTGATCGAAACCCCTCTTGATCGTGAAAGCCTTGACCAAAGAGCTTGCGAGTTAGAATACATTCTCCGCGCCACTTTTGAAAAAGAGGAAGGTTGAAAGACTTTAAGCTACCAATGTTCAAACCGCTTTTGTCGAACGAAGAAATAACATCGAGCCATTTAATCCAAGCAAGCTTTTCGGACTCACGAGTCTCCCAAAAAATAGGCACGAGATCTCCAAAGATTTCAACACAAATTCACGAACATTGAAGGCCGAAGAAAATAAATCCCAAGACTTCCTAGCACCACCTTAATTAACGCAATAACGATATATGTCATAGTTATGTTCCTAATGTCAAATATATGTTTGATTATTTTCATTTGAAAAATCAAATAGCCACAATTTCACCAACCAATAATTTCATCACATAAGATTATTAACAAGATATCTAATTCCTTTATTTAGAGTGTTAGATGCGGTTGCGGTCGTGAGTTATCGTGTGCGATGCATCGATTTTACCCGATTATATGTCTATAGCACAAAACCAAAAAAAATATTCCTAATAAAATTTCTATAACACACCACCAAAAACCTTACTCACTAGATTTTTACAACAAATACGAATAACTTGCATACCACCGTAATGTAGAATGTATAACAGGGAACCACGATACAATTTAATGAGAGATAACGGGTGTTATCAGTGAGGTTGGGACGTATAACATGGTGAGTTGGGAATGGTGATAGCTACATTGAACTGTGCCTTCTTATGCTTTACTAGGAGGGCATCACTAGGTTTGTAAGTGTTTCTTTTTCATTTTAGGGTAGTGATATTTCCACAGCATTTTGATGCGTCTACAAAATTAAATGCAAGTTTACATTTATGCCCCATGTTTACTTCAACACATTTTTTTATCATGTCTTTAATGATAATGGTTCAAAATTCCGGCGTCTTTATCGCCACTCACCGCATAACATGAAACCTCTAAATATGATAACATGAGAACCTTTGAAGGCTTTTTACCTTTTATTTCTTGGATTTTTTTTTTATTTTTGTTTTTGCACAATAATCTAACAAAATTCACATTTGCAACCAATTCTCTAAGCAGTTTAAGTCAAATGTAAGAAGAATCCCTAAGTACTCCTAAAATGATCACGACACACATTCAATATTCACCATCACACAACTCGGTTTCCACGCGTAAAAATGATTGTAGAAACTAGAAAGTATTAATCTAGCTTCCACACCAGATACATGAATTATTATTCACTAATCACCATGTATTTATGGAACATCCTGGGCAGACACCATATCAAATTGATTTCCGGTCAATACCAAAAGCAACCAAGAATCTTTAACACCTTTTTTTCTAATGTGAGTTGCCGTTTTATAGTTATGAATGTTCTTCTATAATTTTATGTAAATAAAATAAATCAATATCAAAAGGAAAACAAATGTTTTTATTTTATTAGATTGCAATGTCACCGTGTTATGAAGTTAGCGGCTAAAAAGACATCGAAATAAGCGAAACCTCGTGTTGGACAATGATCAAAAATGGGTTATATAAGTGTGGGGGCATAAATGTAAGTTTGCACAAAATATACGTGGATGAATAAAACACTCGTGAAAATATCAACATCCTTCATTTTATCGTGTTTTATACCCTTCTATGTAATTCATTGACAATTCATGTTATTATTGCCATATAGTGCGTAAAAGAAAACCATAAGCTTATTTATAGTACGTATAGTATAAAGCATTTTAATTATTTTATTTCGAACTTGAAACGAATATTTTTACTTCTATCAATGAAATTTCAAAGGGACAAGCATTGTACAATGATAGATTATTTCGTAAGTGATTATGAATTAGCGAATACTATTCACACGCATTGTTCGATAATTGACTAATAAGTACCCATATTTTTAACGAACTATTAATTGTACGGAAAAGTTGAAATTTCCCCATTGTTGAAGTCCGCGCTGCAATTCGTCAATTAGCATATGGCGTCATCCTAGATGCTCTGAGCGAATATCTCAGAATTGATGATAAAACTTCGTGATTCTCTCAAGCTTTCTGTAATGGGATTATGGAGTTATATGGCGAGGATTATTTACGAAAGCCTACACACCGATGTCAAAAAACTCTATGCTTTTCACAAGGAGAGCACATGGGTTTCCTGGGATGTTAGGAAGCATTGACTGTACAAAATGGTCGTGGGCCCAATGTCCAACTGCACATCATGGTAACTTTCGTAGGGGTGATTATGGGTCAGATCCATTCATTTTATTAGAATTGGTTACCTCACAAGATTTTTGGATTGGGCATGCGTTCTTGGTGTTCTTGGGTCGAACAACGAGATCAACGTCATATTGAATCGCCTCATTTAAACGATCTCAAAACGAGAAAGCACTAGAGGTTCCATTTGTGGCTAATGACGTGACTTATAGATGAGGTAATTATCTTATTGACAGAATATGGACGGTTCTTGTTAAGTCTATTTCACAGCCAGACTCGAATGATACGAAGTTAATAAGATATAACAAGCGTATGAAGCAACAAGAAAAGATGTGAAACGAGCATTTAGCGTGCTAAAGAGAAAGTGGGCTATAATAAAAACTTTCGCACTGTCGTAAAGTCTTAAGAAAAATATGGATTTGATGTACACTTGTATAATATTGCATAATATGATTATAAAAAACCCTAATCCTCTAGAGACGAATGGCGATCACCCTACTCTTTCACTTTCCAATCGATTTCCTTACATCTGCTTGATTCAAATGCCATTTAACACTCATACTATTGTGGATTGATCATGTGATTGGATCCCTTTAGTCTGTTTTTTAATTGGTTGTTGTACGAGTAGATTTAGGGGTTCGTTTTTTGTAGTTAGGGTTTCGCTATTATCCCTTTTCGCTGGAGTTAATTCTTAAGCGCATTAATTATTCCGCATCATGTGGTCGGTTAGGTTCTTGATGTGACTAAACCCTTTTAGGGTTTGGTCTTCTATTCTTAATCATGGTAACTATTGTTGCTTTTTTTGTCTTCTTCGATTGTGTGTGAGTAATGGTTTCTTTTTTCTTTTATTGTATGGATAGCGGTATTGAATCTGGTAACAACAACAAGAGGGTAATGGGTGGGAAGGAAAAGAGATCGACTGGTGATCAGTCTAATCTTTTTGGTGATGCTCCTATTTTGAAATCTACTGGTGGTTCAAATGGATCGACTAATAATTATGGTCCGAGTACAAGTGACGCGAGTGTGCTAAATTCGGTGACTCAATCAGGTTCTACTCCTATATCATTTGTGGATATGTTTAAGGATAAAACACCCAAGAAGACTGTGAAGATTTCTGAAATGAGGAACGAAAATTGCGTGGCTGGTGCTAATGCCACCATTATTTTGGAAGTAGTTGATGAGGTAAGTGCTCGATTCGCTAATACGCTTTATGATTATTTCGTTGGTAAGAGACTTGCTTCCCGATAGTTAAAAATTATGTTAGGAATACATGGGCAAAGTTTGGTCTGCAAAGGGTTATGCTTAACTATGGATTTTTTCTTTTTCAATTTGCGACCAAAAAGGGTATGAAACTTTGGAAGAAGGTTCATGGTTGATCCGATTAGTGCCTATTTTTAGAACATTTGGACTCCTAACTCTAAATTCACAAGAGATGATATAACCTCAGCTCATGTATGGTTTAAAATCCACAATGTTTCGGTATTGCGTATTCCGAGGTCGGTCTTAGTTTGATTACAACGCAAATTGGTCAACCCATCATGCTTAACGATACACTAGTTCGATGTGCCTTAAATCGTGATGTCGTAATTCCTATGCCGTGCCCTTGTGGAAGTGTCGTCGAAGGAAGCTTTACTTGACTCTCTTGTGGTTGCGATCCGTTACCCTAATGGGTTCGGTCATTCATTGGAAAAACTTGATATTGAATATGAGTGAAAGCCGCCAAGGTGAGACATGTAAAGTTTTCGATCACAATTATGAGGGTTGTCCAAAGAGCGCGAAACTGGTTGAGAATCCGTTGGTTAACGAGGAAGGATTTGTTGAGGTTAATAGGAAGAAAGGTAAGGGTAAGCAACCGGTTAATAATCGACAAGTTGATGGATTGCGATTGCAAAAACCAAATGTTCAATTTCATTATAGACTGGTTTCTATGTCGAATAATAGTGGTGCTTCGATTTCACAATCTAATGTTAATCTGAATGCATGTAAGTCCTTTTCGCCTTCTATTTCTCATAATGATGGTATTAAGGTTCAGTCGGCTGAAGAGCCTAAGGATAGTGCAAATAGGAAGTTGGCTGAGGTTTCAAATGTTAGCAATAACATGATTGATGATATTAACCTATTTGATTTGAAAAATAATTTTGATGTGCTTAAGGAGTAAGATTATGTTTTGGAACGTGTGATTGATCTTACATGTGCTCCCGTTAGTAATACTAGTTTGGGCGATTATGGTAACACTAGTACTACTCCTATTGTTGAGAAAATCAAGAAGCTTGAAAAGCTAATTATTGATGGGAAAGTTACACTTGTGGATGATGATAGTAAACCTATAAAAAAGGTTGATCATTCAAGTAATCATGATTGTGAAGATCAGCTTGTGAGTGATTTGAAAGAGAATGAGCAGGATGCGGCTACTAAGCCTAGTATTTCGTCTTCTCATTGTATTTCTTCAACCAAGGTGGGCAACCCATTCTCTAAGGTAGGTAAGGTGGTTGTTTATGATAGTGACGATAATGAGGTGTTTGAGCCGGATAATCCTATGGCTAGTTATTTTTCATCAAGATGGCGGTAATGAGCTTGAAGATTATTTTTCTGATGATTATGCGGCTCAGGTCTATGACTTACCAGGGCAATTGCATGCGTTTTGTAACCAGTTCGATCTCAAGCTCCAAGGTCATGTTAGGAAGTAATTCTTAATTTTTGTTAGTTCATAAGATTGACATGTCGTTTTTATGTAGTTTATTGGTTGTTCTAGTTGTTGGTAGCTAGTTGATCGTTTATAGTCAGTCATAAATGATCTAATAGTGGTTCAAGCGGTTGCTTGTGGTAAATGTGGTACTTGACCACATTCCATTATACTTATATGATTTTTGGAGTAATATATTTCTTTGTGTGATGACCCTTTACCCCAAAAATATGATTATAAAATACAAAGGAGAGCAATCTCTCCGACTTTATTGGGTGGAACAACATCGTGAAGATTATCACGTCGATCGCAAGAAGATATGTTACAAGTTGTCAAAGAAATACACAACCGGGATACTCATATAAGTATTAAAGCCGATTTAGTTGAACACATTTGACATCGAATAAACAAACATTAATGTAATGTTTTTAATTTTATTTTAAATATTAATGTAAAGTTTTTCTAGTTATTAGTGATTTTTTTAAATGTTGGGTCATGCATTTGCTCACCATTACGGGCATTTGATTATGTGTTCGGTTTAAAGAGAAAAAGCGAATTGCCGCTTAAGTGACATGGATGTTTGGTCACATGTGTGGTGCCATCTCTCTCGGTCTAAAGTGATTAATTATGGAGAACCCGTCACAGATTTCATGGGCATTTTGTTGTCACAGATCGAAAACTTGTACATTTGGGTTTAGGAGTATTGTAAATTGTCACATTGGTGATTTTCCCTTACATTATTTAGGGCGTGCTTGGTTGGGGGGTTAAGGGGGGGTTGGGGAATTGGTAACGTTTTCAAAAGGGTCCACCTCACTCATTATTTAGTGCTTAGTTAGGGAGTGCAAAGTAATTGATTACTCCGTAATGGGTAATGAACCATTATAGAATAAATTGAGGGGTAAATGATTGATTAACCACCTCACTCATTCCTTCATAGCCCTTTCCTTTCCTTTTTCTCACTTTGAACCAAGCAGGCCCTTAGATTAAGGTATCAAGTATTTGGAAAGAAAATACTGTACTATACTAAAGCATGGATGAAAGAAAGGGTAAAGACGAAAACTGACTACCTTATTGTATTGGTGTCAACCCTAATATATTCTTCTCACTTTTTCTCAGCCAAAGATTCCAATCTTGATTTGACCCTTGACTCAAATTTTACTACTTATTCATTTTTGTAATCCTATATTAATCCTTTCTCTTGTAGCTTGTTTGAGATTTGATTTACACATTTATACTTTTGATTAAAACATTTTATTGTATGCATTATAAATCTCAGTGGTATGAGTGCGAGGAGCCGTGTACGTGTCACCTCTATGTAGATACAATAAACTACTTGACAATTGAGAAAATTAAAACTTACGAAAACGTATTAATTACTTTGAGCTTTGAATTTTTACCACTTGATCTTGAGACTTGAAATCCAGTTTGAACTTGAGCACTTTATTTATGAGCCTAGTTACTTACGGAGTATTTCAAATCATGGAGCGAACTCTATATATGTTTTTATTGTAATGGCGCACTAATTAGATTGTATAACATGAATATTATAAATACATGTGTCGTATTGAAAGAAGGCATGTTGAAAATAAAACATGAACACATTTTCTCCTATGTTTAGCGTGTGCCTTTATGTTGGACAGAGAATGGAGTCCTTGATTTGCGCTTAACCGAAAGAATGGTTATCAAAATTTTAGATGTCGATGTAGGGCATCAGATGGATTCCTACATGTTTTTCATCGATATTTTTCAGCTTCTCTTTTGACGGGTGATTTTGCACGTTTTCTTATAGCCTTTTGGTGTTTGAATTCTTGTTTTAATTTTTTTTTTTTTTTTTTTTAAATTAATAAAATTTCCAATTGCATTTTAAATAACGCATGTTATTGGGTTTGCTCCATCCGCTATTGTCAATATAAAAAATTTGTGTTGCCCTAGTTAATTGTCAAATACTCAAAATGGGCATTTCCCTAGTACTCCGTAGTACATTTTCGTTAGTGTGAACACGCATTTTACCATGTCAAGTAACACCTATATAAAAATATGGTATGAGTTCGATCTCAACTCCCGCTGAAAGGTCATTGCGATAGCAGAACATCAAGTTGCACCTTCATAAAGGATTGGTTACCGGTTAGCACCCGTAAGTACACTAGATCACTTTTAACCGTGACAACCAAACAAATGACTAATATTGAACAAGATTATTCAAAATCTCCTATTTAACCAAAAGATATTACAATATTTGGTAAATAATTAACTGATATCTTAACTTATATTATACTCAAACCAAACCGTAAATTAAATTAGACCATTATTATAATCTCTTTACATTCGCGTGAAAAAAAGCATTATAAATATTAAAATAAAATAGGAGATATGGTGTATCACTTTATGCGAATATATATATAAGGAGGGTGAAGGAATCAACATCTTCCAAACACATCCAGACAAACAATGTTCAGAAGAGAAAAGCAACCTTTCCTTTACATCCCCAGAAAAACAACAATATTTTCAAACCAGAACCACCATATATCCACCGGCCACCACCACCCACTACTATCACACTCACTTTATCTCTTTATATATCTCTCTATTTATATCATGCAAGCCAAAGGGTGTATGTGTTCCTTATTAGGTTAAACTTTGAGCCAACATGCATCCTTCTTTCTTTCTACTTTTTTCTTGTGTTTCATTTAATGGATTCATATTTTGAGGTAAAATACATGTAGATACATACACTATGAGTGTAAGTATATGCCTGGCTCCCTGTATGCCATCTTCAGAGCACACCGGTATTCGGTGACCTCCGTGGATGGCGTATGAGGAGCCAAGCATATTTCCCATCTTGTAAGTTCTACAACTTTTTTTTTATAACATTTTTTTGCAAGTCTTCTAATTAATAGGTATTTTATGATTAACTAATTAGTTATATTTTGCATAGATTTCTTCTTGTTTTATGAACTTTTGTAGATGGTTAATTGAAGGGTAGCAGTGTAAATGTTTCAATGATGCATGTCTTGGCTTTTCATAGTGAATGGTACTCTCAGGTAAGATTTTTTTCACTTTCTTGATCATCTTCGTCACTATTTTCCATTTTAGGGTTTTCCTTGTTAGTTGAAATGAAATTGCTTTAATGATAAATTTACTTTTGATGAACATGTAATGTTTTTTTCTTGAATTTGGACATTTGAGAAGATTCCAAGACCTTTGATAGTAACACAACATACGAAAGGGTTTATTCGATAATCTTTTAATGACATTTTCACTATTATGTCGTTTCTCCAATACAACACACAACATATGTTGTACGTTTGTTTTAGTGTTCAAAGCTGGAAAACACTTTTTGACTGGATTAAATTTTATGGGAATAACATAAATGTGTTATAATAATTTAAGGTTTTATAGTGACCATGGATAAGTTCTTCTAGTAAAATTAAAGTTTCATTAAAACATATATTTTTGAAATAATGTGTTGATGGAATTAGGGTTTTAGAATATTTAGATAAAACATTACTTTTATCCAACCTAAGCTAGTTACAATCTATGTTTTCTATTTCCGAAATACAACCTCATGTAACAACCTATATATGAAGATGAAAACACCTTCAATTTTTAATGAAGTCATATGTGGTAGTAAGGTTTGAATTCAACAATATTTCCTGGAATTTTATTAACATTCATACGCGTCTATCCACCCAGTACACCTCTTAATTGTGTGTGTGTTTTTTGGGCCAGAAGAACTCCCAAAAAAAATATCTAGTCCTGAATCTATTTTCAAAAAAGATGTGTCTACTATGCCTTTTGGGAATTAGGGTTTCTGATGTTTTGAATTATTGTTTTGATAATTTATACTGGTATATGGTTTCATTTAGTCTAGTTCATCTTATCAAAGTACGGAATTAACTTCTACCAATATATATCACGTCCGTGAATTAAGTTGAAAGATTAATCATGTCATAGTACTTTAGGGTTTTCATCAAGTTGTCTCTTTTCTTTGGCACATTTTCTTAGATTCCAATAAAATGAAAATAAAGCTATTGTCCCTAATCAATCTAATATATGTTATGCGCAAATTATGGTAGCTCTAGGGAAATTGATTTGCACACTGTAACGTTAGGGAAATACCACACAAGAACCACACCTCGTTAAGCGTGAATCATTGTTACTAAACCTGCGTTACTCACGTGTGAGGGCGTAAGAGGGTGATCATTTTTGTGTTGTATGTGTGTGTATAGACTTTAGGGGTGTGTGTTTGTTTAAGTCGTATATATATCACTTATATGAAGTTATAGATGACTATTACAACATAGGCTAAAATTGAAACGAAGGTGAAATAGAGAGGCAATGCTATGACACTCAGTTGGAAGATGAGGGAGGGATGAAAATTATTTGAGTGGTATGAACCTTAGAAGTTACGTATAATCATTATAATTTGACTGGTCAATGACCTAAAGCTAGCTAGCTAGCTAGGTACTAACATTGTAGTCAAAAGATTGTTTCAGTAGCTAGCTAGGCATATGTATAGGGTAAACTGAATCAGATGTATAATAATAGGAACATCTGCCATTGAAAGAAAAGAGGTAGCTAGGGTTTTCCTCCTACTGCCATGGCTAGCTAGTTATTTCACGTGGTGTCTAGAATACACACAGTGGAGGTGTAGTGTGTGTGTTTCCTTTTCATGTTAATAATTAGGGGGCAGGGGAGTACTCATGATGAGAAATATGGATCCTGGTGAAAGTAAGGAATGTGTTTGAGCAGAAAGAGAAAAGCAAAAATGGAATCTCTCTTCTATTTCTCTCCTTGTCACCCTCTCTAGCTAACTTTTTAGACAACTAAAATTAGACTTGTCAATCTAAGAGCATCTGAAGACTTGAAGCATTTAATGCATTAAATGCATATTATGATTATGAATTAAAGCTTTTGAAATACTTGGTGTATCTAAATCTTTATGTAAAGCTTTTCAAAAACTTTCAAAAACTTTCAAAACTATCATTTAATCTTAAAATACTACCAAAAACTTATAATATTAAAAACTTTACTTTTGAGCGATTGTAGATCTTTCTAATACAATGGTTTTAAAAGGAACGAGATTTAATTATATCGTCATGTCACATCTTATATCACTATTTTTTATAAACTCAATATATATGAAATATGATTTAAGTATATAAATATTTTAATATTTTTATCGTCTTATGTCATCCTTTATAAACGTAAAGCTTCGCCTCGACCGCTAAAACGTGAGATTTGATCAAACCGATACGCCACGCCTCACCAGATTTATAACATCGTCTATACTAATGGGTATTGATGGTTTATACGAGTCAGTTGTTTTCTATTTAACTTCCTCATTAACAAAAAC
Source organism: Chrysanthemum lavandulifolium (assembly GCA_022545495.1). Classification (NCBI taxonomy): domain Eukaryota; kingdom Viridiplantae; phylum Streptophyta; class Magnoliopsida; order Asterales; family Asteraceae; genus Chrysanthemum; species Chrysanthemum lavandulifolium. The sequence continues at coordinate 48,018,854 of CM040245.1, forward strand.
ACAACTCTTAATAACTCATGAGTCTATATATTTGCGTAAATTCTAATTGTTGAAGAAATATATTAGGTTTAACATGTTTGTTAAACTAAAGTCAACGTACACTTTATTATTTTTTCATATTAAAGTATCAAAACCTGTTTGGGTTTTGAACACGTCTAATTAAAATTATCTCTGGTGTATATACAAAAGATAATATCAAATTTACTCCGAGGTATGTATTAAATATTCACCATAAACTCTTAAACGCTACTTTATTAAAGTGTTATGCTAGAAATGATTTCAAAATAATCATTTTATAATAAAACCAAGCACATAATAACCTAAATATGTTTTTAAAACTACTAATTATATAAAATATTGGTGCAAAGTTGCTTAGATATTCGTGCAACACTAAATACTCCCTACGTCTTAAAATTTCCGTCAACAGATAAAAAACACACAATTTAAGAAAAATGAGAACATTACACTTTTCAACCAATTAAATATAATTTCAGCCACTAAACTCTCTTTTAATCGTTTGACACAAGAAGAAGAGTATTATTTTGAGATATAAAAATAAAAAGTATAATTTCATGACAGATGGAGTATGGTGTCTTGGTTGGAGATAAATTTTCACAAAAAACAAAATACTTGTTGTTTTGGTGTAGGGTGAGCAAATGGACCGGATGGATCGGACCGATCGATAAAACCGACCGGACCGAACCGAAACCGATCGTACCAAAGGACTGGCGGTCCGGTCTCGGTTTACTATTTTTGGCAATTCGATCTCGGTTCGGTCCCGTCCGGACCATAAACCAAAAATTTAGCTTTGTTGGACCGGACCGACCGAAACCGGACCGAACCGACCACACTCGGTCTCGGTCTAGGGTTTATGCCAGAATCGATCTCGGTCCGGTTCGAATTTTCTCGGTCTAGTCCGGTTTGCACCCAATGAGCAGCCCAATTGCTTTTAGATTAAGACCTAAGATCAGTTTTTCACTTTTACGAACTAAACCCCCAAACAATCAGTATTAAATTATCAATAAATCAACCACTTGATCATCTCCACTACCGGTCCAACAACAAAATACACCAGCACGCGTGATGGTGGTGTCTTAACGACCACGCATGGCAGTGCACCACCACTTGTGGTAAGGATTCAAGCTTGTCCAATCTATATAAACTAGTGTTTTACATGTAAATTCTATGCCAATTATATCATTTTCATCTGATCATCTCATTAGTAGAAAGAGATTAGCTTGTGACAAAGATGGTTGAATAAGGAGGAGTATGACGAGATGGTGGCAGGTGGACCACTTTCCACTTGTAATTAGGGTTTCTTTTTTGCTTCTTGCTGAAGGACACTTGTGATGAGTATTAGACTATACCTTTTAGATCTATTATTTTGTAAATTCCATTTATGGGTTAGTTAGGTGAATTTCCATTTTTTTTTCATAAATTAAAAGACTAAAAATCATATTCAAAATACTTTTTTTAGAATCTCTAAAAATAAGGCGTATAGTAGATATTCTTCTAATTTGTGTGTTAGTGAACGAGTATATGATCCTAAGTATCTCGATGACTTTGTTATGGGTAGCATCATATATAGATTTCATACACTTGTGTGGCTGTGTACAATAGTTGAATCGACCTACTGAATACAACAAGGCCTCACTGTAAAGAGAGAGCTTCTACAAACACTTTCTTATTTTAATTTTGATCACTAGCTAGAATGATTTATAAACACGGTTCAAGTACCAAATCAATGTACAGCAAAATCTAACTGATCAAATAAACTCTTGGTTAGGTGAACGCGGTTGTTGAAGCAAAATCCTGCGTCCCGGCTTTGTCCGGATGCCCATCCTTTGCTCTTCCGTCCGGAGGAAAGAGATAAGTCCTTCCCTGCACACGAAGAACATCGCGTTAGCCGCCTCGAGTATTTTCCCGGCACTGCCTCCGGCGTGAGAATAAGCGGAGGTAAGGAATAAATCAGAATAAATATGAGAGAGTAAGTGTGTGTGTCTTGAATGCAAACATTAAATGTGTTTGTTATTTATACTACCCCAACCCTTGAAACCTGAGTCTAGACGCGACAGGCCTATGGCCACCTACTCAGTAGGTGTCAGGTCGTGGTGGTGGAATCCCGTAAAATCTTGGAGGCGACGCTGACAAGGTTATAAGCTTTACCTGCTGGATAATAGCCAATCCGGATAAAAGGATGTACCGGCCAGACGTTGGGTCCTCCGGACCAAAGATCGTCCGGACACATACATCAACAGCGATCGATCTTGAACCTAGCCTAACTATAACAGATGCATCAATTGTGCTAAATGAAACACGAACGACTGAGCTTACATTATTTTCAAAGGCTTTTTCATAAAACGCGATGTCTTTATCTCGTAAAAGAAATCAAAATTTGCTAATAACTAAAATGACAATTTGCAGTCTAGTTCCATTGCAGTCTTAACTTTTTTTAATTCATTTACATGATTCAACATACTCACTGTTAATAAAATAATTCAAATTTATATGAAAGTAATAAAAAAAGGAAATTCAAACCATGAAAATGAAATAATTTGAGTCCGACCAATTCAGTTTGATTGGAAAGTTGTCACATTTCACTTCAATTAGAATCTTAGTACATAGAGTTCCATCTGTAGCTCGAAACAAACCCCACTCAAATTTTTGTATTGGAATATTTTAGATTTAAAAGAACACATGAACATAGTATAAAAGGTCAAAAAATATCTTGAGTTTCCTGGCTGATTGACTATAACTTCTTCAGTTAAGTAAAATAATGAGATCATAATTAGTCGTAGAGACGAAACTAGGATCCAAGATTAAAATTGGCAGGGATACATAATTTTCTAAAAAGCAATGTAATATATATAAAGGATGAACTAGCTATGGCAATTTTGTTAAAATAGTAAGGACATTAACATATTACAACCTCCTAATTATGGCCTTTAGAATTTTTTTTTTTTTTTTTTTTTTTTTTTTTTCTCTAAAAGCAATGGAAATCTCTAATAACACTACAAATTTACATTAAAATGGCGCAAAAAAAGAATCGTGTGAGAATATGCTTGCACTAAACAAAATGTGCTTTAATGTTTGCACACTTTGATATTAGAACCTTAGGGCATAGGTATAAGTGTTGGAGCATAGAGTCAGTGGCGGAACTTGATCATTTATTTTAGAGGTTGAATCAAGATTTGTTTAACCTCAACTAAATTCTTAAAAACCTATAATATTTACACTGGGTCAGTAAAATTTGAGTAAGACGGGACCTTTCCTACCCCGAAGAGTTCCACCTCTGATAAAAGTATAGGGTTCAATTCAAATGGGTCATTTTCATTATGATTAAAATAGATCATAATGTAACAAATAGAAAGAAAAAATTAGCTAATATATATCAAATGTTAAGCTCATTTTGATGATATTAACATGAAACTTATAAAAATATACATAAATGAGTTTTTTAATTTTGTATTAAACATCAGTTATAAGTAAAAGTGAAAAGTGTTTATACCAAGAACAATGTTTCGTGTAATAAATAGTAATGCATTAGGCTAATGCTTGTGGTAACCATAAGTTTTGTAGTCATTCATCGCTTATCTCAACGACACCTCAATTTCTCTCTCAAAACAACATCAAATCACAATTCTTAATAAGACGCACCACAACCACAACCACAACCAAAAACATACCCCACAAAAATAAATTTAAAAAAACTATACACATAAGCAAAATGAAAGTTGTGGTTGGGCAGACAACCATAACTTTGAAAAGGTTGGGTGACAACTTGGTCATGCTCGGTTGAGCTAGAGGAGGCAACGCGGTCGCATGTTCGGTTGATTGGGTGTTCACTCTTCCATTAGCCTTGGCCTTAGGCTATTCCCAATAGAACAAATCTTGTGTCGATCGTGGGTGACTCGATCGAGTGAAGGATCGATCGTCCTTAATGTGGCGAATCGATCGTCCAATGTTTTTCACACAACTTGGTGCAGGTACGATCGAGTATTTCAAACGTTTTCATATCAAAAACTAACCGTTTAATGCAACGGTTTAAAAAAAACTTACCTTTATAAATACACAATACAAACACACTTCAATCCACAAATCTATTTATCACAATTCAAACTCAAAATACTTCTCAACACAAGATTTAATATGGCTTGCCGTCTCCCCCATTCCGTTGAAGATATGCAAGTGTACGTTCAAAATCAATGCAATAACGACGATGAGGCTCGAAAAACGCTATTATAAGCGTCATCGAATTGTTTGACCAGCGGCGGAAAAGCAACATATGAGAGAAAACTACAAGAGTTGCAACGACATTACGCACGAACGAAAAGTCGTGATCGACAAATTTTGAAAGATCAAGCCCGCAAAGATAGCGAGATTCTTGACAAGTTGTGGCGGTCGTTCAAAAGATAACGGACAACGTCGGCACCAAAATCAATTGGAGCTATCGGAGAAAGAAAAGATGGTGGCGGTGTGCTGACGAGGAAGATTTGGCTCACTTCGAGGATTTGCGGTTCTCGACTCCTCGTATGACTCTGCACGCGGTGAGCGTTGATTAGTTTATGATTTATGTATTTCAGTGATCGCTTTTATATTTAATATATTATGTTTTTATTTCAGATCGTTTTATTTATGTGACGCTTTAATTATTAATGAAATTTTATTTTGTGTTAAAAATGTTTTTTTTTAAATGAACTTGAGTCGCCTTCTTGGGGACCTAATCGTCTGAAGGTCATTGGAGAGAAAAAAGCCGTGACAAGAAAATTAAGGGGATTGCTATTGGGGGCAGCCTTATATTTGGTGCAATTTGTTTGTTTACTATTTATTTTACTATTTTAGTGTTTAGTTTAGTGATCATATCGGATAGCATTTTGATAACTTTTGCACAATTTTAGTGCAACACAAAATTTATTTAGTGCATGCCATGCTTCAAAAAGACCACTTCATTTCATCTAGTATTGGTCGATGCATTGGCGGAACTTAATAGGCGTGGAGGTCCTTTTTCCAAAATTATGCAGATCTAGTGTAAATATTATAGGTTTTAGGGTAATTTAGTTGAGGTTCTGAAACAAATCTCGATTCTACTGAGAATAAATTCGGCCCAAAAAAAAATGTTCAAGCTCCGCCACCCACGATGGACACACAACCTAAAGTTAATTAGGTATTAATAGTGTGGAGTGTGGACTATATATGGAGGTAATAGTATAGTATTTGTTAATGGGTATACGAGCTAAAGTGATTATATTCTGAAAGTAGTGTTACATGTTCTTCCTCCTCCACCTTTTTACAGGCTTTATCAGTATTGAGAATTGCAGCAAACAATAAAATTAATTTAGAGATATTGTATGTGGGTTTGTCTTGAAATTTGTGTTCTTTTCATTCCTATTGGCTCTCGATTTATTTTATATATCTATTTGTAGGCCCACTAACAAAGACCTGTCTTGGTATTTGTATACCCCTGTAGCCATATCTCTATCACTTCTTTTGTTTGTTTTGGAATAACAGATAACCATTCTCTTGTTCTTAACTCTTCTATAAACAAAATGGTTTTATATTATGTGCCCTAAAGACAGCGTATTATGAGTGAAAAAGACATAAAAGATCACGACGATCCACAAAAATAAATATTTTATATGCATTGTGTCTTTTTCGTAGATCCCCATATCTTTTATATATTTTTTCACTTTTATCACGTCGCCTGATGACATAATAAAAACCCATACAAAACTATCACTATCGATTGATAAACATCTTGAAAATGATAAATAGAGCTTAAAAGACCTAACGATAAATAATTTATACAAGAATAAGAATGCATAACCATTTACGATTGCGCCTCTTTTGCGCTCTTTAAGCTCAGTTCTACGATCATATTTTTTTCTATTACATCAGCTTATACTTTTTGAAAATATATCATTGTAAAACTTTTTCTCTTTAACTTCATAGCAATATACACTTCATGATAAAAGAAGTAGAAACTCACCTGTATTACAGTATGATACTTGCTTTCTTTCTTTCATACTTTAATAGAACAACAATTTGATTGGTTTGACAATTCATTCCAGTAGCCCCACGTGATTGAGGACCTTTAATAAACTTTTACGTCTATTCTAATTTAATTTATGAGGTGTTTGGTTGCAGGGTATAGGAATCAAACGGGGAGTCTCGGAGATTCATACTAAAGTATGATTTAAACAATCACAAATGCAAACCAATATGGAGTGTTTTTATTAACCACTTCCGTGGGCTCGGCATATCTTATTATTTCCACCACAAAATAATTGAATTAGAGCATTTGAATGGACCTTACTAAATGTTAGAGGTGAAAAAAAACCGAAAACCAAAATCAAATCGAAACCGATAGAGTGCAAGAAACGGCGGGCGGGCGGCACGGCATGGGCTAGAATTAGGCCGGTCTTAAACAAGACGAATAACCAAGACGAAAGACACGTTATACAAATCGCTAATAAAAGACCAAAATAACGAAATAAATTCTTAAACGTAATATCTTATTTATATTAAAAACTTAAATATATTATATAATAATTTTTTTAAAATGATCGTAACGTTCTATAATTGAGAAAAAAATGTGTCAGTTAGTCTTATTTAAGTTTTTCAATAAATTTATGTGCTCATTTCAAAAAGAGGAAATTTAAACGTATTAAATTTTTAAAAATTTGCCCATTTAACCCATATTTTTGCTTTTTGGCACATTTTGCCACCTCTAAAAACTGACAAAAACCGAACCGAAATAACCGGCCGAAACTAAAGATGGATCAGTTTTTACTTTTCAAAAACCGAAAAATTCGATTCGGTTTCGGTTTTTATCCAAAACCGAACAATAAAAACCAAACTGAACCGATTTTATTATATAACTAATATAATAAAAATAAATAACTAAATAAATCAAATTTATAAATTCATATTCATTTTGTGGATGAATTATAATATATTTATCTTAACGTTTATATGCGTGTTTGTCATGTACGTGTGTTTACTTGACAATATATCAATACATATACGACAATGATCATACTATGTGTATATTCATTTGCATGTGTGTGTACATCATCTATATGTGTGTAATTATAAAAATATACAATAAACATTATTAGGCTTATATTAAAAGAAAAGAATAACTAATTTTCTATGTAAAACAAGTTTGCTGGTATAAATTGTTTACACTCAAATGTAAACGGTTATAAATGAAATAACCAAAACCGAAACAAAACCGATAATAAACCGAACCGCTAAAATCGAACGGTTTGGTTTTAGTTTTATAAAACCGAATATTTCGGTTCGGTTTGGTTTAGCCAAACACCGAACTATGCTCACCCCTACTAAATGTGATACCGATACCGAATTTTTTTTACCAAACAACAATAATGGAATTGATATCCCAATCTCATACACCCCTCTAGTTAAAACCATATTTTTAATGATTCCGTATAGCATATCAAACGCACCTGTACGTCTATGACTTTCAAAACCTAAGGAACAAAGCTAGAGTTATTAGTATGAAAAAGGAAGTTGATGAATGGATGTTAATGAATGCACAAATATAATAAGTTTTAAAAGGTTGGTTTAGTTAAAAACAAAACGCAAAATCAATATGAGTCAATGACGGGTAGATATGATGTGCGTATAATTTAGGTTGAGTAAAATAAAATAAAAAAACATCTTAAACATGCAAAGTTTAATAGGAAATGAGAAAAAACTCTATAAAGTGACGATCTATATTTGTGTGGTGTATGGTTAAAAGGAAACAGGAACGGGCCAATTTGATGGTTTTAAAATTGTTTTTGGTTTAAATTTTTGGTTTTGGTTGAATCTTACAAAGAATAACAATGTTTTTCAACCAGGCCACCAGGGTATTAATAAAACAATAATCTTTCAAAAGAAATAAAAATAAATAAAAAAATAACATTAATTGCTTTCATACACATGAGTACATGACACATTCCTTGCAGTCTCATTTGTTATTTGCACACTCAAATATTCAAACCGGTATCATATAATAAATGTATAACTGCTTAATGCACAGATTTAAATGTACAAATACGAAATTAGAGTGTGTAAAATCATTAGCCTATACTTATATGACTTTGATTATTTGAGCTGAATCATATACGACACCTCCTAACTCACACATAACCTAATAAAATAGAAATACAAAACACAAAAAAAGACGTACCAAGCTCTCGAAGCGAGAGTTGCATTGTGAGATGGCACTAAGGCTAACATCCATACGTACCAAGTCTCGAAATTGTTGAGATGTATGCTCTGTATGTGGGGCAGCCCATGTGTGCCTATATTCGCCAACAAAGTGACACTACTGTTGTGTTGATAAGATTTTATTTTCCAGCGACTTGACTTGTATACGGAATATATTTTTATTTGTATTTAATTGTCTCATTGTGATTTTATATCAAATAGCCAATATATATAGTTTTTGAGTTTTATGTAACTGATTTACAAAGATCACACCACCATGCACGTTTTATCGTGACAGAGGCGAGTTTTGGTAGGATTATTTGTCAAACATTGAACGACCGGGAGCAAGGAGGATGGAAAAAACAACCTGCTTACAAGATTTAAGGAAACAACGTCATTTCGAAAACAAAAAAAGTATTTTTGTGTGGATCGCATTATGGTTCAATGGGTGTCTCTCACTTTGATCGAAAGAGAAGGAAACCGAAGTTTTGTGAGAATGGTGTTATTGTTTGAATGGCGTTATGGCAATGTACAATTTTATGGTCGACCAAGTTTTGTACGAGCTGAGGGTGTCCCTGATAATAGGTTAACTAGTTACGTTTTTTTTGGATTGATTGTGTTTTTACACTTATAGACTTCTTGAAGAAACTGAAAAGGCGATTGTTCATGTTAAACGGGTGTTAACCTTTTTTTTTTTTTTTTTTTTTTTTTCTCTCTCATAACGTTTAAAACGTGGCGATGTAATATGTATATGTATTAGGGACCCTATGTATTATGTTTAACTTAACTTTTTTTTTTTTTTTTTTTCCAAACATTTTAAACGTGGCGATCTAGTATGTATTATGTATTACATATTACGGAGTACTATTAAGTCTATTATTCTCAAGTAAATGGTAGTGAGTGTTATGAATGCAACTATGCAAGTGCATGCATGATAATATATCAGTTAGGATATTCATGTGTTGCGATGGTGGGTATTTTGAAATAAATTTTTGCGAGTAATGTATATGATTATATGTTTTATGTGACAAAAGATGATAATATTATAGAGTTAAGAGGTACTTGTCCATTGTTTCTTATGATAAGAATCATAACAATAAGCATTTAGTGAAAAGAAAACATAACTATGAGAAAGGGGCATATACGACCAATGTTTTGAAAACCGAACCGTTTGGAAAACTAGCTAATTATCTCCGACAAATAATAATATAAAGATATATTAAACTAACAGTTTTAGTTGGAAGTGAATTTGGGGGCCAAATGTGTAATGAGTGTACATTTTGGCGCTGCCCAAAGATTTGGCGCTCAGACAAGAACGCTATCGACACTTTATATGCGCTCTACGAGCCACATATAATAGTTTAAGCATGTAATATATATGCAGGATGAATATGACATGAAAATTCAAGTGAATCATTAAAATGTATGCAAATGACATTATAAAGCAAAGAATCACATTGATCCATCTTAGAAAGCAATATTAATAAACCTTTTGCCAAAAGAAATTAAAAAATGAAAATAAAACAACCATTGGTAACATAGTGTTATACCAAAACTAATCTTTTCATCTTCAGAGTCGCTACTAAGTTCATCATCAGTCCCTCATAGTTTTATACCCAGAAACACAAACAATACCCATTACCTTTTCTAGCACGACTTCACCTGTGTGATAATTTAATCTATAGCATGAAGAATCTAGCACATATTATGAGATTTTATTTACAGTATTTTTTTTTAAGACACGTTATGTAAGTTATGTTTTTATGTAATTCTGGATAGGTTTAAGGAACTAATAAGGGCCTAAGGCTATAAGCCTATAAGTCTATAACCCTTGTTCTGGACTTGTGAATCTATTCGTTGGGCTAATGCCCCAATGTTAGATTAAACTTTATCAGTTGTGTTTTTTAGTCCCTTTGTAGAAGTTGGGTCAATTTATGAGTCTACTATTCATATACATCTGTTTTCCTATCGATCGTATTCTTCGTGATGCTGCGTACGAGTAGTTTCTAGCGTTACTTGTATCTATCTAGATCATCGTAGCTCATGATCGTAGTGTGTAATGGTTTAGTTTTGTGCCTTGTATTTGTCCTTTGGAGCGACGTATGGATGCAAGCCACGAGGATGGGATGGTCATACATTCCAACCCGCCTTGCTGCCATTTCTATTCCATCCCGCCTTGTTATTTTATACACACTTTACGGTTCAAATAAAAATAAAATTGTACATTCATTTTTCTTAGGGTGTGTTTGTTTTTTAAAAAAAGGCCTTACTAGCCTCTTACTCTCTTACTCTTACCAAGTAAGAGGAGGCAGACGTTTTCTTGTTTTTTTTTCTTTTCGAGTAAGGCCCGCAGACATATAACATCTTACTCAAGAAGAGGTGGGGGCTGTCTTTAACGCCTCTTACTGCTTTGTAAACTTTATATAATATATTTGATTGTTTATTAACTATGTTATATTTATGATAAAAATCTTGTTTCATATTTACATAAGCTCTTTATTATCGCATCATTGGTTTAATAAACAAATGCAAAAACGAAAGACTTAAAATCATTCGGACAATTATACAAAACCAAACAACATTATTTCGCTCGATTAGACTTTCTACCACCTCTTACTAGTAAGATGTGGTAGTCGGTCGACCCAAAACATCTTAATAAACAAACACACCCTCAATGGTTCGCCACTGCTTGAATAATATGACTTTCTAGTCAAACAAATTCGCCATAATCATTAAGAAGACAAAGAGGATAAGACCATATATAGTTTTGCATAATATCCATGGACACCTTCATACACATCATATTTATAACTTTTATTAAAGGTTCTACAAATGTAATGACGTTTTTGCTGTTTAAAACGAATACTGTATTAAAGTTGTTTGCGTATCGTGTTGAGTTTTGGGGTTGAGTGCTTGTCTGAATCAAACTTCCAATTGTTTGACGTAACATCGGATTAATTAAATGTGCTCAAGAATATTATTGTCCAGTCTCGTCACTTTCTACTTTTCAACCGTACTATAATTAAAACGAGGTTGGCAAGCTTGTTTTTACTTTTCAATAGGAAAATATGATATGAACATACAAAAGTTTTTATCTCATCGTTTTTTTTAAAGCTAGGCAAGTTTCCGTACATATTTACGAGAGCTTTTAACAAAAATATATAGTTGCGATAAAAGGTTAAGTGTTTCGTCAGACGCTTATTTTGAGATATAGCGACAAATAATGTTCTAAAATTAAAACACCTCACGATTCTCATCGTTGTTAGAAGCTTCTTCAACAATGATATCACTTTAACGGGTCATTAATTTTATATTTAACAAACGACCATTAAAAAGTTGTAAAGTATTAAGCTTTAAAATCAAACTTTTAAAAGAGAATTGTTTTGCACATATTGATTTTGATTAGACACTTCAACTCATGCATTAGATACCCGTACATATTGATATCATACTTAAACTGCTTGTAGTGTGCAAATAAAAAGTTATAGTGTGCAAATCATTTTTTTCAAAAAGTTTGTTGATCTCTTTTTCTGTTAAACGGCAAGATGAATAAAAAAAACAATCTTTACGCTGTAAACAATTACAAGGAAAAGTAACCCACCATTCCAACTACTATGGTTACCGCCTCTATTTAAAAAAAAATAATAATAAATAAAAACGAATATTATAAAAACGTTACTTTGCCTCATAACTTGAGAACGGAAAGTCGCGCAATTACAATAGCGCCAAATCATCCACAAGGTAGCTCAAATAATACCATACGTGCAATCTTTACGAGACTTTGAAGTATGCCAATTCTCAAGCCAACAGATCCACTCAGAATTTGAACCAAATCTCAGCATCACAACATCACACCAAACACAAATTTTGGTCCATATATTTACAGTCACATTACACGAATAAAAGAGATGATCATTGGATTCCATAGAGCAATCACATATCGGGGCATAGTATGGAGTTCATTCCAAACCACGAGCCTATAGATTCACCCTATGAGGTAATCTATCCAAATGAAGACGCCGCATAAAAACATTTACCTTTCTCGGCAAAGCAATAGACCATCTTGTAGATGTAGGCAATGTTGAAAGCAATTGAGCATCAATATACCTCCCTGTGACACCCACTGGAAACAACCCACTTATATCTAAACTCCAAATGCAAGTAACCGAACCTAAACCGAGATCTACTAAGCCAATTTCTTCCAACAACAAAGCTAACGATAATGTATGACGAGCTCCAAATGACTGTCTACACCAGTCCCATGACCATACTCCATTTGAAAGTTTATCTTGGATTACACATTCTTCATTACGATCTATTCTGAATAATCTGTTGAAACGAACCTGAAGCAGTCCATTACCTTGCCAATTATCTTTCCAAAATAATGTTGATGATTCACTGCCCAATTTAAAATGAAGCGTTTCCTTTAGTATAATTCCGCTAGAGTGCAAATAATTAACAGTCCCAACAATCTTGGCCCAAACTCCCTGCGTTTTACACCCCACCTCATCCAAACTGACATTATTACCATAGATCGCTTTGATTAATCTAACTCATAAATAACCTAGGTTGTTGACCAACCTCCAACGCCACTTTGTAAGAAGAGCAAGGTTTAAAGCTTTTAAACTACCCATTCCTAACCCACCTTTATCCAACGAGGTCATGACAAGATCCTATTTCACCCAAACAAGCTTTCTTTTATGAAAGGCACCACCCAAAAACTTGACTCTAAGGCTTGATGACTTGATGGTTGTTAAAACATTAATGGTAAAAGTAAATATATTTATGAAATTGTTGCAATATAAAGGGAAATATAAATATGGTCATTTATATAAAAAGTATTTTAAAGACAAAGGGTATATTAGTCCTTTTTAGTTTACATTTTGAAACTTTTAAATCAAATAAATCTTCTCTTTGTATGTATAGACATTATCGTTTTAGTAAGAGTCAACAAATATTTACATAAAACATGCTTATATACTATGTAAAAAGTTTGTTGACTACCTAAAAAGCGATAATAAATTTACAAAGAAGATTAACTTAGGTAGTTTGTTCGTAATGGTTTGAGATATATATACCATCTATTAGTTATAACTTATAAGTCTTGAAGTCTTCACTTATTAATCAAAGCTTGTTCATGTATAAAGGCAAAAACCTATTTGGGGTTTGAATTTAAGATTGCAAATATAGATATATTTATTTTGGCTGAATTAATTAATTTTGTTTTTGCGTGTTAAACAAATCAATGAAAACAAAACAGAATTGACTGGGAATGTGTTTTCCCTATCAAGATTTGTCAAGATTAGTATTATTAACAACCACTAACTAATTTCTATTCTTATCCATCTACAAACCCATTATTCAGTATCACTAATCCAGACACTTTGCTTTCATTGTTATAACCTAAAATATCAAAAGAAAGAAACACAAGGCCATCTTTAATTAACTAAAGAAATGATTGTTACATGACTTTTTATAGTAACCACTGATAAGAAATGCATTGAACTACAGCCTTTTTCGTTAAAGTACAAATAAATAAAACTGTGTTTGCTTACCAATCGACCAAAAGTATTAAAATACAAGATTTAGATTCAAAACGTTGGGTTGTTTATAGATACCTCTTCATAATAGTTCTCAAACTTAGCGTTGTAAACGTGTCAAACATTCAATGAAAGATTTGTTTACGCTTATTTATTTTTCAAGTGAACGAACATAATATAGATTTAATTAATAAGGAGAGTGACCGAACAAAGGTTCCCATGCTCATGTTTACTCGTTAAGTAATATACCTATGTGCATTCGATTTTTATATATGCGGTAGGGTTTATAGTACACTTAACCAGTCATAGGGGTTAGTATTTGATACTAATCCGACCAGAAAATATATTTCTTAAAAGTTTTCGTGTGGCATGTGTGGAAGAAAGGCTGGATGATTTTAATCTTTTGGATGTTATTAGCTTGGCCGATCCAAATTGTGCAAGAAAGCTGATAAAGTTTTTCCTAGTGGCCTGTCGTAGCTCGTAACTAAGTAGTTATGTGGCTTATATTAAGTGTGATGTAATTAGGCGCAATATCTATACAAATTGGGTTATGAAACTTATTTTAACTATGAATGTTCTCTCATTTCTGTTTGTATAGTAGTTCTATTTTCTTGATAGACAGACAGGAACGGAGCTGCATGGTTCCGCGCCGTCTGACACCCATGAATTTTTTCGATATAGTTTTAATTTTAAAAAAACATCGATTTTTCTCAAACGATCTTAAATGACCCTCCATCGAAATGTGCTTTACCTTATTTAGCTAAGATCTTAAACTCTATTATATTACGATTAAAAAATCACAGATCCGATCATACTTGTCATTGGCTCCGTCCCTATAGACAGAAACAAGTTGTTATTTCTTTATCTGTTCGTGTTCATTTATTTGTTTGTTCATCTGTACTTACATAATGAAGACAAACAACAAAAGAACATGTTTTTATAAAAATAATCGTATTCAAAGTCACAGTTTTGTTACACCTTTCATTTCGGTTTAATGTGTCCTTATGTAAAACACACACGTCAATGACTATCAAAACAGGCACACGTCAATGAGTATCAAAAGAATGCGAACCAACCAAGTTTGCATTTATTTATAGTGCACCCATCAATCAATTTCTGAATTTCACCATGGAGTTTGTTTTCATGTAAGTCTTTATCAAACTCATTATCTCTATCAGCATCACATAATTATTTAATACATCATCACACACATCATTTTTTCAGGTTATATAGTCGCCACCAATTTATCACACACACACTTACAAACTAAAAAAATAATAATAAAAAATCACACTTTTTTTTTTTAAATGCGTTAGGCGGTGCAGACTATTAAAGTGCAAAAATCCCATTATCATGCGTGATGGTGAGTCTTTACTATAAGAGACGACGCGTGATGACCTAGATGGAGGTGATGCACCAGTGCACCACCATCCATAGTGCCCGGTCTAATGCTAGAGACTCGAACCCCTCCACTACAAACAAATACAAACAAAATTATAAACTAATCAAGTCACAACTGACAACAAACTCACAACTGAGATGGCTTATCCTTTCTTTTCTATACACAATAATCATCTTTTCATGGTACTTGAATATGTTGGGTTGTGGAGACTGATCTAGGCTCCGAGCGGAAGCTCAAGAAGGCTTTGAGATATAAGCTCCGAAAGCTAGGCTCCGAAAGGCTCCATCCACGCTGGAGAGAACTGCAACATGGGCTTGGCCCATATGTAATTAGTCCGGGCTTTAAGTTGTAACCTGGGGAGAAAGTTAGGTCAAAGTTTTTCACATCTATAAATACCCTTCATATGTAATCAGAACTTATGGTGATGGTGGTACTGTACTTTTGTGTTTGGGTTAGTACCATGTACGCTTTAGCATGAGCACATGCAGATTAGCACAAAGTTTAATAATATTCTATTAAATTCTTGTGTCGTATTGTTTTGTGTTCCTTATGATTTTTTGAGCTCCTGATTATGCTTTGTTTATTGTACGATGGTGGTTACACGAGGTGCTCGTGTGTTTGACCGTGCATGCTTACATGGTTGTCTTGTTTGGGCTCACATTCCTAACAAGTGATATCTTAGAGCACTCACAACAATAACACCATAACACCAATAACACTGCTCACGCCGCCACATCGCCTTTTACCATTTAACATTAACATCCTCAAAAACACCCACAACAATAACATCCCAATAACACCATAACACCACTAATATTTCATATTTTCAATTTCAACCCTAAACTAAATCAAACACTTCATTTTTAAACTAAAACAAACATTTCATTAAAACTTAAAACATATTACAATACGAGACTAAAAAAATACAACGAAAAAAAAAAAAAATACAACGAAATAAAAAAAAAAAAAAAAAAAAAAAAAAAAAAACGCAATTAAAAAACATAAGAAATACTTATTCATCCTCGTCGCTCTCTTTGTTGTTGTCTACGTAGCTCAAGATTCTTACGCCAAACACGCCCATAAGGTCCCGCTGGAGTTGGGTATCGTTTGTTTGGTCGCAGATTTCTTTTGCCTTACGACCGTGCGATCACATCTTTCAACCCATCTTCGTTCTCAAATTTGTTGACGGATCCACCCACGTTCGTTATAGTCACGTAAAGCAAATTTTGATCTTTTATAATCATGTTATGTATAATAATGCAACAATACATGATTCTACGTATCGTGGTAATTTATATCGACGTCTTGGGTTGTTGTAGTATACCCCAACGGCCTCAAGAACACCAAAAGCACGCTCAACATCTTTTCGGCACTTTCTTGTCTCCTTTAAAGCACGATGTTTTCATCGCTTGTTGCTGTGAAGGATTGACGAAAGTTGTCCATCGTGGATAAATTCCATCACCAAGTAATACCCTGCTCATACCTAGTTCCGCTAACCATATAAGGTGCTTTTGGGCATTGTCACCTGAAGGTCGTCGAATAACGGAGAGTTATCTAAAACATTGACATCGTTATTTGCCCCGCCATCCCAAAAATACATGCCGATCCATAAATCTTGAGAAGAATAAACAAGATAATTGTTGGGTATTTTTTATCACCCCAAGCAAAATGCCTCTCAAGCCAATCGGACAATTTTTCCATTCCCAAGCATACAAATCGATGCTACCAAGCATTCCTGAAACCATGTTTTTCTTCATGATGTTGATAAATTTTTGAATGTCACCACGTTGGTTTTCTTAAATACTCTCGGATAAACAAATCAATAATGCATTTGTTAAAATTATCAAGGCACCTTTGAAGTACTCTCACCCATTTGCAAGTATTCATCAAACGATCGTGTGGTGCCGACGCCAATTGGCATATAAGCGCACGACGCACTTCATTAGAAAGACTTATACTCATTCAATTCGCATAATCGGTGTTTGCTAAAAAAGGTAAAATGATTTGAATATTATCGGAAGTATAAGATTCAATACCTTCAACTATTTGCGTGAATAGTTTCCTACCATCTGAAATCTTCTACGAAAATCCGGTTTGAATACTTACAACCTTGCGAAATAATCGTTCATGTGCAGACGTTCTTCTGCAGTTTCACGCTCACGATATACGTAGATGCGAGAACGACTAGGATGTTGAGATTCAATACCTTCTTGTTGTTCCAACCGAAGGTGATCTTCGACGCTACCGCCATAAATCGGAAGTCCTCTTCATCAACGCGTCTAACAAGACAAGAATATCACCACTGATTTGGATCCATTGTGAACTAATTTGATTTTGAAATATGAAAGTGTAAAGAGGAAGTATATAAAGTTTGAATGGAAGTGTGAAAAAATAGAGTTTTAGTTGATTTATAGCCAGAAAAACGTTTTGATTTTTTTTTTTTAAAACTAGCCAGTTAAGGGGTTTTTGTAAATTTTTCAATTTCTAACGGATACTAGACGTTGAGGACTAGTTGTGTAAGTTTTTCATTTTTTTTTTTCCCGCCTTAATCGGCAAGCATGATCCAACGGTGCAAAATAACGCTTGATAATTCATGCCCATCGGGTATAACGCGTTATGGCGTTAAAAGTTCTATAACGGCGTTATCCTGCTATCACGGAGTCTCTTAGTGGAGGTTATCGGAGCTTGCGTAAGGGTTGTGTTAGGATAGGTTTCCTCAACAGAATACTCAGAATATATATACATATTTATACTCTATAAAACACCCAAGAATCAAGTGGGCTCTTAGGAATAATTGTACTAATAATAATACCAAGATACAATTATACCCCTCTCACCCACCCAATATACACTCCTTTGACCAATCTCTATACACACTTGCACGCATAGTTTTTATTTGGGACCTTTTTGCCCCTTGTGAAAGCAAAAGCCAAAGAGAGTGGGGGTGAGTGGACACCACATTACTTGTAGTTTAGAAAGCCAGAGACAAATTTCACCAACATCAATCCATCACTATTAACGTTACTTTTTCTTCTTTGTTTTGATAGTTGAGTGTGTCCTATCCAGTAAATTCCAAACTTCTTTTCTATACTTTATGTCCACCAAGCCCTGCATTTTATAATATGAACTTTCATTACCAAAAGACCCAATTTTTAAGTTCAAAAGCAGTAGTAAAGCCATGTATGTAGGAACATGTAGTAAGTTGGTTTGTTTCCATATACTATACACTTGAAAGTACCTAGACACCCTTTAATCACTTAGCATGTCACCTACCCATATATACAATGTCCAACAAGAAGATGGTGAATTATTAAAGGACCTACACTGAAATCTTTTATAAACCCTCATCCCCACCGCCAGAACAGGCTTATGCCCCTGGTTGTCGGTTTAACAAAGAATTGATATGTCAACAAGGGTATTTTTGTCTTTTGTTCTCATTCCGGAGTACGGACAAGCCCTCCAGGTATCACCATCCCTTTAATACAATTATACCACTACAATGAATTGACTACACATAAGCTCCACCTCACAAAACACTTTTCAATATTACACAAGCAAACCAAAATGCCCTTGTAAGTGTCGGTAGGCATACCGACTGTGGAAGAGCAAACTCAAGCTAGTATATACATTTATATGACAGATCAATATTTAATCAGCACACATTTACTTCTTGACTTGTATGGTAAAAAAAATATATACCTTTAACAGAACTTGTTAGATTATGTACTTGTCGGGGAGGCTTGCTTAAGAACAACAGTGGGAGCGATCCTGCAACTCCTCCTCTGATGTTCTAACACAAGTTCTCCTGCAAACCAGTCAAGTTTCTCACGATTGGTTTGTTCTGTGATTTTTTTGCCTCCAAATAACACAGATTCGACGTTCTTCTGTTTAAGCATCTCATCAGCCATTGCAGTCAGCATTTTTACGTTGCTGGGACTGGGGTCCGAGTCAACATTGATCCCACAACGACCCATGGTGGATCCATTTGCCTATCAAGGGTAAAATAACAAGTACTTAGTCGCGAAATCTAAAAGAAAATAACACAATAAATGAAAAAGCATGGGACAAAAAGACCAAAGGAGATCACGAATCATGAAATCGCTAATCAATTAAAGTGGCCTACATGTTTATCAAATACATCAACTTTCTTGATTAATATATAATGCCTTCGCACACTCAATCATTGTTCTATTGTTCTAACTCTTAAGAAGGTGACCTACATGTTTATCAAAAACAATCTCACTTTTCCCTTGCAAGCCCATAAGTTCGTTTCAATATATTTTCATTTCAACATCATCAAACTGTTGACATTTTATCTGGCAGCATGAACATGGTGTTTGGTGAATTAATAACCACTCAAAACTATAAACATATATAGAGTAGTCAACACACTAATAATTAGACTTCAGATCAACTATAACAATATAGAAGATTTAATAGTAGATCAGCTAAAAAAACTTATAAGCACTCAATGTTCATACTCACAACTGACAAGCATAGGATACATCATCTATACGGAGATACATGAATCGAACTTGAAACATCTCATAAAGCAATAGCTTTTATACTATTTTGTAATACTCACAAAGTAGCAATACTATTAAATAACCTTTATATAACTACAATCAAGTTAGCAGTTGCTAGACTATAGAAAGTTTCACAACAGAAGTGGAACCAAATGTCATATTGCTTTTTGTTTGTTAATTACCCTTAAACATTAAAAAGAACAAGTCATATTCGAGTCCCTCTCTACCATCAATATTGTCATCTTCAACTCTAAACCGGCAGACCAAGATATGGCAAAAACAGTAGAAATAGGCAAAAGCAAAGGTATTGATTAAAAGTTTTCAAAATGAAATGACTATTGTATAGGAAACTATTGATGAACATAAGAAAAGGAAAAGAGGACCATGTATATAGGACCAAAAGGCAGCAAAGAGGATATACTAATAATCATGCAAGTTATCATATGTGCATTACAAATATGGCAAGCCCCTAAAAACAAGTAAAATAAAGTCATAGAATGATTTTTGTAATAATCACCAATTCACCATGGACCATAGTGTTCAACACTAGTTTTCTTTACACTATGGGGTGTTTAGGATTGCTTATATTTTCTGCTTATGCTTGTAAAAAAACCACTTTAAAGTAAGCATTTCATTAAGTTGACTACTTTATTATCGCCATCTCAAATAAGCAGCGTTAACTTCAAATAAGCGAAAGTAGTTTGGATCACAAACACTACAAACTACGGAGTACTTATCTACTTGAAACTAAGCTAGATAAGCATATATCGGCTTTAAAATGAGCATATAAGCATGTATCTGCCTAAATATATGCAGAGCAGTTAGCTAAATTTAATTTAACCCGTCCGTAACAAGATGCAAGTATATTTTATCAAACAGTAGCATAAACTTCCAAAGCTTAATACCTGAATACGAACGTAGTTACTACCACGACTCTCCCCAAACGCCATAGCAACAGCATGATCCACCATATCAGCCGAGGCATCACCCGCAGCTCTCGCCATAGTCCCACACCACTCGCCACCTTTCCCATAACCATACCCTCTTCCAAAAGCTGGCCACCTCAAGCGAAAGCACGAAAACATCCTCAACCCCCTAACAAAAGGAAACTCCTGCTTATTATGCAACACGTGCGTAATAGCAGCAGCTGTTGGATTACTCATAGCCACACCACCATCTACTCCAACACAACTCCTTTTACCATCTGCTGACGTCAGCAACACCGGTTCAAACAAACCGGGAGTCGCTGACGTGGCACTACATATCTCACTTATCTCAAAATCAAAGCTCTCGGCTTCCAAAGCGTCGGCTCGCGAAAATAAAAACGGAGCCGAGCTTTTCAAGTCGTAGCAAGGGATTAAAATCGGTTTTAAGCTGTCTTTTAAAGTCAACGCCCGCCCGTTGACCGTAAAAATCTCTTTCATCACATTTTCACCTTCAGTAACTTTTTTTAACTGTTTATTTTTAAACAACTTTCTAAACACACCACCAGAATTACTTTTATTTATACTTTTACTTTTATATAACCGTTTTCCTTGTTCTGCTAAAAGCTGCCACGTGTCATCAGCTCTATAAACCGGACGGTTACGACCGTTAGAGCTAAAAAGCATGGCGGCAAACACGCCTCCGATACCAGTACCAGCGGCGACGTCGAAATAGTCGCATATGGCGGCGTTAGGATCACCGGATTTCGTTTTCAAGGCGTTTTCTAAATAAGCTAGAGCTTTTGCGGCGAAGATGTTTCTCATGCCGGCGCCGTCGATGGAGAGGACGCAGATTTTGCCGCGTTGATTCTTGACTGATCGAACGGCGTCGTTTTGAAGTTCAGGTGAGACGTGTTTAGGTTTCCAGAGTTCGTTATGGTCGTTGTAACCGAATAAGAATTTGCTCTCGAGGATTGAGAAGATTTCGTAGCTCAGTTTGTTGTTGTTTGGTTGATCATCGTGAAGGAGTTCTAATGAGGACTGGTTTAAATCCATTTGAATAAGTGTAAGTGTGTGTTTTTAGGTGTTTTAGTGTGTGTTTTTGTTTAAGAAAAGATGATGGGTTTAAATATGGAAGACGTGAGAAGGAGAAATGAGGTATTGATTGTAGGGGGTTTTTGCTTTTATAACTCAGCTTTTTTTAATTTAATTGATGGATGGAAGAGTCAAAAAGGCCGGTTATCAAAGTTATTTGGTCGTTTACCATATTTAATGGTGGTACCATGCTACAAGTGGTGGAAAATTATAAATATAAAACTCAATAGAGAGAATGATCGGAGGTTTTAAATTTGCGTGATCTCACCGTTTTGCTAAAGGTATCCACGTCACTAGTTTGTTTGTTTTTCTTTAGTTTACACTTGCTTTTGAAACTTTAATTAAGACCAATGCTATGGGGTGCGTCGGCCCTCAACGGCTCAACCAGCCAAGCGTCCCCCTAGCCCGACCATAGCCAACCGCGTCCTCTC
The DNA here is from genome assembly GCA_022545495.1 of Chrysanthemum lavandulifolium. NCBI lineage: Eukaryota > Viridiplantae > Streptophyta > Magnoliopsida > Asterales > Asteraceae > Chrysanthemum > Chrysanthemum lavandulifolium. The sequence continues at coordinate 48,040,988 of CM040245.1, forward strand.
TTTTCAAATTGCAACTTTCGATTACCTTCCCAACCACAACATTTGACACTCTTCCTTAGCAAAATCCGTTGGTGCTTAGTTAAAAAAATAAACTCACTTTCTTCTCTATAAAACCTCACTTAGAGCTTCAGGTGGCGATACACCAAAACTCCTCATTCGTTTCACGCGCGGGTGTCACATTACTTTAACAAACCTCCCTTTACAACCCTCCCTTATCACAACTAACCTCAACTTACTCATTTGTGCCTCACATACAACTTATTCACACACACAAACCACAATAAATAAATAATAATAAAACTACAAACACCACCCTTGCCGTGCGAGAGGAGGTGTGAAATGAGGAGGAATGGCGGGGGGGGGGGGGTGCTAGCAATAGCGAAGGCTTGCTATCACTGAATGGCGAGCTACAACAAGCCCACACCAAGCTCTTATCATCTTATTTTATCATACTTTCTACCAAAATTATGAATTATTCGCTCACATACCATCGATGAAATCAAAACTTGTGTTGAAAAACTAGATGAAATCAAAACTTGTGTTGAAAAACTAATTGAGTAGGATATCGTTCGTCAACAATCGATTTATCGACTTAGCCTGAAATTTGACAATGCTAAAGATGATCTGAAAAAAAACATACGAAAAATGCAATGACATTCTTCAAGAAAACCGTGCTTTGATTGACACTTTTTAAAAAGAAGAATCTTAGAACGATTACAAGATGCATGACGCTTTGTTTAGAAATGCGGCAAAAATACAAGATCAAATCAATATTCAATTTGTTTGGCTACATGTAAAATACAAATAGGACGATTGTGTTTAGTTTTCGTATTGTAATTTGTATTTTTATTTACATGAATGAATATTTAGTTTGTTTGATTTCGTACATGTACATCTACCGCAACGGATACTTTTCCCCATATAAATACCTCTTACCCTCATTCTTTTTAAACACAATTCTTTTTAAACTCTCCTTATAAATAACCTTACCCTTGTTCTTTTTAAACACAAATTCTTTCTACCACAACTTCTTATGGATTGTTCGCTTCCACATACCGTCGAGGAAATCAAAGCTGAAGTAATGAAACAGGTTATGAAGATAAAATTCGTATGCAAGTGATTGTCGACACAACTTAACTATTCAAAAAAGCGTCCAACAAGAATGCACAAATATTCCACAAGAAAAACGTGCTTTGCTCGAGACTTTTTTACAAGAAGAATGACGGAAGATTACGATATTGAACATGATATTTGACGGATGGTGGGAAAAATATAAGATCAAATCAGTGCTAAAATAGTTTGGATGCATAAAAAAACAAATAGGACGATTGTGTTTATTTTCGTGTAATGTTTTTTTAGTTTTCGTATTGTTTTTTATATTTCATATGTTTATGTTTTTAATTATCTATGTAACGTTTTTAATTTATAAATAAAAGTTTTAGGTTTTAATTTAAAAAAGAAAAAATAGTTATGGTCGCCATTGCGGTCACCATTAGCAAATTGTGGTCGATGTGTAGTATTTGAGAGAGAAAGTCGAATTGGCGTTGACAAAAGCGACCTCAGAAAATTGTGATCGCTATTAGAGCACCTGTGGCTCACGCCTCTTTCGCCGTCGATGCGGCCGCCGCCGCCTCGCCACCGCGACCCCCAAACTCGCCGCGAGCTCCTCATTTGCAAACTCCTCGCCTGCACGGCGAGGGAGTTGTCTGACATTTGTGGGGCCCATATTCTATTGAACGTTTTTTAATTTCAAGTTCTTCCTATTTTTTTTTGGCTTGGTAATATTTTACTTGTAAATAGGGGTGGAAACGAGCTGAGCCGCTCGTGAAAAGCTCGAGATCGGATCGGTAAAAGGCTCGAACGAGCCGAGCCTAAACGAGCTCGAGCCCGAGTTCGAGCCTAAATTTGGGCTCGTTTAATAATCGAGCTCAAGCCCGAGCCTTATATATAAAGCTCGATTAGGCTCGCGAGGCTAAACGAGCCATAAAAATATATTTGTATATATATTTTCTATACGTATACGAGCTTAAAAAATAAACGAGCGTGAGCCTAGTGTGATTAACGAGCTTTCGAGCTTTATTTAATTCAACATATTATATGAGTTAGTCGAGCTCGAGCTTTTAAAAATTTTCACGAGCCGAGCTCGAGCTCAAAATATGAGGCTCGAAACGAGCTCGAGCTTTAGATATATAAACGAGCCGAGCTCGAGCTCTGACAGGCTCGGGCTCGGCTCGGCTCGTTTTCACCCCTACTTGTAAATAACTTGTAAAATAAAAAGAAATGAAAAATACAAACTTGGAAATGGAAATACATTAAACATTAAACTTGGAAATACGGATTACATGCTACACACAAACTACGATACGGAAATGAAAATGAAAATACAAATTGCAACGAAAAGTCTGAGTTGTATCCCTCGCTGTAATCCGAAGAATCTGGATAATAATACTTCCCGTCATAATACTCGCGTTCCTCAATGTTAAACCAATCTTCTTCCGGTATTCTTCATCCTCGCCGCTTCCCTACGAGCAGCTTCTCACGAGCTTCATTTTCTTCGATTTCACGCATTGCTCATCCAGCCACAAGACAACGTAAATAACCGCTCCAAAGCGGCCTTTTGGAACCAGTTGTGGAAATGTTTAACAATTAGTCGACGGTGTCAATCGTACCAAAAATATGATCACGGGTAAATGAGCAAGAATTAACCGTGATTGTCGAAAATTTAACGCAATTTACAAACAATTGCAGGGTACAAGCAACGAAAATGACACTGATCATATTGTGTTATCAGCAAAAACCATTTTTGAACAACGCTTTGGTGGGAGAAAATTCCTATATGTTAACGTGTGGGAGGTTTTGAGAAACTAGCATGGATGGGAGTTTCACGAATGAAATGTTTAACAGTCTTTTATGAGTATTTCCGTATCGTGTTTTTTTTCCCCGTATCGTTTTTTGTTTTCCGTACCGTTAGTTATGTTTCGTATGGTTGTTTAATATGATATATTGTATTTTTAATTTTAATGAAATGAATTAGGTTTATTTGGAAATGTGAAAAAAATAAATAAAGTGTAAGTGGTGGGACCCAAATGAGTAAGTTGAGGTTTGTTATGTTAAAGGAGGTTTGTTGTTTGGGTTTGTTAAAGTGATGTGGAACCCGTGGGACCAAAATAAAAGGTTTTTGCCATGCCATGGTAACAAGTACTCTTAATATTAGTGTAACTAATCATAGGATTTGAACTCAATCACATTACGTGACTCAAATTAAGTAGAGCCTTCTTTTCTTCAAAGGATTCTCATGACCACTTTAGAATTAATGCACCTACTACAAATTAAACTTGAAACTCCACATTTTATGATGATATAATACTTTACTACCGAGTCACTAGACTACTCTTATCCGTCATCGAAAAATACTCACTCACTTTTTACCTCAACATATCATTTTTATCTCTTAAACTTTTCACTCACACTCCCACTCACCATTTACCCTTATCAATCTCACCCCACTCCCAATTCAAACCATTTTATTTATTTATTAAAACTAAAACTCTTATTCATAAAATAAAAACGTTACACAAATAATTAAAAATGTATGCGTACAAAATTAAAAACATAAACATTACATTGATAATTAAAAACGTAAACAAAAAATTTTGTGTTACGGGGATTGTTTTGTTGAGACATTTTGGTAGTTAAAATAGTATTGAGAGTAAAGAGTATATAATGTAAAGTTGTGTTTTAAAAATGTTAAAGTTTAAAGGGTATTTATAGGTAAAAAAATTGGTAGTGGTGAAAGATTTTATTTTGTTTTAATTTTTTTTAACTATTTGTTGCATGATATGGCCCACAAATTTCACATTGCCCGAAAAGTGTGCGACTCACCATTGTGAGTCTAATTTGCTTCAGTTCACACATGAATGTGTTTGTGTGTAGTAGGGTCTCTCGTGAACTTGCACACTCACGATGATACTCACGCCTTTGATAAGGGTAGTCTAAGGGGGTGTTTACTTTTCATTTAATTAGTGAGCTCAATCCTTTAATTCATCTTAATTGGGAGGTCCACCTAAATTTCTCTCAATTAAGTGGCTAATATGGTAATATGTCCAAGCCACTTAATGTAGTAAACAAGCCTTAAGCCCACCTAATAATTAAATAAATTACAATTAAATAAATTACAATTAAATAAAATTTTATATTAATAATATAAATAATATTTAATTATTACTTTTTAACTTATTTGCATTAATTTAACCTATTAAATGTGAAAATAACAATAATATCCAAGATTTGCTTTTGTTTTATGGATGGCTATGAAAGGTAGTTTGCAGTCACAAGATAGAATTATAGTTTGGAATAGTAACAAGGATATGAAATACTCCCTATGTAACAAAATAAATGACTCTCACAAACACTTGTTTTTTTAGTGTGACTTCTCTATAAGTATCTGGGATGAGATGAAAAGGAAAATGGAGGATAATAATATGACATATGTATGGGAAGATGTGATAGATTACTAGGTAAAGAGTCCTTGCAACAACTCTATTGAAAGTGTGCTAAAAAGGATTGTGCTTGCAACCGCATTTTACTACATATGGAAGGAAAGGAATTCAATCATCGTTTACACGGAAATCACCGAGATTGTATTGAAGATCATTATGGATAATATTAGACTACAACTACTTTGTCGATGGTTAAAAAATCACTAAAGTGGATAAAGTGGCAAAAAATGGATGATAGACATGACCGTGTGCGTAACCCAGCAACATCCGATATAAAAGTCTGCTTTTTATGAATAAATGGGTGTTTGGCATAAGGCGCTTTGAAGAAGGCGATGGCTAATACATTGAGTCTTTCTCCTCCTATCCTTTGTCAATCTACATGGATCTATTTGTGGGGATGCGAAAGAAATATTGTTCCATATGTTTGGTACAATGAGATTTGAGCAAGTTAAGTACCCAAAATGTAGTATCCTGCTCGTATGATAGCCTGTTTTACACAAAATGGGCTAGGGTCTGTGATCTTATAACAGGCTCACTATTAGCATTATCCACATCTGTGGACAAGTAAATTATGCTTGGCAGACATTGAGGTTCAAGTTTGGTCTGCAAAATGATATGGTTTAACCATTCTCGTATCTGTCTTTTGGATTGGTTAAGAGTAGAAGTCCAGTTATCATAAAGTTGGATTGCTATAATTGATCTCACTTCAGTATGATGGCCTTGTATCTTGGAATTACCATGTCTGTTTCTATGCACTCCTTTTAGTTAAAAACAGTTGGCCTTTGTTAGGTGTTGTTTGGCTATAGGTTGTTGTTTTAGACAATAAACACGGTAATCTCCATAGGGTAGGTTTCCAGCTGAGAAGGGAAAATGAGATTGGTGGGTGGTATATGCAGGCTGGAATAATGAGGGATGCAAGATGACCCTACATGGTCGATTCTATATGCCACTAGAGGAGGTTTGGTTGGTCCCCCCTCAAGGTGTGTGTTCCGAGTTGTGTGAAGCCATTTTTCAGAGATGGAAATGTAGCACATCTGGTATAGCCCTTGACTTGGAGGGGTATGGGTTCATAACAATGTCATTCATCTTTCCTACCTTGATCATTGTGGATGTTGGTTGAATGGTCTTGGTGGGAAGGTGTTATGAAAATGTAGTTATATGGTATTGGTGCATTAAAGGTGAATTTGAAGTTGCTCTAAGGCTGCCAACTGGAGTTGGTTTGCCTGCAGTCTTCTGATTGAACTATTGGCTGATATAGCTTTTGTGTATTGAGATAGTATCTTAATGTTTTTTGGGATAGCTTTATGTTTTTAGAATTGAATTCAGTTTGAATAATGTTTAAGAGTATAGGCATGTTTACTCTTATCTCATTGATGTAAAGTTTATTGTGATTATTAATATAACTTCGCCTTTTGCGAAAAAAAATAAAAAATAAAAAATAAAAAAAGTCTACATTAGCTGCACACATCTCAAATTATAAAAGATAGAGTAAATTACACCGTTCGTCCTTGTGGTTTGCGTTGACCGCAGGGTTTCGTCCTTTGACCAAAAAGTTGCACCGTTCGTCATTAAGTGAAAGCGTTATCGTCGTTCGTCCTTTGACCAAACGACGTTAAGTTTGATCGTTAAAACCCATCATGTGACTTGCACACGAGGGTAAATCGTCATTTCAAGACCATAAGGACGAACGGTGCAAGGACGAACGGTGTAGTTTATGTGGATAAGACCACACACAAACACACATACAAACACAACCATTCTATTGGTGGAAACACTTCATTGAAAATGCTAAAAAAAGAAATTAAATGGTGAAAAATAGCAAATGAAAAGGGAAAATTATGGAAATTTACAGAAAAATCTAAAATAATACTGAGAATCAGGGAAAATTAACAGAATCAACTCTGGATCACAGGAAATATGATTTGGGCACACAACTGATGTAATAAGCACTTGAAAATAAGCCAAAAGCCATAAACAGCTACAAAAAGCTACCACAGGCTAAAGTGAGCTAACACTACTGAATAGGAGCAGATAAGCTCAAGCTAACACTGAAAAGCTCTAGATCAGATTCTAAAAACTAAATGCCAAACGGCCTTGAACCAGCTACTTTAAGCCGATATTAAGCTAGCTTAATAAAATCACAAAAATAAACTAAAATGACCTAATGAACAACCACCAATCAAAGTGCTAAAATCCAAAATTGCAGCTAAAATGGACCTCAGATGATGAAATTAAAAATCTAAAACTAAAGGTATTTGGGAAACTAGTGACTGATGCAGTAAGCACTTGAAATAAGCTAAAAGGCTATTAACAGCTATAATAAGCTACCATAAGCTAAAACTAACCTAAACTAACCTAACTAAGCCTACTGCAACTGATTTCAACCATAAAAGCACAAGCTATAAGCTAAAAGCACAAGATCAGGTTCTTAAAACCAAAAACCAACAGCCCTACAGTGGGTACTTTAAGCACTAATTAAGCTATACTAGAAAATTCCTAAAATTATACTAAAATAGGCATGCTAACCACTACCAACCAAAGAGCTTTAATCCTAAATTTCAAATTTTAAAGGATCTAATATGAGAAAATTAAAATTCTAAAACAAAAGCTTATCAGATCGAGATGGAACTTGATGCAAGATGACAAAGAAACGGAAAACAAGCGAGATATGATGATTAGCAGACTAAGTAGACTATTCTAAAAGCTTATGAACCTCAAGTAAACTACCGAGAATTAACCTCAATCAACTAACTTCGCCTACTAGAGAAGCAACCATAAGCATACAAGCTAAAAATTCATAAGAACTTGAAATTCTACGATATGGCAATATGAAAACAGAAATGCAAAATGAAAACAGAATTATGACTATTAGATGTGTAACAAAGGTGTATTATGCTAGAAACTAGCTAAACTAGCCTAAATGAAGATGTATGAATCAACACTTACCACTGATGCAGTCCTGAACACTAAATCACAAGCTCATCCAAACATAAATTGAATAACTCAAATTAACTCCTAGCTACACTACTAAACAGATTTAAAACATAAATTAACCCACACCTGTTAGACAATTAAAAGTAAAATTGATTTTCATTAAGAACTAAAGAGTACAAGGAACGAATTTCGAAATTACACTGATAAAAACTATCTAATTGAAGCTGTAAAAATTGACAATAATAAAAATGGTAACAATTCTTCTAAGACATGAAAAATTGGACAAGCTTCTTTGTGATGAAGGAGGGTATAAATAGCAGAGCTGAGGCTTGGGAAGGTTCGGATGATCAAATTAGAGCCATTGATCTATCATCTTGTCATCTCTTCATTCCTCATATAGGGTTTTATTATGCTAATTTGACTCATGTCACGAGTTACGAGGGTGGGGTGGTTTTGGGGCGCGATGTAGTAGATCAAAAGAGGAGTGGTGGGAGTCTTTTGGAGTAGGCGGTGAGAGGTGGGTCATGTGGTGGAGGCGGTGGTGTGTTTTTCCTATCGGCTAGGGTTTTCAAGAGAGAGAGAAAAGTGGTGAGGATGATGAATGGTTGTGTTTGTATGTGTGTTTGTGTGTGGTGTTATCCACATAAACTACACCGTCGTCATATGGTCTTGAAATGATGAATTTACCTCATACGCAAGTCACACGATGGGTTTTAACGGTCAAACTTAACGTCGTTTGGTCAAAGGACGAACGACGATAACGTTTCACACTTAAGGATGAACGGTGCAACTTTTTTGGTCAAAGGACGAAACCCTGCGGTCAACGCAAACCACAAGGACGAACGGTGTAATTTACTCTAAAAGATATCTCTATTGGGACTTTTTTGTTGTTAGGCTTGTCAATCTCCTCATTACAATCAATAAAATACTCACATGTAAATAATAATTGCTCATGTTTAAGCCGTAAGTTCCTTAATAAATAGGGTGGGTTATCAAAACTAAAAGGTTATTGCAGCTTATCTTAATAAAAAAGCTCTAATAAACGTCACCCAAAAAAGGTTAAACTAATTGTTAAATGCTCTAATAAATTCTCATAATACACGTGCATAAATAAAAATTTTAAAGTGAAGAAAACAGTTTGTCTAGAATGTTAGTACTTGTGAAAGAATGGATACGTAAAACTGAAAACGGGTGCAAATGTGCAATGCTTCAGATAATTAGGTACGAGTTTGAAGATTCAATTGCATATGCATTTGAGAAAGTTGTGATCTAACTGAAAACAACCTTGCATCATACGAGTGCAACGCTTCAGGTTTTTAGTACGAGTACGAAGATTGAATTTCATATGTGCACGTGAAAGTCGTGGTCCAACTACTATACTAAAACTTCTACTCATGAGTTGAATAAACCGATAGTGATTTCACATAGATCTGATATAAATGCAAATATATGATTTAACATGTACTATTAAAAAGTATATGATCCTGAATAAACATTTAAAGTATGCAAAAACGACTATAGACCAAAACCATATGGTTGCTTGGTTGATCCTATCAACATCTCAACCTCAGTAACATACATTTAAAGGGTTCTTAGATTAATGCTTCCGCTTACTAGGTTATTTGACCGTAAAAAATTAACCAAGAGTTTCTTTTAAGCAAGTTTAAAGGGTCCTTAGATTAATGTTTTCGTTTACTAGGTTATTTGACCGTAAAAAAAACTATATTCACCTGGTAAAAAAAACCATACAGGTCTAAACTTAGATGAAATACAAGTGTAAACAATTAGGCGTGCAACTTTTTCTATTTCAGAAATATACATTTCATTTAGAGGTGGTGTGAAAGAGCCGAAGATCATGTTTCGAACACGACTACTAAAACTCAAGCACGAAACTCAAGCTTGAACTTTTTCTCTTTCAGAAATATACATTTCATGATTTCATCTATATCTTATATCTTAGATAGCACAAGAAAAGCATACAAATTCCACACTTTAACATTTTATCATTGCATGAAGAGAATAAAATCCTAGTAGTAAAAAATGGTAGGTGTTTCCAGCATGGTGGGGGCCACAGTTTTAGCCGAGTACGTGTGGAGCTCATCCGATATAACAGAGACAAAATACGGGCACCGACGGCCTACCGTCGGCGGGACAAATAGAGACCCACTAACTTAGTTGAATTTAACGGGCCCCACTTAATCTGTTTTTATTCTGTTCCGTTTGCATATTATCGAATTGGCCAAAATGGCCTAAACACCGTTTACCTTTTTGTTTTCTTTACTTTTCATTCTCTTACACCGTTTTTATTCTGTTCCGTTTAAACATATGTTTGTCACCGAGGGCGTTTTGAATCAACTAGCAACTAACATTTAGCATATTCTACATAATGCTTGTTTGACAACAAGCAATTAACATTTTTAATTAATCATTTACTAGTAAGTAGTGTTTACACTTAATAATTACAAGTATACATCTGTGTTACCAAACACTTTATCAAAACAAACAACTACTACTTTCTACTACTAGTTGCCGATAACAACTATTACTTCCTGCTACTGTTATTTTCGCCAAACATACCTTAATAAAACAAACTTTAGTTTCCATAGTTATGTTACTATTTTCTCATAGCAAATGTAGAGGTGGTGAACACTGCAATGCAGTGGGAGGCGCATGCAGGCCACCATTTACATATCATGAATTTAAGTCCTTAGTTAAGTTTATTATTAAGCAATGTTATGTGATCACAAATAAAATACAAGATTAAGAAACATCAAGTCTTGATTGCATGTTTGAGAATGAAAAATCGACAATTTTTGTTTTTATACTAGATTTCGTCAAACGTGCGGACCTCCTAATCGTTATCGCACATGCCTTCAAAATCCATTAAACGACCACGATCAAATGCATATATGTTCTCTTTTTGAACAAAACTGCACAAATGTTTGACAATGAGCTTTTAATAGCATTTACCGTTTAGAATTGAAATTTTGTTTGACAATGTGTATCTAGTTTCTAGTTTTTAGTTTTTTCTAAACTGTTACTGTATATTTCAAACGTTACTTGAAGAAGCGTTTCACGTTAATATTTAACGTTTACTTATTTTACATTTTATAATCAAAACTCAATGTTATCAACCACATTTATCAAACAAACCATAAATTACTTTCAACAACAAAGAATAATACCCAATCCCGCTGAAATAAATGTGAGGAGATAAGATACTCTATCATTACTCCTCATGATACCGCTAATACCGCTAACTAGCACTACTAATTTTGACAACATACCCTATAATTACATAATGGTTAAACAAGCTACATAAACCTTCATATGCATATCGAGGGACCAAGCTTTGATACTACACACAACTTGAAAAGATATAGTAACAATTTAAGTTAGCAGTTATTATTAGCTTATTCAAAAATAAGAAATTACAATATCATCTATTCATAATTGCTGTAAGTACATTCTCAAAGTCTAAAATACACTTCAATTTGTTGTCTTGATTCTATATAGACTTTTTGTTTTGACGAACGTCTTGAGATTCATTATACAAAAACTGCAAGTGAAGAGCCCGTTTATAAGCCCATCTAGTTGAGCCCAATTTCGCACAATCGCACACCCAGTATACAACTCTAAATCAAACTCGAAATTGTTAGTTACATGGCTAGATGTCCTCTTACTAGGAGCATATTTTGCTCCAGACCTTTCATATATACCGAGTTTAAATGACAAATAAGCATCATCGAAAGGGGTTGCTACAACCTATTGGAACGTGTTTCTCATCACGAGTTTGAAGATTGTAAACGGGTTAACTTTTAAGTCTGACATCATTATTTCGGTAATATTGACAAGCGTGTTAAAGCTTCTTAAAATACATCATGTTGAACAAATGCATTGCCAACATTTTCAACTGAATGATCAAGACCATAAGACCATCCATAGTGGCACGCGTCTTGGGTGCCAAGTTGGCAAATAGAACACGTCCTCCCCATTACACTTTCAATTGAAGGGGTTTTTTGCAAGGACTTGGTCGATTGCACGACAAGGTCATGTGAGTTCTTGTGTGTGTTTTTAATAAATGATTTTTGTGGGGTATCTTTTGTTGAAATTATATATCATGACAATCAATAATAAATCACAAAACATCAAAGAATACATGCGGAAGCGTATAAGAAATATTAATGAATAATTAATTAACATAAACAAGAATATCGTACTTTCTCGATTCTAGCGAATGTTAATCAAATCCACAAAACTAGAATTGGATGAACCCTAATTAGGGTTTATAGGATTATGTGAATTACCCCTTACCGATTTTGTAATTCAATCCAAGAATACTAACAATAATGTGTTAGTACCACTTTCTTGTACACACGTACTATAACGAATTAAAGCAATGATAGTTTTAATTAAACAAAACAATTTGGTTTGGAAAAGTTGATGTGTCGACACCCTTGTGGTGGTGGTCGACCGATTTAAGCAAAACACACACACAAAACAATTTAGGTTTTAGCTTAATGAGTACAAGAGATGCAAAACACAAGACCCATAGCCTTGTATATATACTCAACTAAACTTGGAGAACAAGTTGAGTTGGAGATGGGTTGGGTTTCCCCTCTTTGGCCGATCGGTATTGTATCCCCAAAGGGATTCCGGAACCTTCCCAATTATAATTTGCAATCTAGTCCTTTCCAATTACATTTAACTACCGTTAGTCAATTACACTTAATTACTTAACGTCCGTTACATTATTTCGTTTAATTAATAAATAAATATAACTATTACATTTAATTATTAACTTTAATTCTCATACGCAAAGTGTGCAATCCAGTGGTCTCGAGTTCGATCCTAACTCACGTCTACTAATTTATATCCATAAAACCAACAACTCCCACTTGGATATATCTTAATAGAGTGATCACATCGGTTATCGTCTAGCAACACTTCGATGCCTCTAGCACAACTCGAGTAAGGCTCCGGAAAACCTTTTAATGATTTCTCATTATTATCCTTTGTTTCTAATACCACGTTAAATAAAGATATGAAATTAAGTCATTCTTTATTCAACTATTCTGTTTCTAGTTATAAGTGACTGACCAAGATTACCAAATATTCTAAACATATTTAGGGAGACTTTGGGTGCGGCCGCACAAACATCTTGTCAACCCTACGAAGGGCCTAGCAGTATTAAACTCCAAATAAATTTGAAGGAACAAATTCTATCTTGACTACGAGACTAACCCACAAACTTTGTAACAGCCTGAAACAACCCTTATAACTACCATTACGTGATAGCGTTAAGTTGCTCCACGTAAATGCACTACATTCATGACACTTATCCGTATCTCAAGTCCGAGGATAATTATTCATAATTTACTTATAACAATATCCACAAAGTAAATTATGTAGTTGGGATAAGTCCTATATTCAATTCATTGAATATCATCCGAAAATGGTATGCATTCTCATCAATATACTTTCAAGTATATTCTACCACATCTCTCGATTTGTCTTAGTTTAATGATACTCCCATATCATTAATCGACAACGACGCTTTAGAATAACTTAATTACTCATGGATTAAACATGCAAATATAGGACAACAATATTATAAATGAAAATAAACATAATCCAAACTTTATTTCATCAAAATAATAAATGTTTTACAATATCCTTTATCCAAATACTAATCACAGTTCTGCATGAAACTATTAGCTAAACGAAGTCCAATTCCATTGGCAAGTCCAACAAGCTTTTCTCTAGCCAAAGCCTTAGTGAATGGATCAGCTAAGTTGTCATCTATGTGAACTTTCAGTAGATTTATTTTACCTTCGTGGACTTGTTCCCGAACATAGTGATACTTCCTTAGAAAATGTCTGGTGCCCTTCATGACTCTAGGTTCATTGGCAAATATGATTGCAGCAGAATTGTCACAATACATATCAATAGGTGATTCAATTGAAGGCATAACACCAAGCCCCGAAATGAATTTCCTAATCCAAACGACCTCCATTCGCACCTTCCGAATCATTATATATATTCGCTTCACATCATGAACATCGCAATCGTACTCGCCTCTTGCTCTTCCAATAATGCTCCTCCATTGATGACAAAGACATAACCCGTCGAGACTTCAGATCATCTTTATCACACTGCCAGACGCATCACATTAACCTCAGAACACCAAGCTCGTATGCGATTTCCACCATACACTAAAAACATATCTTTCGTATTCTCGGATACTTTAGAATATGTTTAACAACAGATCGATAAAGTTCACCCGGATTCTCGCTGATATCGATTGGTCATGTTTTGAGCGAACGCCACATCGGCCTTGCGATCTCACAAAGATACATAATAGATCCTACTACCAAGCATAAGGAACTTTCGCATGCCCACTTCGAAGGTGTTGAAGCACATATCGCTACATAAGCCATGCTTTACTTCCATCGGCAAATATCCTTTCTTGGAATTTTGCATATTGAATCTCTTCAATATTTTATCAATGTAAGCGCTTTGACTTAAACCAATTAACCGCTTTGACCTATCTCGGTAGATCTTGATTCCCATAATGTATGCAACTTCTCCTAAATCCTTCATGGAAAAACATTTCCCAAGATATGCCTTAACATTTTTCAAACTTGGAATGTCTTTTCTCATAATTAATATGTCATCGACATAAAGGATAAGGAAAATTACATCACTCCCACTAACTTTGTGATATACACATGGCTCATCAAGATTTTGAATAAATCCATACCTTTTGATTTCTTCATCAAATCTCTTATTCCATTGCCTTGATGCTTGCTTCAATCCATAAATGGACCTTTGAAGTTTGCATACACGGTTTGGAAATTGTGGATTCACGAACCCCTCAGGTTGCTTCATATAGATGTCTTCATCTAAGCGACCATTCAAGAAGCGGTTTTGACATCCATCCGCCATATCTCATAGTCATAGTACTGTTGCTATAGCTATGAGAATTCTAATAGCTCTAATGTCGCCCAGGAGAAAAGGTATCCTCGTAATCTATGCCATAAGTTTGAGTAAAATGTTGCGCAACTAGACGAGCTTTATAGATGTGTATATTGCCATCCATGTCGGTCTTAATTTTATAGAGCCACTTACTTCCAACCACCTGGCGTTTGGAGGTAAGTCAACCTCTTCCTGCACTTCATTATCTCTCATGGATTGCATTTCCCATTCATTACAAACTTGTCATTTGTCCTTTTAGGACTTGTCATGGCGACTTTATAACTAGTAGGCTCTTCCGGATCTCCTAACATAGTTTCCTCAACCTCTACGTTAAGACATAGACGTTCAGTGCACGCGTAGACCTTACGGATCTAAGAACGGAATCACTTCAACTTCTCGTGGAGGACCCGACTATCGTGTTCTACCGAAGTACATTAGTATTTTCGTAAGGTAATGTATCTTCATGATCATCTTCCGGATCATAAACTCTCCCACCGAATTCTTGAGATACGAGATCATTTTCAAGAAAATCTCCATACCTAGCAACAATTGTACTTTATTTTCGGTTGGATAGTAAAAGTAGTAACCCATAGTTTCCTTAGGGTATCCTACGAAGATACACTTTACGATCTTTGTTGGAGTTTATTTGTCGAGTCACGCCTAACATACGCCTCAACCCCGCACCTTTAAATAAGACAAGTTAGAGCTTTACCATGCCATATTTCATATGGTGTCTTATCAACCTTCATTGTGGGAACCATATTAAGAATGCGAACGGCTGATTCTAAAGCATAATCCCAAAAGGATAAAGGTAGAGTAGTAAGATTAAACATAGATCGTATCATGTCCAACAATGTACGATTTCTTCTCTCGATACACCATTTTGTTGTGGAGTATATGGAGAAGTGAGATTCGGACAATTCCATTCTCGCTAAGTAATCTTTAAACTCTTGGCTTAGATACTCGCCTCCATCGGATCAAGAGCTTTAATCTTCTTTCCCAATTGCGCCTCTACTCGCTTTGAAAACCTTAAACGCTTTCTAACACCTCATGTTTATGCTTAAGTAAATAAACATAACTATAACGGCCGAGATCATCAAGAAGGTTAAGAAGCTAGCACCTCTCTTTGACACATGTCTAAGTGGTTCACACACATCAAGATGAATAAGACCAAGTAGATCGACGCCCTCCATATTGCTATGAAAAGGTTTCTTCGTCATCTTCCCGTATATGCATGACTCACATTTATCAAATGATTCATCATTGATATTTTGCAAAAGCCCTTCGTGTTGTAGCTTTTGCATGCGAGCCTTGCCTATATGAGCAAGTCTACAATGCCGAGATAAGAAAAATTCAAGTCCAACTTCATTTTCTTATTGATGTTAAATATCGAATTATTATATTTGTTAGATTCATTTCTAATCACATCAATATCAAACACACCATTCACAGTAATCGCATTAAAATAAAATACACCATTTAAAGAAACAGAAATTCCATTACGTGAAATAGTATGAGTAAAACCATCATCCAACAATACTTAAAAGGAAACAACACCTCTAATTGTAGAAGGTGCGTAATGACAATTGTTCAATAATAGTACTAAGCCCGAAGGCAATACTAAACTAAACGTTCATGTGGCTTCAACAGCTGCATGTGCGCCATTTCCCACATGCAGATATTGCTCCCCATAGGCTAGCTTCCTTTCCACTCTAAACCCCTGCAGTGTATTACAAATGTGAATACCACATCCAGTATAATATACCCAGGAATTTTTATGATTTAGAGTAAATAATTCAATTACAAATAAGATACCTGAAGTACTGGCGCCCATGGACCCATAATTCTTGATCTTATTTTTTCGCAAATCATCGAGATAAATAGCACAGTTTCTCTTCCAGTGACCCACTACTTTGCAGTAATGGCAAGCTTGATCCTTTTTAGGATTTTCCTTCCTCGGAGTAGGGTACTTTTTTGGTTCTGGTTGATAGGCCATAACATGTTTACCCTTATCAAATTTCCCTTTGCCCTTCCCCTTCTTGTTGTTCGCACGATGCGGTTTTGGCTTATTTATCCTACCACCCTGAATAGCAAGTACTTGGGGAGTAGGAGCCTTCTGAGGTAACCCTTTTCATAATCAATTAGCAATGCGTGTAGGTCAAGAGTTGTCTTCCTCACGCAGCATATTGAAGTTCGAACAAAACCATTGAAATCCTTGTTAAGGGATCCGTTGATCAAGTTCACAAGAATGTCATTTTCATAAACTTTGCCAAGTGCATGTAGTTGGTCCATGTATCCTTTCATCTCCAATACATGAGCACTTACGGATTTACCTCTCCCCGCTTGTACCGTGTAATGCATCGATCAAATCATAAATTTCGACAAGAATGGTTTCTCGAACATAGTTCAAGTTCATCGAGCATGGTAGATGGGAAGTAGTTTTCAACCGCTTTTGGAGAGCGTGTTCCATCGCTCCCAACATTAGGCAAGCCACATCGTTATGACGCTTATACTCAATTTTTCAAGCAACCTTTCCGCTGAGGCGCGGCAGTCTTTGTTCAAGCAGGCAAGGCGTGTACAAATAATCCAACCGATCATCAACTCTACGACAATTCTCAAAGAAATGTGCCAATCATTGAAATTCTTAGAGCTACCAACTTTTCTCGATCAAAAAGCTTTTGAACGAGAACTTAGTGCAAGATGTTAGTGTTATCGTTGTTTTGAGCCATTTTACGTAAAAAGTTCAAGTATTAGTATTTTCGATAATACACTTTTCAAGAAAATAAAATATACCCAAGGTAATATAAACATATAACCATATAATTTTCTCAAAACTAGGATCTAAATTATCATAGGTTCATTACATCAGTTGATCTGCTAGTAACGAAAGCATATAATAAGGTAATCTGTCGAACAATAATTGGCAAACAATTTCCAATTCCTAGATCATTATGGGATTTATATTTTTCCAACGCTATTTCAAATATAAACATGTTTTATCTCATCTTATGCCTTGAGTCCAGGTCTCACTTCTTACGCAATTTAAGTGTCTAACTTAAAGAACTGCAAATATGTTCATGTAAGGTCTGACTTTACATAAAGATGGCACATAACGTAAATTGTACAAAGATGTCATGCATTCATCTTCAAGTGTCCCTTTAATTAGATGGCACATAACTTAATTTATCAATGGTACTAGTTTTGA
Source organism: Chrysanthemum lavandulifolium (assembly GCA_022545495.1). Taxonomy (NCBI): domain Eukaryota; kingdom Viridiplantae; phylum Streptophyta; class Magnoliopsida; order Asterales; family Asteraceae; genus Chrysanthemum; species Chrysanthemum lavandulifolium. The sequence continues at coordinate 48,058,604 of CM040245.1, forward strand.
TTTCATGTGGTTAAATCAAATATGTACAAAGATGTCATGCATTCATCTTGTAGCATAAATTTTAATAAAAACTTTTATTACCAATTCATAAAGATCAAATTATCAAAGTTTTGATTGAGGTATTGGTTTCGCCAATCAAGGAATTTACCTTTAATTATCGTCCATTATACCGCACTTTTGCATAAGTGTAAACACTTAGTGTTTCGTAATTACCACCGGGCGGCGCATGGAATTAAAGCTAATTCGCCTTAAGATGATTTTGTACGATAGCCTACTTGGTAACTCCAATTTGACTCAGAAGCAGCGAAGAATTCGTCGTCACAAGCAATAACCTCCTTCTTTAGGGTCACAATTTAATGCGCCCTCCTAGTACTTCCCACACAATCATTAAATTGATGAACCGTTCTCACTTTTTGTACCAAAATCATCAATCAATTAAACTATTGAAAATTAACTCTTCAAAACAAATCAAATTTCACCATTGTTTAGTCCAGATTATTTTTCTATTCAAAATTACCATTTCTTTAAAACTGTCACACATAATAAACAAACAAGTAAACAAATAAAAATAAATAACTAAAAAACAATGCGCACATAACTAACAATTAATACGTGTAAACAAGTAGCCACATGCAATTTATTCGATAAAACCTATTAATAATCAATGTCTAAGTAAATTAATGTATATATTAATTAGGCTTTCACTTTCTCAATTGAAAGTGAGCACATACATCGACGAATCGATCAAGTAAACCCTTTATTAAAATATACCAAATTGCACATACTTGATTCATTAATATATAATTGAGTCTTCCCAATTCAAGATTTATCAAAATTAAACATGTGATAAAATATCTTAACAATTAGTCAATAATTCAAGAACTATCCATGGCAAACACGCATGTATCATCATGGATATATCATAACAATTATTCAATTAGTCACAAGATCGCATACAATTCTATGTACATAACATATTATTCATGAATTAATCACGTAACACATATATTAATTCTAGGTTTCGATAAGGTTAACATAACAATTAAAACCCTAAAAATTTTAAAAGTGGTCGACTAAACAAATTTAAAGGGGTACGCCCATATTAAAATAAATCGACCCAAAAAAAAAAAAAAAACAACCTAGATTAATCATATCAAACTAATTACAATTATTCGTTTTTTGCTTTTAGTAATTAATTACTCATTAAAACCAATGACTCGTGATGCCATCGTTGGAATTATATATCATGACAATCAATAATAAATCACAAAACATCAAAGAATACATGCGGGCGTATAGGAAATATTAATGAATAATTAATTAACATAAACAAGAATATGCGACTTTCTTAATTCTAACCAACAAGAATCAAATCCACAAAACTAGCAATTGGATGAACCCTAATTAGGGTTTATAGGATTATGTGAATTACCCTCACCGATTTTGTAATTCAATCCAAGAATACTAACAATAATGTGTTAAGACCACTTTCTTAGACACACGTAATATAACAAATTAAAGCAAATGCTAGTTTTAATTAAACAAAACAATTTGGTTTGGAAAAGTTGATGTGTCGACACCCTTGTGGTGGTTGTCGACCGATTTAAGCAAAACACACACACAAAACAATTTAGGTTTTAGCTTAATGAGTACAAGAGATGCAAAACACAAGCCCCTACCAGATATATACTCAACTAAACTTGGAGAACAAGTTGAGTTGGAGATGGGTTGGTTTCCTCTTTGGCCGATCGGTATTGTATCCCCAAGGATTCCTAACCTTCCCAATATTAATTTGCAATCTAGTCCTTTCCAATTACATTTAACGATCATTAGTCCATTACACTTAATTACTTAATGTCCGTTACATTATTTTGTTTAATTAATAAATAAATATAACTATTACATTTAATTATTAACTTTAATTCTCATACGCAAAGTGTGCAATCACGTGATCTCGAGTTCGATCCTAACTCACGTCTACTAATTTATATCCATAAAACCAACATCTTTGTGTTTAAGTGAGTATGTTTTTTAGTGATGCGTTGCTTATTCTTACAAAGAACTTAGTCATGAAAAAGTTATAGAGAGAAAAAGCTGAATTGGCGTTGATTTACCTGTGATGAACGCGGTCATTTGTGCTCACTAATACATTTAGGCTAATGTTTGCTACGAATGCATAAGTACTGAATACAGAGTCTCTAAACAGTATGGACTATTTGTGTAAAGTGTCAAAATATGGCAATTATTGGAAGACTAGCCACGTCTTTAACGTGCGATTAGTTTTTAAGCATAGACAAAAGGTCTACATAAGTGATGTCGTGGTCTAATAACATATTTTAAATTAACTTATATTTTGAGCCAGGAAAAATAGGGAATCAAGATGCTAAAATGAACCAAAAAATCTGTCTAAAAGAAAATTTTATACATTAAATATTTTTGGTAAAAGTTAATATAGTATGTGATGTAGGAGTACATATTTTTGAGGTCAGACACCTTAATATCCTCACAGGGGTGGACCTGAGGGGTTTCCGAGGATTCACGGAAACTCGATGAATGTTTGTCGTCTAGTGTAAATTTTTGTTAAAATCCCAATTTTTTTTAAATAAACCTGGTCTCGAAATTTGTGTCATGCAAATAGATGCCTTGATAAGTTAGAAATGCATGTCTATTTAACTTATTTACTAGTTTTAATGAAATCGTACATGTTAATCGTAAAGAAAATTTGCACTCCCAAAGATTTACAGTTCTATCCGCCCCTGTTCTAGCAAGAGATTTTTTATTCAAACCTCACTAATACAATTAAGTCCTTAACAGTCATTCTACCAACGAGTCATATTGCATTTTATTATTTATTTATTTATTTGAGTGAGTAGGGTATTTTTGATGAGGTATTTTGTAAGACCTACATGTACCAATAATATGTTATTGATTTTTTTATTGGGATGATGTTTTAGTTATTAGTGACAAGATAAGATAACGCTAAAGTGACAGACAAATAACTTATCGGTCGTTCTCATTGCACCCAGCTTTTTCACTAATTACATATGTTTGGGTGGTCAAAGAAGTCCATAACAGTAAAAGATACTTCGATTAAGTCCCAATATACAAGAATGAAATATCCAGATTTTAACTTAGACAGGTAAAGATGAGTGGACCATACTTTGCAAAACTTACAAATCATTAAAAGACATGTCAACAATTGCCCAACAGAGTTTTGTCATAAAATTTTAAGATTCCCGTCACAGATATTTTGGCAAAACTGCATCTCCATCTCATACCACACCTTCCACTGTCAGTTATGAAGATTCAGTATATTCCTTCATCTTCATGCTTCCATCAAACTAAACCTTATATTTTCAATTCTTCATGGACTAAAGTACTTCATCAAACACGAAACTCGACACCTATTTTCTTGAGCAGAAGTTACTATTATTTTGGTTATACAAAATGTAAGTTGCAAGGAGATGGTTCACAACTGAAAAGAACTTTTAAGAAACTAAATAAAGGGGATGATTTGAGTGCTGAGATTTTTGTTTCGGGTACGAAAAGGGAACTGTTGCTGGCGCGGTAGCTTTGATTATTGGTACGAGTATCGGGTCTGGGATACTTGCTCTTCCCATGAAAACTTCTCCTGCGGTAACCTATGAAACTTCCTAATTATGATCATACTAGCTTGAGCTAATGTTATTAACTACTCCCTCCGTCTCAAATTTATTATCGGGACAAGAAGACAAATATTAATAAAAGTGGACTATTATAACTCTCAACCACTTAAATAATATTCTCATTATATTCTCTTTTTCTTACTAAAATGGGTAAATGACAATTAATTTGAGACATCCATAAAAGGAAATATGACAATAAATATGAGACGGAGGAGTATAACAATATATTTATATGATACTTCATATTAGTCTTGGTATAATTCGTCATGCCAATTAAGTTGGTAAAGTGTCCCATTTTTGTATTTTGGTGTCATATCTAGTGGTTATTCAACGACTCATCAAACGGAACATTTTTACTAATGTGGAACACTGTACGCAGTTAACTTGACATTAGCTCATACTACGGATACTAAATGTCGAATGTTGCTTTTCACCGTTATAGTTGATTTAGAAGCACATGTTAAGAGTTGATGTAGGAAAATTGATTATTAGATACATGTAGCTCTAAGCATATGGTAATCAGATTTTGATTATTCAAGTTGCAATAATCGCTTAGAAAAGCACGACATACATCATAAATGGGCTGCATTTGACTTTCTTAAACAGGGTTTGCTTCCAAGTTCAATATCATTGACTTTATGTTGGGGATTCCTCTTGATAGAAGCATTGTTACTAGTCGAGATCAATGTTGGACTTCTTAAAAAGAAGAAAAAAATAATGGACAATGAGATCGATTTAGAAGTGATATCCATTAGAACCATGGCTCAAGAGACATTAGGTGAATTGGGTGGTACCATAGCCACTTTGACTTATGTGTTCTTGGGCTACACGTCAATGATCGCCTATGCCTCAAAATCTGGTGAAATTATTTACCATTTGATCAACATTCCGGAATCAGTCTCAGGGGTTTTCTTCACTATGCTCTTTGCAAGTCTTGTATCTGTTGGAGGAACACGCACCACAGATCAAGTGAACCAAGTACTCACAGTCTCCATGATAGGTATTACATACTCTGACCATATTCATGTAAACTTGACTTCCGATAAGTTACTTTGAAGCAAGTCTTGTCATTATCTGCAACAGGATTGTTGGTATCGATTGAGGTTCTAGCAATCGTGTTTGGAGGGTGGTCTGGATTCGAGGGCACTGGTGATTGGACAAAAGTTCCTGCAACTATTCCGGTGATGATATTTTCTTTGGTTTATCATGATCTAGCTCCTGGTAAATACTTTAAGTCTACCTGCTTTGACCAAATTAGACATACTACGGTAAAATTTTCTTGGTATTTTAAATCAATACCTTTCAGTACCTGAAGTCACATCTACAAGTTTGTTATTATGAAGTTGGTCATATCATGATCAAATTTTCACAGTATTTTGACTCTTTTTACACGTACTGGCAACTCGACAAGGTTTTTATTTGGTTATATATGATGACTTTCAGTACTTTGCGCGTATTTGGGAGGTGATATTGGACGTATAAGGACTTCAGTTGTGCTTGGTAGTGTTGTACCTTTTATAGGACTATTGGTTTGGGATGCAATAGCTCTTAATCTCACAAATCAAGCCGAGTCATTCATTGATCCTGTCGAGTTACTTATGAGGTAATGATCACACACACAAAAGCATTTGACTTGACTTTAACTCAATTTCATTCATATGATCTCAAGACTGTAAAATTAGGCAAAGATGGGATGGAGTTGAGATTATGGTAGAGGCATTTTCACTTCTAGCATTAGGAACATCAATAATAGGAACCCTTCTAGGCTTCTCTCAGTTCTTTAAAGAGCAGATACTCAACAATTTGACTTGGGATTCTTCTTCATTACAGGCATTGTCAACTCTTTTCCATTTGTATATACGTCTGCATTTTTATTTTTAAGTTTTAAAGTTTTGATATTTTACTGCAGAATTCAAGATTGGTAGAAAGATGGTGGATAAGCAATCGAATTGGTTTCACGGCCACTGCTATGGTCGTTGGTCCATCTCTTTTCGTGTCTACTACTGTCCCAGATGCGTTCTATGCTGCTACAGACATCGCTGTAAGCTTGTGTGTGTCTTTAGCTGAGGTGTATTGTAGTGTGTAAAGTGTGTTTTTTGATGGGTGTTATCTGAACAGGGAGGGTATTGCATGACAATGCTATATGGAGTACTTCCACCAGCAATGGCATGGGCTATGCATATTGCAGAGGAAAAGGATGATAAAAGGGATATCAAAAGCAAGACCAGCCCTACTTGGGTGGGACTATTCGCTGTGTGATCATTTTGGATCGATATTTCTCGATTTGTCAAGCTTTCGCTCATAAGGAAGGATTTGGTAGTAGCATAGTATCGGTTTTGTATATAGTCATGCAAGCAACTTATTAGTCCCTAATATGTAAGCAACTTATAGACCAGCATTAAATCACCTGAAATGCAACAAATGCGAAGGGATCTGGGCCCTCTTTACAAGGCACCATTCCCACACAAATTGATCACATTTTAGGTGTTCTGCTATATGGTCATGACCCTCAAAAGCACTAGTAGCATCTAGTGGGAATCAAACATGAGACCTCATGCCACATCAAACACAAGTTTCTTAAAAAACTTAAGACCAAAAAGCCATAAGTACTGAATAGAGTTGATGACAAATCACAAAAGCTAAACAAGAATCTACCCTCGTTTCTCAAAATATGAACAATGGTCATAGAAAATGCTTCTTTAAATTCAAATGGAATTTGTAATGTCAGTATAAGAATGATCGATTGCTGTTTACACAAGCAAAAGGACATTTTATTCAAGAAAAACTCAGGAATTGTATGATTAAATAATGGAGCATACTAGCAATACGCCAAGAAAGAACAATAATGATAGTAGACAAGAACACGTTGTGCAAAGTCTGAGGATCCTTGATTCATTAGCACCTTACGGATGTGACATGCTTCAGAAGCATCTCAACAACATCATGTGAAATTCTATCGGATTCTGTCTTTAGGTGTTGAATTTTTCCATCTGTTTCCTTCTCAAGTCGCTCACATTGGCACCAGAGTCACCACTAGACTGTTTGGCATAAATAAATTAGTTTAGTGTAGAAAATGCAATAATCGGAGTAAAAGCATAAAATTCTAAAATGTTGGGAAATTGTTTTGAATGCATCACATGGTTCTCGTATCCTACATAAAAGCTACTACTACATGATCTAAGCCAAAAAAGTATCATTATTTGGGTAAATAAACTAAATCATAAAAAAGCCGATTCTACTGTCACTCCGTCAACTCTAAATCATAGCCCCACATTGTAACTTTTTTTTACAAAACATGATTGTTTTTTTGATCTTGGAACTATACCTCAGTGAGCTTTGTCTGATAATCAGCCTCCATTTGAGCACGGAATTCAGCAACCTCCCTCTCAGCTTCGTCTTTCGCCTGCTTTAGTCTAGCCAATTTTGCTGAAAACAAAAACCGGGGTCGTGTCAAAACTAGAACTCATTGAAGACATAAAGCGATGACATGTTTTACGGTTTCACTTTTAAGTCAAACAAGTCATTTTTACGAATCCAAAAGTATTACAGGTTACATTGGTGCAAAGAGTACAGACCGCTTGCAGCATTGACAATTTGCTGAGCTTCCTGCTCTGCCGCTAACAGTGATTGGATTCCGCTTTGGCCCCTGCTGCCACCATCCATGTTTGCTACATGATTCCAGTATGTCAAAAAATGTTTAGCTCGGATACTATCATACTACTAATCTATCGTTGAACGGTTTAAATCTAGTCAAGCAGGCAATATCTTCACAAGGGTAACTATACTAGATATAAAGATTGAATTTTTATAATTACAAGATGAGGTCAATTGGCATTCATATTTTGGGACAATTTGAGCAACTTGATCTAATTCATTTCAGAAGATCACAAGATTTATAACAATTTCAAATCAAGATCCAAAATCAGCATTACCCACATAGTGATTACATATATAAACCACAATCTTTACGTTTAAAGATTGAATCTTTACTGCATTAAGTAAACCAATGAAATATGGTAAAGATTACTACATTTTTATTAGATTTAAACACAGATCAAGGTAACGAATAATAATGACAACAACCAAATGTCGATCTATAAAACATAGAAATAAAATGGGGAGTGGGAGAACATACCTAGCAAAAAGGAAGAGTGGTCAAATGTCGAGTGATTTGATGATCTATATAGCTTTCTTTGTTATTTTCAACTTTTCTGGTTTTCTTCATTAAAATGGACTCTTTTATACTTCAATGAGTAAATTGCAAAAACAATCCCTGTGGTATGTCCAAATTGCAAACTCAATCCTTACATTTTCGAACATGCTAATACCATCTCTGGATATCGTCATTGCCCGAATGTGAAATGACTAAAATTCTCCAAGTTAAAACACTGAACGCAAAGGCATTTTAGTCATTTCACAATATTGGGACAAAGACGATTGATTTCTTACATACTTGCATTTTCGAAAAGATAAGAAATACGCCTGCAATTTGGACATATCAGAGAGACGATTTTTACAATTTACTCTATTTCAATAATATATTCATAATTGATCTATGAACATTTAATAGTTAAAAGGGGATAATGAATTAATGATAAAAAAAAATGTAATTAATTTGTCAAAATTTATGATTTTATGTAATTTACTACGTGTGATCACTTTCCAAAGTAAACTATTCGACCCTAATGCCGGGTATCACGAATATCTACTGGGATAAGACCAAATGCGCTAGAGAATTAGGCACAATTGTATAACCCTTTCGCTAATAAGTGTTTAGTATTTTCTATGTGTTTCTCATGCATGTTCGGATCTCCTATATATAGGAGGTTACTCTTGAGCTATTCCAATGGAATTATGAGTATTAATCGCCCATTAATAGCCTCATAATTATCCCATTATAGCCGATTAGTGGTTACATGACCAATTAAACGTGGTCATAAAGAAGTTATAATCGCCATTTAGCAAGACTTTCCATAAGCGATACTTTCCACTAGCAAGATACTTTCACTTACATTGGAAATACACCTATCGATTAAACACCGCTTATCGATCTTTCATAGCATCGGTGCTTTCACGGTGCTATCGGTGGAAACATCTTGCATATCGCTGGAAGCTCTCTTGCTCGATGGAAACCACAAGCAAGACTTTCACAAGCAAAGATTTTCACCAACAATACTTTCACCAAGCAAGACTTTCACCAAGCAAAGACTTTCACCAAGACTACCAATACAAACCACTATAAGAGTCGTGGTGTTCATGGACCTTATGGGTGTACATCTGCACCTCCCAACCCATTACAAGGTGTGAACTAATCCCACAAGTGCACTAAATTTTCCAACAATCCTCCCCAAATTTAGTTCACTTCCTTTGCATGAAAATTAAACATCAATCAAAACATGTGCATAAATGAAAATGTCCCGAGGATTGAATTTCCATCTTAGTAATTACACGCTCAAATATTCGAGAATCGTTGTTCTAAGAATTGAACCCTTCAACCCATTTGAATACCAAGATAACTACACACAAGTTTTCAAACACTTAAAAGCTCCCGACACTATACAAGCCATGTGTCCATATCCAAATTCATAAATGTTGTAAAAGCTAAAGTCCAAAGCTTCACAAGCAAAACTTCAACATTTACATAGGTGGTTCCTCTTTAGTCATGCTCACCGCCAAGCACTTTTTCAAAGAAAATTAACCATTAAAGCAAAGACTTCATCCTCCTTTCAAGCAGGTTCTCGAGCACAACCTTGGGATGTAAATAAAACATGTGCTCCACCACGAATGTTCGACTTTCCACATTGAACTCGGCTCCCAAGTTTCCTTAGGAGGAGTTGGGTGTCCTAGCATTCAAAGACAAAGTTGGACTTAAACCCATCCCTTTAGCGAGACTTTATAACCAAGTCTCTAGCCGCACCCTTCGTCAGTGATCGGCTAAGTTACATTGAGATCTCACAAACTCTATAGATACCACCCATTCATGATAAGCTCGCGAATCATGCTATGCCCGACACCTAAGTGTCTAGACTTACCATTGTACATCGGCTATAAGCCTTAGCCAATGTAGTGCACTATCACAATCGGATAGAAATAGGTGCTATAGGTTTAGGCCACATGGAATCTCAAAAGCAAGTTTTTCAACCATTCAACTTCTTTACCAAAGAACTGTAGAGCCACAAATTGATTCCATTGTTGAGCGGTGATGCAAGTTTGTTTCTTGGATGCCCAAGAATTGCACCCCACCAAGTAGAATACCCGACCCATCGGTGATTTAATTGTCTTGATGTTATCGATCCAACTTGCATCGGTGTAACCTTCCAACACGATGGGTAACCGTATATGAGACTATAATCCATAGTTCTCTTGAAATACTTGATACCCTCTGAATCTTGCCATTGATGAGCACTAGGATTACTAGTATACCGCTCAATTTTCCCACCGCAAAACCAATATCGGTCTTGTACAAGTCATGGCATACATCAGTGCGACCAATTACCTAGAATACTCAAGTTGAGATCTGACCTTGCCATGATTAGGCATCGACTTCTCACAAGTATCCATAGGTGTACTCATGGAGTACAATCAAAGTAATTGAATTTCCTCGGTACCTTCTCAATATAATAAGATCGAGAGATAGAAATTCTATTACTTTCATGTTTAATCCTTATACCAAGGATAACATCGCCTCCCCATGTCTTTCATGGAGAACCTTGATGACAAAAATTCCTTTGTCGTCAACCTCGATTTTGGTCGGTGCCAAAGATCAACATGTCATCAACATATAGACAAATGATGACTCCTTTACCGATTCATCAAATTTGCTATATACACATTTGTCGACTTGGTTAAGAACATAACCACTAGACAAAACCACTTCATCAAACTTTTGATGCCATTGTTAGGTGCTGTTTAAGTCCATAAAGAGACTTAATCGGTTTACACACCTTGTTTTCATTGCACGGCATGATGAAGCCACGAGGTTGGTTCATATAAACCTCCTCTTCCAATTCACCATTCAAGAAAGCTGTTTTCACATCCATCCGATGAATAACTAGATTGTGAATAGATGCCATAGCAATCGCCAGTCTTATGGTATCGATACGAGCCGGGGGCATAAGTATCAAAATAGTCTATTCGACTTTTGTTTAAAGCCACGAATGACTAGTCTAGCCTTGAACTTTTCAATAGTTCCATCTACCTTCATTTTCTTTTGAAAATCCATTTGGAACCCGTGAGGTTTGCAACCGGAGGTAGATCAACCAACACCAAGTGTTGTTGCCCATGATGGAATCCATCTCATCATTGATTGCTTCTTTCGTAAAGCAATGTCACGGGACTTCATTGCTTCTTCAAATGTTTTGGGGCCATCCTCAACAATGAAGCAATAGGAGTATTGGTCCGAGACCTCATCCCTAGTACCTTCAACTAAGTATAGTTGAAACTCGGTCCAAATGACTTTGGAGTCCCGACCGCTTTTGCTCTTCCCGAGCATGTGTTCAAAGTCTCGAACCACAACCTCATCGGGGACCACCGATGGTTCATCATCGAGGACCTCTCGATACACCAGTGTCATGAGTTCCATTAGGAATCCTCCGACTTGGTCTGGGGATCGATGAGAATCTATTCTCATCAAAGTCTGCATCCCTTGATTCAATTATTGAGTTAAGTGAAACATGTTCATTAGGTTCAACAACATAGAACCTAAAAGCCTTGGAATGCTCAAGATATCCAACAAAGATGCGATCGATGCCTCTTTCACCCAAAGTCTTTTGCTTTGGATCGTGAGTCTTACAATTGACCTACAACCCCAAACCTTGAGATAGTTCAGGTTGGGTTTCCTTTTAGTCCGTGAGTTCATAAGGGTAACCTTGTTCCTTTTGTTGGCAACCCTATTTAATAAATAGCAAGTCGTTAACATAGCTTCACCCCAGAACCATTGACTCGATCTGAATAGGACAACATGGAATTAACTATCTCCTTGAAGACCGTTTTCCTTTCGTAAATACCATTTTGTTGAGGAGTATAAGGGCGATCGTTTCATGGATTATTCCAACAGATGAAATCTTGAGTATCCATGTACTCACCTCCCTATCGATCCTTAATCTTTTGATCAAAGACCCAGTTGTAATTGACTTGAGTTTTAAACACTTTGAATTTATCTAATGCTTCATCCTTGGTATGTAAAAGATAGACATAACAAAATCTAGAAGCATCATCAATAAATGTCACAAAGTACTTCTTATTCCCCAAAGAAGGAGTGGCATGCAAATCACACAGTCATCGTGAATAAGCTCAAGATCTTAGTCTCACGACTAACACCTGAAAGGGTTTCTTGGTTATCTTGGTCAACATGCAAGTTTTACACTTTTCGGTGTCCATGTCAGCGAGGATTAAACCATCCCTAGACATATCTTGCATCCTTTTATAGTGAACATGACCAAGTCTAGCATGCCAAAGGTTAGAATCACTCGATCATATGTGGTCACAAAAGTTGAAATAACACCGTCGGTGGTAATATTAAGCTCGAACATTTGATTACATAAATAACCAAACCAATAAAAACACCACATTTAGAAAGAACAAATTTATCGATTCAATAACTTGTTTATATCCATGATTATTCAAAACACTACTTGAAACCAAGTTCTTCCCGATATCGGAACATGAATAACATTAAACAAAGTTACAATCTTTCTGAACTAAACCTAAGATCTACACAACCACGACCATGCACCAAGGTGTTGACTCATTTCCCATGAAGAATAGAACCATCATTCGTTGACTCATAAGTCTTGAACCGACTTCTATCTTTGCACACATGAACTGTCGCGAGTCAACCCACCACGCAACATCATCATCCCGCACATAAAAGATTCGATACATATGTAACATAATAAATCGAAAAGACTTATTAAACATATTACGACCTTTCGGTGAGTTGGTTGAACCACCACTCCACTGAACCATTAGTGCTGATCCATTGGCTTTACCACCAATTTAACACCCTTGCAATCCCTTTTAATGTGACCGGTCTTGCCACATTTCCAACAAGTAGGTGTTGCCTTCTTGTTAGGATCTACCCTTGTGTTATCATGAAATTTCGTTTGCCTTTGTTGTCATTGTACACAGGTGGAGTTGTTATGCTCCACCATATTGACAACAGATGGTCCAAGAGCATTGCTACTCTTTGGCTTGTCATTATCCCGCACCTGAGAGATTCCTCAATGTGCAAATGATCGCCCAACTCAACAAGAGTTAACTCCTCCTTCATATGTTTCAAGGTATGCTTGAAATCTTTCCATGAAGGAGGAGTTTATCAATGACACAAGAGACTTTGATAGCCTCATCCATGTTCATTTGGTGTTGTGTAAACCTTCCAAGTATTCCAAGAAGTTCATTGTATTGTTCCATAACCGGTCTTGAATCGGTCATTTTGTAATTTGTGAAATTACTAACAAGGAACTTCTTACTTGATGCATCCTCGACCATATATTTGGCATCCAAGGAATCCAGCGTTCTTTGGAAGATTCAAAGTTCGATAAATATCAAACAAAGAATCGGACATACCATCTGAATAAGACCTCTGCATATGTAGTCATCATTCTCCCACTTGCTCCTCCTCCCGATCTGCTCCACAGTAGCATCATCACCATCATCGTGAATTGGAGTAGTCGGCACATAGACCACACTCATGCTCGATGGCAAAAGTGCATCTTCTTCGCCACCTCTAAAGTCCACCCTTCAAACTTGTCCGACTTAGCAAAGTTTGAAGCCATATGTTCATTGCATAGTTGCCATTGATTATCACAAAATAGTTTACTTTGATTGTTGGGGTTATCTCCCGAGCAGGTAAAGACAATCAATAGCAAGTGAGCAATACCACCAGGTGGTTACCTGGATATCACTTGAATCGTGTGATCACTTTCTAAAGTAAACTATTCGACCCTAATGCAGGGTATCACGAATATCTACTGGGATAAGACCAAATGCGGTTAGAATTAGGCACAATTGTATAACCCTTTCGCTAATAAGTGTTTAGTGTTTTTGTGTGTTTCTCATGCATGTTCGGATCTCCCATATATAGGAGGTTACTCTTGAGCTATTCCAATGGAATTATGAGTATTAATCGGCCCATTAATAGCCTCATAAATTTCAACCTTAGTGTGCATCTTATTTTTAATTTCGACATTTGTGTGTATAATTTTTCTTTACGATTTTACCCTCCGTTATTCATAAACGGATGAGTAAAATATCACAAAATACACACAAATGTCGAAAAAGTAGGGTATACACAAAGGTTGAAATTTTAGTAGACTACATACAAGTATACAACCATAAATTTGACAAGTTAGCTACATTATTTTATCATTATCCCTGGTTAAAATGCAACTGCGAAATGTCTATTGTTAATGACATGAATTGTTTTTAAGGTAGTGTAGTGGCAAGTGTTCGAATGTTTTGAAAGAGGCCAAGGTTTAAACGTTGTTGGATATACATTTTGGGATGGTCAAGCAAAAGTCCAGAAACAATCACGGATATACCGTTAGGCTGCGACATCATAAAACTGCTACTTTCCTGGTAGCTTTAAAAGAGATTCATGTCAGTTTTGCTTTTATGTTCAAGTCTTAGTCGAGACATGCGTGAACTATTAGATGGTGTATAATTAAGTCTACTAATATTTGGCCTTCTAAATCGCCATTTAATCATATGCAGGTGCTACATTCTGTTCAGACGTGTCACTTCACTCGATACTTATTTGACTAACACCAGGATTGCTATGGTGAGCCCTTTAATAATCTGTACTTTCATGTAGTACGCAGCTTAATCTGTTTTGGGAAAAGCTATACGTTAACGTTCATAGTCATCAGAACAAGATGTTGTAAATATAATGCTGATATATATGTATGACTATTTTATTTACACACAAGTCAAGTTAGTTATTGTAGTGGCATATGGTATCAAAGTCGGGTGACTGTTTAACAATATCTCTAAATCTCAACGTATCCGACAATCGGACTTCTTATTTTTCTCTAATATAACAAGACAAGATAAATGATAAATTTGAACTGGTAGGAAGAACAAATAAATGAGCTCAGAGTTGTGATCTTCTAGACAATTCAGCAAAACGTGCTCGCCTGATATTGCTATGGCGCTTCATGTATACAAGCGTAGCAAACCCGATCAAACCCGCACCTGCCAAAACTCCTATAACGATACCGGCTTTCTGTCCACCACTCAGTCCAGAAGATTTACCTCCACCTCCTCTGCCGTCGCTACCACTGCTGCCGCCGCTAGGTGGAGGTGGAGGTGGCGGAGTACCAGGAGGTGGCAATTTTGGTGATGGGGATGGACCTGACCCCGGTGCTGTAGATGGAGACAAAGTAGGAGCTGATGGTCCTGGTGCTGTTGATGGAGACAAAACCGGGGCTGCTGGGCCTGGCAAGGGTGACGGACTAGGGGCTGACGGGCCTGGAGCGGGTGGTACAACCTGAAGTATTCTCCGGGAACCTTGTAAGGCAGGAACTGATGCCATAACCAGAACCAAAACAATGAGAAAAAATGGCAACTGTTTTCCCATGGTTGCAGTGTTACAGAACTAATAAAAAACAGGCTTTTATATCAAAAAGATGTGATGAAAACAATGATCAAAAAGACAAGAAAACAAAAGAATGTCAATACATATGTAATACCGAAAGGCAGCTAAGGTCGTACTAAGGAATTGGAGAACCCATAAATACATAAGAACAAAACACAAGAAAGCGTTTGTTTGAAACAGGCACAGAGATATATAAATATACTTGAATAAAATAGTATCTACATATGCAAGTAAACCTTTGACTTTTACATAACTTAAAGTAAAAATTCAAAATTTGACTTTTAAGATATGTCCATCAATATTATTCAATTCGGAAGCAAATGTATGCTAATGTTAAATTAGAACCAAGACGTTGGACCTCATAGTTCATCCTTCAGATCTTGATTGCTGTTTTCCGAGTCGACCCGATTTCTGAGTTGGCTCAGATTTCTGTTGACTCGGCTTTCGAGTTGACTCAGGTTTTTGAAGTTTAAAAGGGATTGCAGCGTGCTGCTTGATGAACTTGTAAAAGGCTTTCACTGTTCTGTCTGTATCTACTGTGATCTGCAAAACCCAAGTTTCAAAAGTTTTATATATGGTTAACAAACATCAAGTAAAATTACGACTTTGTGGGCTGTTTAATGGACACTTACGGGGTCAAAGCTCTTATTGCCAGCCGGGAAGAAAAGAATTGTTGGGTATCCATCAGACTGAGAAAGATGAAAATGTAAATAAGTTAACAGAATATATCATAAAATAATCCAAAGTTTAATATTGACATATAGTAGAATACCTTAGCTCGAGGGTGCTCGTTTGTGGTTCCATCCATCTTGGCTATAACAAGGGAGTCAATGCCTCTAAGATGTTTTGCAAGTTTATTGTAAGTTGGTTCGAGTGCTTGACAATGGCCACACCACGAAGCATATATCTGATAACAAAAATTATATTATTGCATCACAATAAACACGTTGAGATGAATATTTAAAGGTTTAATTAAATAATAAGCGCATTCTCAAAAGAACATCCTTTGACTCGTCCAAAACTATTTCACAAAGTTATTACCGACAACTATTTTAACATCCCCGTCATTCTGGAGCAAGAAACAAAGACGAAGATAGATACAAGCTTAAGTAAATTAAAAAAAAAATGCACTAGAGAAACGCAATATAAGACTTTTGGGGGTGTTTGGATGTAAGTTTTGAAACTTATTATGTAACATTGAAATACAGAAACACAACACTGTATTAATAAAAACTGCTGCAAGAGATATTGATGTGCTTCAGCTGCTTAATTTTGTAATAATAGGATTAATCAATGGTTGAGTGTTTGGTAAAATAAGAAAACAGTAATAATCAAATACTCCATAATAGATAAAAATGAGCAAAAGTGGCATTTGATATATTATTTAGTATTAGAAATTTTAAACATGACCACTTTCACTTTATCAAATCATATATCATATAGTTTCAATAATTATCTTTGTCGTACTAATAGTAGTAAAAGTGAACTTACGGTCTCTGGGATTGGATCGGATTTAAAGAAGGGCTTGAGGTTGTCTTGTAGGAAATCTTCGCCAAATGACTATTAAACAAAAGAAAAAAATATGGCGCCACGGAATGAAGTTGAGCCAGTTAGTTTATCATTACTATGTTTAATAATGCTAAAAAAATCCATGATAGCACAGTCAAATGTTGCAAACCTTGATACTTTTCAAAGTCAAATCTCCTTCCAAAAAGAACTTTCTAGCATCTTCATTTCCAGTAAAGGCAATAACCTGCATGGAAACAATGTCATGATATGATCACATTCTATAGGCAATGAGGTTAGGACTTAGGAATGCATGATGACGGTGGGAACACTCACTCTTGGGGCATCTCCCTCAACGCCAAAGTATTCTGCAACTGGCTTACCAGCATCCTCATCATCCATTGGAACATAAACAAACAGGGCCTGCAAAACACGTGTAGGATGTTAATGTAAAGTATATGTGAAACGTGAATAAAAAAACGAAATTGAACATTACTATACTGCAGTTTCACGTGCATTTGATTGGATAAAGAGTGGATGGACTTTTGCAAACTAACATTTGCGTTTGATATGAATGAGTCAACAAATTTGTGAAAATGTGAATGCCAAAAAAACCATTGTACTTAAAAGTGTTATTTGATATATTTATGCAAGAACAATGGTTTCTTTGTAATAGTCAAAGTATTATGGTTCAAAAAGTAGACCCTTCAACAAATATACTAACCTTTCCTATAAAATCTTTTGCTGCCTCTTGGAATATGGGAAGGAACTTCTCGGTATCATTCAAAGTAGTAAAAAGAATCACCTATTGAATTACAAAGGTAAAACCAACAAATTTATGTAGCAGTTACACAATAATAGTAGATGGAAACAACAATTAAGCATATACAAAGATTGTTATGCTTTATATAGTTGTTAATAGGATTAATTATACTATTTTGTACATGAATTCATTGGCATATATAAAACCAGTCGCACCTTTTATAAGCATAAACTTTAGACAAAACTGATTCAGTCGAAATCCTTACCTGATTCTTGATTGCATTCTCAAAAACTTGTGAAGCACTTTCACGAGTGAAGTAAATCACCAAAGGATTCTTGGTCTTGTAGACAAACTCTGTTATTGCTGACTTTGTAAACTCACCCGCTGTTGGTAAATGGGCAGGTCAGGAAGGTTAGGTAACAGGTCAAAACAGTTGAGCATTTGAACGGGTGTGTGGGTTGACCCAAACACATTATGCATATTTTCCTTTATAAATGATTAGTCTGTTAAATCAGAAGGTGTTATCAAGACTTCATTGTGTTCTAACTAAAGAATAGGTAATTAAGTTTCAAAGGGGTCTACATCGGGCTGAAACTAGACCCGACCTAACCAAAAGTGAGAATTACAAATTAGGAAAACCATAAACTCGACGATGTGAATGGTCCAGTTTTGTTTTGGGACCAAATTTGAACTTATAGAAATAGAACATAACAAACAACCCAGTCATAAATAAATGTGTCAGCACTGCCATTACTATACAGACATTTAAAAATTTAAGACCCTGTTGAGAAAAAACGTACCAAAGTGACTAATTTTTTCATCTTCCTTCTTCAACAAGACCAAAGATGGACGTTTCCCTTTTGGGTCGATATGGAAAAGCTTTGCCACATCAGCATTGGACGTTTGGTAGAAGCTTACTTCATCATCTTGGTTTGAAGCTGCAGCAAGTTCTTCACTATCTTTACCCTGCATGCATCATAATCAATGAAAATCTAATGTTATAATTTGTAATATAAAGAAAGTCAACCCCTTTTTAGTTGCGTTTAAGTTGAGGAAGAAAGAATTTTCATTTGAACTTAAGAAATAACTGGAAAAGAAGACTAAGATCTCAAGCGTAACAGAAATTATACCACTAGATTTTCAAAAAAGCCCACAACTATGGGTGACTCGCTGGTCAATATACGTTCCGCTTCCTCTGTTGTGGTTATATTTTGTACACCAGGACCAATCTTCTTCTTCACCCAAGTTACAATTGCATCCCTACGAAGAGAAAAATAAGAAAATAAAATCTTCTCAATCCATGAACAGAAATGCATATAAGTTCCAAAGTAAAGAGTCTTTTTGGCACTCGGATTCCTGTAAAGTGATCCAAAAACTTTCTTCCTTTAATCATAATTTTAAGAATCTTTCCTTCCAATCTCACACATAACAACCAAAACCGAATATTTCACATGGTTTGTGACCAACCCAATAGTGACTTTGGAGGTTAATGTATCAATATGATTATAGATTTTGTCAAAAATTTACTTGATCCAGTTACAGCCCATTATCATTCAGCAAATACACAACTGAAAACACCCACTTTTCAGTAAGATTCCTCATAGCAAGTAATACACTAACAAAAACATGACTTACTAAAGGGTGTTTGTTTAAGCTTAATAGTGGGCTTATAGCTTATTTGGTTTTCAGCTAAAGTTTCATAAGCTCATTTTTTGTGGCTTATTTTGAAACTTTTTGGCTTTTTCTTTTTTTGAAAGGCAACTAACTACTTCACAATAAATCAATCTCACATGTCCTAAACTTTTCGGCTTATATAAGCTTATCATGTATAAAAAGTTTATATAAGCTGAAAAGTTTCAACATAAGCCCTCAAAAGTGCGCTATAAGCCCGCTATATAAGCTTAAACAAACACCCCCTAAATCCTAAGACCATACCAGATTCCCAATTTCCAAACTGAATATATTACGTAATTAGCTATTTTCTTAAAAGGCCTAATGTGCGGCGTCTCTTAAACTACGATTTGACCTACATTGAGTTCCAAATTAATCAAACAAACGAACTACACCAATATTCAAAAACTTACTTATTTCTTGGGCCATTATAGACCTTATCAACCCCATGAACAAAAAACACCACAGTAGGATACCCTCCACATTCCACTTCTGCGCCAACTCGCTCTCCTCACCCGCATCCACTTTCGCAGCACCACACCTCCTCCTTCAACTCCGTAGCAGCCGCCGCATATTCCGGCTTCAAAGCCTGACAATGCCCACACCACGTGGCGTAAAACATCACCATCACATACTTATTCTTGCCCACAAACTCATCGAAATTCGTGTTGTTCAAGGCCACTACGTCGCTGTCATCAACTTCAGGTTCAGTATATGATGACTCATCGTATTCAGTTTCGCCCGTTTGGAAATCATCGAGATCATCGTAGTTTTCGAAGTCGGTTTGGTGGTCGTGTGATTCGGGTTCTTCTAAGAAACTGAGATCTTCTTCTTCTTCTAGTTCTTGGAGATTGGTTTGTGTTTGTTTGGAGGTGACGTTGAAGGTGAGAAGGAGTAGGATTGAGATAAAAAGGATGAGGGGTTTGGTGGCTGCTGCCATTGTTGTAGGCTTGTAGCCGTTGAGAAGGGTTGGAATGAAATGAAATGAAAACACAGAGTTGAGATGTGAAGAAGAAAGTGTGTTGAAGTGGGGAGTTAAATATGTGGGGGTTTTACATTCTAGTACTTCTAGATTGTGTCCTATGTTTTGTTGTGGTACTTTCAGTTTAGCAAGTTTTATTTTGGGAACTAAACTCTTTCATGTTTCTTGTCAGAGTTGTTGTTATAATTTATTAATTTGAATTAGAGTATTAGGCATGGTGTTATCCGATAACACGTTATTGGTATGTCACATCAGCGTCAACTCATCTCCATCCAATAACACACCAATAACTAAAATACCACCCTCTCATAACACACCACTAATATGTTATTGGGTGCCACAAAATACCCCACTAAAAATACCCACTCACTCACAATACACAATATCAAAAATAAGAAAAAGCGCAAAAGAAACAATTGGCTTGAGCCATTTCACTAACTCAAATTTATTTCGCTCAACTTTGGCATGTTAGCGGTATGGTGGCTCACGAATGGCAAGACAACGAATTAAGACGTTAAATGGCTACTATACCTTGGCTTCTAAGAGCATCCGGTGTGGGTTAGCCGTGCCTCATTGCTATCGAGTGGCGGTTCGCAGTGCCCCGCCGCCACACCGGGTGGTTCGCCATGCTCGTCGTTGAAATGAAATTGTGGTGACGACGAGAGAGTTTCCGACAAGTGGGGCCCAAGTGTGAGATTAATCTTTTTTTTTTCAATTTATAAATGGTTTGTGGGTTGTGGTTGGGTTGTGTGTGTGTGTGTGCAGTGTATGTGTGTGTGTGTGACAACTCGCAATTTCAAGTCATTTCTCAAGCTTCACTATTTCATCATTTATCAGAAACTAGGTTTACGTGTTCCAAATTCAGAACCTTAATGGTTTAGCTGCGAATTCATGATCATATCATCACGAACATTTCATATGGACTAAGTTTAGTCTACATTTCATTAGCATCATTTGCATCATGTTAGTTCATTCATGATATCGCATTTCACATTAAACGCGTAAATTTTATATTAAATAAACGTTATCGCGTGAGTTATTATTTTGAATATTTAATCCGTTACTTCCAAAATGATCCCGACATATTTTTATATTTACATTTAGTTTATAAAACTATATTTTGAGTTTACCTAGTGTTCTAAATTTATTTTGTATATAAATCGTTATAATTATATTATTACGACGTTTTTCTTAAAACTATACGATAATTATTATATCACTCAAATTTTACAAGGAATGTATTTTACAATTTTTATGATCTCATTATACTTTACTTTAATCTATTAAAATTACTTTTACCCAAAACTACCTTAAATACACTAAAGTATATTCAATCCTTACAAGTTATTAATAATAACATTTTTACTTACACCTTTTATCAAATATGTACAAGTAAAAGAAAATATATATATATATATATATACAATGTAAATGCATTCCCTTGGCGTCAATAAGGGTGAATGCATTTATGGAGTTGGTAATTTCTTGATTGTATAAGATATTCACTTCACCTCACATTGACTTCACTTATTCATTTCATCTAAAATAATTCAAGTGTTAGTTGTGTTTTCTCTCTTTCTTTGTTCTTCCAAAACCGGCCATATTGGTGTTTTCAAGGAGATCATCAAATTTTGCAAGATCAAGTTAATAAACAATCTAGATAACACTCTCATTAAGGTTTTGAAATAAAAACCTAGAGTGTTTAGGCAAAACCTTGTTCCTTGCACCTCATCATATTAACTTGTAAGCATATCATTTATATTTTTTCATATCTCCTTTTCATTTCATAAGTATCTCTTCATTTTGGAGCAAGCATGCATGATTTGTGTTGTTTATACCATTTTTACATGATTTTTAGAAATATATATATATAAGGTCATCCTATAATTATTCCCTTGTTAGTTATTGGTCTTGATGATGTTTAGGAACCCATGACACCCTAAGAAGGTGTATGGTAGGATTAGATTAGCTTTGGAGTTGATTTGAAGGGATTGGAATAGGTTTAGTACGAAAAACTATTTTCGATATGTATAAAATGTGTTCTGTCCTTATTTTATTTTTCTGGAAAATCCGACAGAAGCACGTAATTTTTGGCCTTGATATTTAGAAAATATACTTTAAAACGAATCCGCGGCCGCTTGAACGGATTAAAACGGAGTTATAACGAAGAAGTTATGAATTTTCAAGTTTGGCATTTATATATATACTTTTCTCGAAATTTCAGATACTATTTTTATCTTGTTCGAGTCAAAACGAGTCCTAAGCTTTACAAATTATTTCGACTTATCAAAATATATTAGTATACTTTGATACGGTTAAGGACGATTATACGTGAAAAACGGATTTGAAACGACTAAGATATGCACGTTTTCATAAAATTGCCGTAACTATTATTTTCGTAAAAACTATATTATTTTTACGAGACAAGTGTTACTACAGAACCAAAACGACCATGTTTAAGGTGTTTTTATCGATGATGTGGAACTTTTGGGCGAGATGTCTTCTAATAAAATCAAGATCACCAAGCATATTTTCTAAAACGACCCACCGCTTGTATAGCGGAGTTGTAATAAATTATTTATGGTTGCTTAAACTTTGTCAAACTCATTTTTACACAACATTTTAGACAAAATCACCATCTTTAACCCTTATTATCTTTATGTTCGAGACCTTTATGTCAAAAACTCCCGAATCGAAACTTCTAGATTTTGATACAAACTTTCCAAAACCGTCGAGTTCGTTTCTAACGCTCGACGACACCATTTTACGACTAGTTTTTCGAAGCCATTTTTGTCACTTTTATGGAATTTCCGACGACTTTATTTTACGACGAAAAGTGAGAATTTCACTATAAATCATTACGAAACCATTGTAGGATGACATTTTGACGTAAATACTTGTAAAGTGATTTAAGATTGGTCAAGACGTCAAAAGAGTATTTTTCGACGATAAGTATTATTTTTCAAAACTCGCAAATGGTATAAATAACATACGAAATGCATGCATAACATTACATCATAACTCATTACATATCATATCATTCGTAGTAGGTCCAGATTAACGTATCACGCTATACCTCAGTGTACTCACTCTTGTCATCACACCAGTTTATCAAGTGAGTTTTCATAGCCCCTACTTTTACTTGCTTTCATAACTGTTTTGGGGGAGATACATGCTCAACTATTTTCATTTACTTTCATAGTTACTCTAAACATTTAAGGATTACTGTGAGTCATAGCCCCTACTCTTTAATTGTTTTGAATTACTTTTGGGAGATACATGCTCATTTATTTTTCACAAGTACTTTAGATTTTTAAGGCTAAACTCTATCATGATCACCATTATTTCTAAATCAAATGTTATACTATATCCATTGTTCTTGTTTGCGGTTATAGTTCTACGTCAGATAACGCTCTAAATCGATTGACTCGATACATCGTCAGATAACGCTCCAAATCGCTTGACTCATCGATACATCGTCAGATAACGCTCCAAATCACCGACCATCGATACATCGTCAGATAAAGTTCTATATCGGACTGATCGATACATCGTCAGATAACGTTCTAAATCGCTTGACTCATCGATACATTAAGTCTAGTTTTATTGATTAAGTGCTATCGTTCTCGCCGAGTTAGGTATTATTGTGAATTCATTTGACATCATGTATTTGAACATAAACTATACACATTTTGGCGGTGGGTTGTGAATACACAGGTTGCAAGTTTTGTATGGGCGAACTTGAACTGGGTGGATTTACAATGCCTTTGTCGCATAAACGATTTTGAAGGCTTTACATTTCAAAACAAACTCTATGAACTCACTCAACCTTTGTGTTGACACTTTTAGCATGTTTTTATCTCGGTATCTAAGGCATACAATTCATGGCATGCATTTGGACACATCATGGAGTCGCGGTGACGACGCGTCTCACTGGGTTTTATGAACTTTAAAAACCTCGTTTGACTTGTACTAAACTTATTTTCCGTGCATAGTAACTTTCATTTGGGACCTATCTTTGTAACTCGATTGTTTTATTAAATCAAACGATGTATTTTCCAAACGACACTTTAGGTCGCTCAATATAACTGTGATTGTGATGCTATGACAATCAATCCCGTGAATTCCATTCCTTGCAAAATGTAATTTGGGGTGTGACAAGTGTGTGTGAAGATGGTGGTTATGGAAGAAGAAGAAGATGGTGGTTGGTTGTGTGTGTGTGTGTGTGTGAAGATGGTGGTTATGGAAAAAGAAGTTTTTTTTTTTTTTTTTTTTTTTTTTTAATTTTGCATATATGATTGTATATATATATATTTTTATATTTTGGCAAGATAGTGTATATGGTTGTATATATATGTGAAAATGTAAAAAATTAAATTGTAAAGGTGGCTCCCAAATGAAGAGGTTGAGGTTTGTTAAGAGTGAGGAGGGTTTGTTGTGGTTAGTTGTGGAAAAATGGGATGCTGATGTGGCGCTGAGGTGGCACGACGATGAAGTTGAGGTTTGTTATGACACCTGATGCTCTAAGAGGTTTGAGCTTTTAAAGTATAGATATTTTTTAAAACGAATCCTTTATGATACTAAAATACATAAATAAACCGTGGGTAATTATATTACCAAAATGAACTTTCTCTCAACTATATGTTGAATGTAAGACATGTGACACATCAAAGCTCATTTAAGTGAGCACATTTACACATTTTGACTCCCATTTTCAATATTAAATGTTTAGGAGCACTTAAACTCTTACTTGTGCGCCTAGCTAAAAGACAACATACATGACTAGAAGACAAAACCAAGAGCAACCATAAGAGCACTCCTATTCATAACACCATAACACCAATAACACCGTCCACTTCAGCGCCACATCAGCTTTAACATTTAACATTAACATCCCTAAAAAATACCCACAACCATAACATCTCAATAACATCAATAACACCAATAACATTTCATATTTTCAATTTCAACCCCTAAACTAAAACAAACACTTCATTTATTAAACAAAAACAAACATTTCATTAAAACTAAAAACATATTACAATACGAGATTAAAAAATAATAATAATAAATAAATAAAATACAACGAAATAAAAAAAAACACACGCAAATAAAACGTTACAACAAATTAAAGGAAATGACGAGAATACGATCTATCGACGAGGTTTCAAGTTATATTTTTGATGATTCGATCTTTTTCGTCATTGATCCACCGCACGACCATCGATCTTGCCCTTCAAGAGGCGCCATAAAAACTTTATCTCTTCCAACCTTGTTATTGTGAGATCTTTTTCTCTGCTGCCCGACACGCCGCTTGGAGACTTCTCGCTTCAAACGATACTGCTTGCCATAGTTTCGTGAAATAAGTTGACGAGCTCGTTCCTCCAGTGCTTGTTCCCCAAGACTTGTTGTAGTCTCGGATCTTGCTTTCTTGGTAGCACGCTTCTTTCCCATGGGCGTGGTTGTTCATCATTACCAAACAAAGCCTCGCTTGTTGTCTCATTTCTTATAATGACGCAAAACCTCCCAAGTGTCATCGAGACCAAACAAAGGCCTCTGCTTTCCTCACGATACCATTGCTTTGCCCGTTTCATCACATCCACCTCACTTTCCCCGCTTGTTGATCCCGCTATGCACGTATGTAACAAGAGTTGAACTTTGTGCATATCCCGCTCAACGCTTTCCATTTGCTTGACATCATGTCCTTGGTGCGTCGTTGAAAGTTGAGTCTATTGAACTCATTTCTGACCCGATACCAAAACGTATCTCTAGGTTGGCACTTTCCAACTTTTGGATCCTCCGAAACAGCTATGTAACACCTTGCAAGTAATGCTTCCTCTGCTAAATTCCAACGCGAAGAACGACAACCTCCTCATCGAATCAATTGGTTCGGGCTCGGGGTCTTGGATTTTTTATTTTCACTTAACACGACCTTTTCCTTTTTCGAGGAGATGTGAGTCTCAAAGAATATCTTGTGTTTCAGTTTGTGATTGTTGTATTTCAAGTGTGAATTGTAGGTTTGAAAGTTGGAGTTTAAGGTGCTTTGTTGGTTTTGTTGTTGCCAAAACAAGAATGTTTGATGTTGTTGCTACATTTCTTGGCTCGAGAAGCCTAGTGTGTTGGGTTTGAAGATGAACCCAGTTCGAGTTAGATGATGAACCCGGGTTTGAGGATTCCACCCACCACCGGAAGATTCAGAAACTATCGTCGTTGCCTCCCGACATTGTTTTTTTTTTTTTTGCGCTAATCGAAGTTGAAAGATCGAGAGTATTGAGAGGATTTAGTAGTTGAAGTGTGGAAAAAATGGTGTTTTAATTGTGATTTATAGTGGTAAAAAGGTTTTGAAAAAAAAAATTTAATAAAAACTAGCCGTTAGGGTGGTTTTTGAATTTTTAAAACTTAACGACTAGTAGCCGTTAGAGGACTTGAAATGAAAATTTTTGAATTTTTTTTTTTTTTCAACATTAACGCTGCTATAGTGGTAACGCAGGGACCAACGACGTTAAACATTCAAACTTCCAGGGTGTAACGCTAACGGCGTTAAAATGCCGATAACGGACGCACCTGCTAACAATGGGAGTGCTCTAATAACCAAGTGCTCCACACTTTGTGCGCCTCATCTAAAAACAAAAACCCGAGCACACCCAAGTGCCCTACCTTTGTGCCCTCATTTTAAGACAATAAACAACTGTATTAAAACAAACAAACCAAAGCGCACCTCAAGTGCTCCACCAATCCACCCCTTGTGCCCCAGCGCACCCAAGTGCTCCACCTCTTGTGCCTCTTCACTACTCGAAAGCCACCAAAATTATCTTTCAAAATTAAATTGGTTGAAAAAGAAACAAAAGTTGAATGGGCTAATGGATGTGAATCGATGATGAGCAGTTAATGTTATGAAAAATTAACAGCAAGTAAAAGATGTGATAGTCTTTTGATGGATATGGATGATACTTTTGAAAGTAAAAGATGTGAAAATAAATTGGTGATGTTTTTGATGGAGTTAAGTTAATAGATGATGTTGTGAAAGTAGATGTACTTTTATAGATATTTAAATTGGAAAGATGAAACATAACTCATGGTATTTGAGGCTTGTTTACATAGGTGCGCTTCAGTAGTAGTGCCCTTTAGGGTGTGCAAAACCGACCGAATCTCGAATCCTGTCTCGATCCTGAGTCTCGAATCATGTTAGTCGGGCTTGTCGGACTTGTCGGGGTCTGGAGTCGGTTTGTGTTTTCCGGTTAGTCGGGTTTCGGGCTTGTCGGGATCGGGTCGGGACGAGCCGAAAACCAAAAAACAACAAACAAAACCGATCAAATCCCGAATCCCGTCCCGATCCCGAGTCCCGAATCATGTTAGTCGGGCTTGTCGGGGTCGGGAGTCGGTTTGTATTTGCAGGCTTGTCAGGATTCGGGTCGGGATCAGCCCGATGCTCAGCCCTAGTGCCCTTGGTTCATTTTGGTGCTCTTGGTTCATTTTGGTAATATATAAATATAGGTTTGTTTTAGTTAAAGATTTTTTTTTTTTTTTTTTTTGAAAGGCATATTATAAAACAACAAAACAAATACAACCAAGCTAAACAAACCTAAGCCAAGGCCACCACAACACACTTAAAGAAAAGAAATAGGCTCCCAACGAGATAACAGGGAGGGACCACCAACACACGAAACACAAAGCTAAAACAACAACACTAAAAAAATACGAGGCCACAGATCTATAGACACGAACAATAGGCCCAAACACCCCTGCTAGTGTAAAAGACACTAGAAGCAACAACATAAAAAAACACTCTTCACTAATATATCCCCCAACACATCAGCTGAACACCTAGACCAAACATTATCAACAACTATGCCCAAACTCGAATCCTTTAAGTATTTCATCGGATTAAAACCCACGATCGCCACAAAACTTCATAAGCCCCCAACTCTAAAATGAGGTATGTTTTAGTCTTGATTGGTAATTTGGTTTTAAAATAAATTTAAATTTTATAAAATTAGTTTTGTTAAGTCACGCATGTTTACTTTAAGCTATTAAAACTTTATAAGCCCAAGCCGGTGAAGCAGTGTTTATGCTTATAGTTATAAATTACTTAAATACTTTTCAAATATAGTTGATTATCACGCAAAAAATGAAAAAATATATTAATTTAATTTAATTTATTTTTATGCGATTTACATTAAACTTTAGATCTAATAATTCGCCAAATAATTTTATGAAAATATAAATCCATCTTTCAACTTATAAATAAGTTTCAGCTATCAGCTATCAGCTTATAATATAATCTCCAGCTTCGAGCTCAAGCCCATTTAATCAATCATCCCATTAAAACTAGAACTAGGAGAATACACAATAGTGTTGCATTATTTACCAATGAGCCTTGATTGGGTTACCACATAAACATGTACAACTATGATATTTATTAGTCCCTTTTTTGGTATATGGCGAAAATGCGGGGTAAAAATGTGTGTACTTTGATTCAATTACATTTGATTATTGAAGCGAGAAAGTCGGTTACATTAACACATCTTTGCAAAACCCTCCTTCGACTTACCGTTAATACTTTCCGTTTGTCCTACGTGGCGACTAGCTTTGACTTTAATTGTCCATTGCTTGTCCACTAGGATCAATTCACGAATAAGCATATGACACGTGGTTGTAGTGAGTCACAATATCCATGAAAACGTTGACATATGATATGAGAGATTGAAATTGGACCTGTTTTTAGGCCCCTTTACTTTATCTCATTTTTTTTTTTTTAATCTTTTGTGTATCAAGTATCAACTTTCATGTGATTTCTTTTTTAGCTTAAATTTATGTAGAAACTCGACACATTAGGTTAAGAAAGTAGTTGTTGTTCTAATTTAAACCTCTCGTGTTAAAGTGTTAAGAAAAAGGAATAATTGATCAGGAATGTTAAATAAAATGTTGGCGTCGATTCTTGAATGACGCAGAAAGATAATCAACAACCGCTCAGTGAGAAACAGCAACAAGGTCGTGAATAAATATCACTCGGTGGTACACGGATATCACTTAATCGTGTGATCACTTTCCAAAGTAAACTATTCGACCCTAACGCCAAGCATACCTAATATCTACTTGGGATAAGACCAAACGCAGCTTATAGAATTAGCACAATTCAATAACCTCGCGCTTATAAGTGTTTTGTGTTTTCGTGTGTCCCCATGCATGTTCGGATCTCCTATATATGGAGGTTACTCTTGAGCTATTCCAATGGAATTATGAGTATTAATCGCCCATTAATAGCCTCATAATTATCCCCATTATAGTCGTTAGTGGTTACATGACCAATTAAACGTGGTCATAAAGAAGTTGTAATCGTCATTTAGAAGATTTTCCATAAGCGCATTTCCACTAGCAAGATTTCACTTGCAGTGGAAGTACAACCTATCGATGGAAACACCGCTATCAAGATTTCACAAGCACTATCATTGGATACACCACTTCAGGAAACATCGCTATCGCTGAAAACACCGCTATCGATCGGAAGCCACAAGCGGTACTTTCCACAAGCAAGATTTTCACCAAAGAAGATTTCTACTAGCACTACCAATACAAACCACTTATAAGAGTCGAGTGTTTATGGACCTTATGGTGTACACTCCACCTCCTAACCCATTACAAGGTGTGAACTAATCCCACAAGTGCACTAAATTTTCCAACAATCCTCCCAAATTTAGTTCACTTCCTTTGCATGAAAATAAACATCAATCAAAACATGTGCATAAACGAAAATGTCCCGAGGATCAATTTCCATCTTAGTAAATTACACGCTCAAATATTCGAGAATCGTGGTGTTCTAAGAATTGAACCTTCAACCCATTTGAATACCAAGATAAAATACACACAAGTTTTCAAACACTTAAAAGCTCCCGATACTATACAAGCCATGTGTCCATATCCAAATTCATAAATGTTGTAAAAGCTAAAGTCCAAAGCTTCACAAGCGGCAAAACTTCAACATTTACATAGGTGGTTCCTCTTTATTCATGCTCCCGCCAAGCACTTTTTCAAAGAAAAATAACCATTAAGAAGTATAGACTTCATCCTCCTTTCAAAGAGTTCTCGAGCACAACCTTGGGATGTAAATAAAACATGTACTCCAGTCCATCGAATGTTCGCTTTCCACATTGAACTCGACTCCTAAGTTTCCTCGTGAGGAGTCAGGTGTCCTAGCATTCGGTGACTAAGTTGGACTTAAACCCATCCCTTTAGCGACTTTATAACCAAGTCTCTAGCCGCACCCTTCGTCAAGTGATCGCCTAAGTTCTGCTGAGATCTCACAAACTCTATAGATACCACCCCATTCATGATAAGCTCACGAATCATGCTATGCCCGACACCCAAGTGTCTAGACTTACTATTGTACATCCGCTATAAGCCTCACCAATGTAGTCGCACTATCACACCGGATAGAAATAGGTGATATAGGTTTGAGCACAATGGAATCTCAAGCAAGTTTTTCAACCATTCACTTCTTTACCAAGAAATGCTAGAGCCACAAATTCGATTCCATTGTTGAACCGGTGATGCAAGTTTGTTTCTTGGATGCCCAAGAAATTGCACCTCCAAGTAGGAATACCCACCACCGGTAGACGAATTGTCTTCGCAGTTATTGATCCAACTTGCATCGTGTAACCTTCCAACACGATGGGTAACCAAGATATGAGAGACTATAATCCATAGTTCTCTTCAAATACTTCAAGACCCTCTGAATCGCCGCCGCTGATGAGCACTAGGATTGCTAGTATACCGCTCAATTTTCCCACCGCAAAACCAATATCGGTCTTGTACAAGTCATGGCATACATCGACAACCAATTACCCTAGAATACTCAAGTTGAGATACAAACCTTGCCATGATTAGGCATCGACTTCACAAGTATCCATAGGTGTACTCATCGAGTACAATCAAAGTAATTGAATTTCCTCGACTTCTCAATATAATGAGACCGAGATAGAAATTCTTTTACTTTCATGTTTAATCCTTATACCAAGGATAACATCGCCTCCCCATGTTTTTCATGGAGAACCTTGATGACAAAATTCCTTTGTCGTCAACTCGATTTTGGTCGCCAAAGATCAACATGTCATCAACATATAGACAAATGATGACTCCTTTACCGATTCATCAAATTTGCTATATACACATTTGTCGCCTTGGTTAAGAACATAACCACTAGACAAAACCACTTCATCAAACTTTTGATGCCATTGTTAGGTTCTGCTT
Source organism: Chrysanthemum lavandulifolium (assembly GCA_022545495.1). Lineage (NCBI taxonomy): Eukaryota > Viridiplantae > Streptophyta > Magnoliopsida > Asterales > Asteraceae > Chrysanthemum > Chrysanthemum lavandulifolium. The sequence continues at coordinate 48,090,034 of CM040245.1, forward strand.
AAGTCCATAAAGAGACTTAATCGCTTTACACACCTTGTTTTCATTGCGAGCAAGATGAAGCCCCGAGGTTGGTTCATATAAACCTCCTCTTCCAATTCACCATTCAAGAAAGATGTTTTCACATCCATCGATGAATAACCGATTATGAATAGATGTCATAGCAATCGCCAGCCTTATGGTAATCGACACGAGCCACGTGGGCATAAGTATTAAAATAGTCTATTCCCGGCTTTTGTTTAAAGCCCCGAATGACTAGTCTAGCCTTGAACTTTTCAATAGTTCCATCTACCTTCATTTTTCTTTTGAAAATCCATTTGCAACCCGCAGGCTTGCAACCGGTGGTAGATCAACCAACACTCAGTGTTGTTGCCCATGATGGAATCCATCTCATCATTGATTGCTTCTTTCCGTAAAGCAATGTCACGGGACTTCATTGCTTCTTCAAATGTTTTAGGTCATCCTCAACAATGAAGCAATAGGAGTATTGGTCGAGACCTCATCCTCGGTTCCTTCAACTAAGTATAGTTGAAACTCGTGTCCAAATGACTTTGGAGTCCTCGACCCTTTTGCTCTTCCCGAGCACGAGTGTTCGAAGTGTCGAACCACAACCTCATCGAGACCACCGATGGTTCATCATCGAGGACCTCGATACACCAAGGTCATGAGTTCCATTAGAATCCTCGACTTGGTCTGGGACCGATGAGAATCTATTCTCATCAAAGTCCGATCCTTGATTCAATTATTGAGTTAACGAAACATGTTCATTAGGTTCAATAACATAGAACCTAAAAGCCTTGGAATGCTCAAGATATCCAACAAAGATGCGACAATGCCTCTTTCACCCAAAGTCTTTGCTTTGGATCGTGAGTCTTACAATGCCCTACAACCCTGCACCACGAGATAGTTCAGTTTGGGTTTCCTTTAGTCCGAGTTCATAAGGGGTAACTTTGTTCCTTTTGTTGGGAACCCTATTTAGCAAATAGCAAGTCAAACATAGCTTCACCCCGTAACCCTTGACTCAATCCTGAATAGGACAACATGGAATTAACCATCTCCTTGACTGTTTTTCCTTTCGTAAATACCATTTTGCCGAGGGTATAAGGGCGATTGTTTCATGGATTATTCCAACAGACCGAAAGCACCGAGTATCCATGTACTCACCTCCCTATCGCCCTTAATATTTTGATCAAAGACCCAAGTTGTAATTCAACTTCGCTTAAACACTTTGAATTTATCTAATGCTTCATCCTTGGTATGTAATAGATAGACATAACAAAATCTAGAAGCATCATCAATAAACGCCACAAAGTACATCTTATTCCCCAAAGAAGGAGTGGCATGCAAATCACACGTGTCACTGTGAATAAGCTCCAAGATCTTAGTCTCACGACTAACACCACGAAAGGGTTTCTTGATTATCTTGGTCAACATGCAAGTTTTACACTTTTCAAGGTCCATGTCAAAAGCGGATTAAACCATCCCTAGACATATCTTGCATTCTTTTATAGTGAACATGACCAAGTCTAGCATGCCAAAGGTTAGAATCACTCGATCATATGTGGTCACAAAAGTCGAAATAACACCGCTGGTAATATTAAGCCCGAACATTTGATTACATAAATAACCAAAACCAATAAAACACCACATTTAGAAAGAACAAATTTATCGATTCAATAACTTGTTTATATCCATGATTATTCAAAACACTACTTGAAACCAAGTTTTTCCTTATATCGTGAACATGAATAACATTAAACAAAGTTACAATCTTTCCGTAACTAAACCTAAGATCTACACAACCACGACCATGCACCAAGGTCGTTGACTCATTTCCCATGAAGAATAGAACCATCATTCAAGGACTCATAAGTCTTGAACCACTTCTATCTTTGAACACATGAACTGTTGCACCGTAATCAACCCACCACGCAACATTATCATCCTGCACATAAAAGATTCGATACATATGTAACATAATAAATCGAAAAGACTTATTAAACATATTCGACCTTTCAATGAGTTGGTGAACCACCACCCCCGAACCATTAGTGCCCGATCCATTGGCTTTACCACCAATTTTAACACCCTTGCAGTCCTTTTAATGTGACTAGTCTTGCCACATTTCCAACAAGTAGGTGTTGCCTTCTTGTTAGATCGCCCTTGTGTTGTCATGATACTTGCGTTTGCCTTTGTTGTCATTGTACTTGGTGGAGTTGTTATGCTCCACCATATTGACAACAGATGGTCCAAAGAAGATTGCCACTCTTTGGCTTGTCATTATCCCGCACCTTGAGAGATTCCTCAATGCGCAGATGATCGCCTAACTCAACTAGAGTTAACTCCTCCTTCTTATGTTTCAAGGTATGCTTGAAATCTTTCCAAGAAGGAGGAGTTTGTCAATAACACAAGAGACCGAAATAGCCTCATCCATGTGCATATTGTGTTGTGTAAACCTTCCAAGTATTCCAAGAAGTTCATTGTATTGTTCCATAACCGGTCTTGAATCGGTCATTTTGTAATTTGTGAAATTACTAACAAGGAACTTCTTACTTGATGCATCCTCGACCATATATTTGGCATCCAAGGAATCCCACGCTTTGAAGATTCAAAGTTCGATAAATATCAAACAAAGAATCGATATATCATTCGAATAAGACCTCTCATATGTAGTCATCATTCTCCCACTTGCTCCTCCTTCCGACCGCTTCAACCGTAGCATCATCCCCATCATCGAATTGGAGTAGTCAAGACATAAACCACACTCATGCTTGATAGCAAGAAGTGCATCTTCTTCGCCACCTCCTAAAGTCCACCCCTTCAAACTTATCAAGCTTGGCAAAGTTTGAAGCCATGTGTTTCATTGCGTGACCATTGATTATCACAAATAGTTTACTTTGATTGTTGGCGTCAGTTGCCCAAAGAATGGGTAAAGATAATCAACAACTGCTCAACAGAAACAAACAACAAGGTCGGAAGAATAAATACCACTGGTGGTTACCGGATATCACTTGAATCGTGTGATCACTTTCCAAAGTAAACTATTCGACCCTAATGCATGGGTTACACGAATATCTACTGGGATAAGACCAAATGCGCTTATAGAATTAGGCACAATTCAATAACCCTTGCGCTTATAAGTGTTTTGTGTTTTCCGTGTGTCCCTCATGCATGTTCGGATCTCCTATATATAGGAGGTTACTCTTGAGCTATTCCAATGGAATTATGAGTATTAATCGCCCATTAATAGCCTCATAATTATTCCCATTATAGCCGTTAGTGGTTATATGACCAATTAAACGTGGTCATAAAGAAGTTGAATCGCCATTTAGAAGATTTTCCATAAGTAAAGACTTTCCACTAGCAAGATTTCACTTGCAATGGAAGTACAACCTATCGCGGAAACACCGCTATCAAGATTTCATAGCACTATCGGTGGATACACCACTTCAGGAAACACCGCCATCGCGAAACACCGCTATCGCTGAAGCCACAAGCAAGATCTCCACAAGCAAGATTTCACCAAGAAGATTTCTACTAGACTACCAATACAAACCACTTATAAGAGTCGAGTGTTCATGGACATTATGGGTGTCTGCACTCTCTAACCCATTACAAGGTGTGAACTAATCCCACAAGTCACTAAATTTTCCAACATAAAATAACTTGTATGTAGTTGATTGTGTTTGTATTAATATTTGGTGAACTGTGTACAATAACTTTTGTAAAGTTAGACTTGTGTCAAGTTTACTCCCACATCGGTTAAAGGCCAAATATTTCACTTGTTTATATATTGTGGTATACGTGGCATAACTAATTTGACGTTAGGAAAATGTTGTTGGCTAATTACATATAACGATGCTAAATAATACCATCGACGTAATGTGATTTAGTCAATAACTCCAAGTGAGCCATTTTCATTCGAGTTTAAGGAAGTCAGTGCAGCTCTAACTTAAATCTCTCTTGTTAAAGTGTCAAGGAAAAAGGAATAATTGGATCAGTAATGCTAGTTAATTCAAATGAATGATACGCGGTTGATTGTGTTTGTATTAATATTTGGTTAAATTTGTACAATAACTTTTGTAAAGTGACTTGTGTCAAGTTTACTTTCCACATCGGTTAAAGACCATATATTTCACTTGTTTATATATTTTGGTATACTTGGCATGACTAATTTGACGTTAGGATAATGTTGTTGGCTAATTGCATATAACGATGCTAAATAATAACATTGACATAATGCGATTTAGTAAATAACTTATATACGCTTTCAATATTTTAAGCACTTTTCTCTTCAAGTTAAAATGTTTGAACTATCTAAGTTTAGGCATTTTTTCTTCAAGAGTTCAAGTTAATATGTTTGAACTATCTGTATAATTTGAGCTCGACAACCCAAGTCAATAAGTATAATTTGAGCTCTAACTTGATCCTTAGGTGCAACAGCCTTGAATTAGTGCAAGTCATATTTTAACACAAATTTAACTTAAATTAAAACACTCGTAATATTGTACGATTTTTCTTTCCTTTTTTGATTCTTTAAGTGGGGTAGGGTTCCTTCTAGATTAAAGTTTTCTATTTTGTATATCGTTTTTGTGTTTAGTTCTGCTCCCATTTTGGGGTCATTTGGTGTTTGTTTTCACTTGTATTGTCTTGGGTCTAAGGTATTTTCCTTCAATAAAAATTCATTGTTTTATAGAAAAGGCTATTCGTTAGAGGAAGGTATTGCCACACGCTAGACTCGTGAACATTTACAATGAGAGTAGGGTGAATTCTCATTCACAAACGTAGCGACCTATACAATCATTATGAGATTAATATGTGTGGTAAAATTAGATTGTAATTGGTGAGTTGTGAATGAGAATGAGGATGAATATGGCGTTGAAGCAAAAATAATCAAAGATAAAAGAGAATGTTATAATTAAAGGTAGTGAATTGCAATGTTTTAAAATCTAGTTTTTAATCCAATCGTTCAAGTTCTTGTTTTCGATGCATCTGGTTAAAGCGCTCATTTAATGCCTAAGATGACCTTCTGGTAGTTAAGCCGGTTCCAAGATAAACTGATGGGGATCAAATTGGGTTAATTTTATCCTATATAATGCATGTATATATTATACCATTTGTTAAAGTAAAACTTAGGAGCGGTATTGTTGCTAAGTTGCTGGTTGTGTGGTCGGCTAAAGGGAGGAGGATGGCTCGGTGTATTGTAGAGCCGTGGCTCAAGCCGTAATTGTATACACGTCGAACCGAGCCGAGCCGTTTGCTAAGGATTAAAATAAGGTTAGTGGGTTTTCACTTATTTGCCACTTAATTTTAGGGGTGCGTTGCATGTTGTACAACTGTTTTTCATTGTCAATTCAAGATGTTTTTATACGAAAACCAGACTTGCCTTTTCATTTGTTTGGTTTTTTATTCAAAAATCAGACACACACAAGGGGCGTACGTAGGAAAATTAGACATGAAATTTTTTTATGCAAAAAATATTGTTATTTAGAGTTTATTAATTTAGTTGGTAAAAGCTTAAATTGTTTTAGGAGTTTTAGTCGGAATGATGAATATAACGCTTTATTATGCTTGCATATCATTATAGTTAGCTAAAAGAGTTAATCGTGGTGTTAGAGGTTTTGTTCACTGTTTGTGCATATTATTTTGAATTAAAGTTATTAAGTTTAGTTTTCTGAATTTTGCATTTAAATTAGAAAATTATATTAAAAACTTTGGTTGGGGTAAAATAAATCAGTTACAAGAAAAGAATAGGAAGCATGCATGTGATGAGACCTCACCCTCTCCTTGCTTTATAAAGACGAGGGGTCGTGATATCCAAGTCATAAATGCGACTTGGACACCAAGAGATCTCAATTGCAATCCTAATTGGGCTACACTATCTAAAGTTCTAAACAAAGCTATTTATTTACCTTGCAAGACAAGTAACGTACATAAAGAAACTAGTTTAATCCTAAAAAGTAAAACCTTCAACTTCCTAATCGGCACATACCATAAACTAGACTTGCTTCATTCACAATGCAAAAGTCTTTGAAAGACGTTTTCTTTGACATCTCATATTTCTATCACCTTCTGCCTTTTATAATAAAATCTACTCAAATGCTTAAAAAGTCTTTTGTAAAGCTTATTTTGTACTTTAATTATTAACATATTTAAATGGTGTAAGGAAGAGAAAGCTCCAAGTCAATGACTTGAAGATCCTTAAGCTATCGCTAAAGTTGCTCCAATGAGAAAAGTCTTATAGCGACTTTTTCTGGGAAAAAAAAATCGTTTCTCTGCCTTTTGTTAAAAATGCCTAATAATAAAAACAAAGGGTATAAATAATATAATATTAGTTTATGACTTTATGCCATTGCTAATCGTTTGAGAGATTATCATATTTTGTAGATTGGAAATGAGTAATGTGTATATTTTAAGGATGTGTGAGCTTATATTTTTAAGACTTCCTTTTATAGGAAGTCCTAAATACATTATAATGTAGTATAGATTATTAAGAAAAATTACACGTTTGGTCCTTATGGTATACCCCAAATAACAATTTTAGTCCTTAAGTCGTTTTATTACATCACAGATACCTATTTTTGAAACCTTGCACGCATTTAGTCCCTATTTTGGATGGGCGTTAGTTAAGTCCGTTAATTATTTTGTTGTCAGGTCCTTTGTTAAAAATTTTGCACCGTTAGTCCTTATTTTTAAAATATAGTTTTAGGTTAGTCTCTCGTTAATAATAGTTATTGCCGTTTTTACATTTTGTCCCTTTTTCCGTTTTAGTTCGTTTTTATCCGTTTTCCCGCTTTTGTTTTCGCTTTTAGTCTTTTGTCGGTTTTATCCGTTTTCTCCGCTTTTTACGTTTTATCCGTTTCGACCGCTTTTACGTTTCGCCCATTTTTTACGTTTTGTTTGTTTTATCCGTTTTAGTTCGCTTTTATCCGTTTCGCCCATTTTTACGTTTTTGTCTGCTTTTTCCTTTTGTGTTCGTTTATATCTGCTTTTACGTTTTATCTGCTTTTTCCTTTTGCGTTCGTTTTTATCCGTTATTTTACGTTTTTGTTTTTTTTATCCGTTTCGTTCGTTTTTTTCACAAAAGTTTCCAAAAAAATGGAATTTTTCTAAATTTGAAAAAAAATTGGAAAAAATATTTTCGAAAAAATAAAAATTAAAAAAAATGAATAAAAAATATTTTCAAATATATTTTTTAAAAATTAAAAATATTTTCAAATATTTTCGAAATTTTTTTTAAATTAAAAATTTTGAATAAATTTTTTTTAAATATTTGAAAATATTTTTCAAATATTTTATAAAAATATATATATATTTGAAAATTTTTTTTTTCAAATTTTTGTTTTTTTTTATTCAAATTTTTTTTTTTTTTCGAAAATATTTTTTTCCAATTTTTTTCAAATTTGTGAAAAATTCAAGATTATTAATGAAAGTTGTCACTCTTATTTAGATTGTTAAAAAATAAGTCTTGTGGTGACAAGAGTTGAGATCATGTAAAACTAAAATTATTTAAAATTCAATAAACCCAATCTTATTTATTTTTTTTATCAAAATTAAAAAAAACCTCGCCTTTACACCTCTTTTTTAAAATAAAATATCTCGAAAATAAGAATTGTCAGTGAAAAAATATACCATCGCTGATGAGCGTTTTTTATCTTTCGATGAAGTGAGATTGATATATTTTCGGCGAATTTTTTTCGATTTTTTAGTTGCATCATTTTCCAAACGTAACTTAAAAAAATCGAAAAAAAAATTGTTTAAAATATATGTGTCTTTCTATGAAAGATGATTTAATTTTTGTCGCGATGGTATAATTCGTTTTTAATGAACGATTAATGATTTGCGAGATATTTACTTTTAAAAAAATGTAACATTTTTTTTTTTTTGGAAAATGAATGATCATGATTAGTTCATTGGATGTTTAGAATGTTAGATCTACAATGAACTTTTCTCTAAAGATCAAATATTTTTGAAAGATCCAAAGAACCAATCATTGTCATCTATTTTTTTATCAAAACAAAATAAATAAACTTTCACCTTTTAAAAATATAAATATCTCGCAAATCGTTAATCATTACGCAAAACGAATCATACCATCACGACGAGAATTATATGATCTTTTTATAGACAAACACTTCGATATACTTTCAACAAATTTTTTTCGTTTTTTTTCAGTTACGTATGGAAAAATCATATGTGTTTTGCATCACAAATCACATGTGATTTTTCTAGACGTAACTGGAAAAAAAATCGTCAAAAGTATATCAAAGTTTCCGTCTACTAAAAGATAAAAAAATACTCGTCGCAATGGTATATTTTTTTTTCCCTTAAAGATTTACCGTTTGCAAGATATTTTATTTTTAAAAAAGAGGTGGAAAGTGAGATTTTTTTTTAATTTATTTTCTTTTTGATAAAAAAAAATGAGTGACTAGGATTGGTTAATCAGATCTTTAGTTAATTTTGGTTCTATATTGATCTCAACTCGTGGTGACAATTACATATATTTGGTGATGTGTTTGATGATCATTATTGTTTATTTTTATTTCTATTCTCAGATAGAGCATTTATGACTTTTATATTTAGAAATCTTTAAAGTTTTAAGCTTAATTATTAGAAGTTCATTTTTAAATATTCAATTTAATACAAGTACTGTAATAATTATTCATTATAAATATCAACTATTTTTAATTGTATATATTAATTTGAACATTAAAATTTAAGTTAAAACAATATAAATGCAAATTTGTAATCACACAATAATAATGGTTATTGAGTACTTAACTATAGATACGTAAAATGATCATTCAATTTTAAATTCAATTTTGTTACTCATATTTATATAATTATCGTTATAATAATCTTAAACTAATATAATTAAAATATTTGCAACTTATTATGTCATGGACTGGTTTTACTGACGATCTTACGTAGCCATGTCTATAGTATAAACATTAAACATGGTCTCGTTAATAAGTTTACGTAAAAATCGCAATGTTATGGAAATGGAAGGATGTACTACCGATAGTGTTGCGAGAGAATGTAGTTCTTTGCAAACATTAATGGCCATACCAATGTTGTAGATAATGTTGCTCATGTAGTTCATACTTTAGTTGAAAATGTTGTTGAAAACCTTGAGAATAATACAAGTGTGGTGATAAGGGAAGTCTAAAGCTAGAACACGGTTATTGTAAGAAAGAATGTTGATAAGGGTAAATGTATAATGGTTGAAGATGACAATCTTATAAGGAAGAAAATGAAGGCTTTATCAAGGGGTAATGCTATAGTCATTCTGGAAAATGAGAATCCAACATTTGATTATGATAGTGATAGTGATACTAACCATGCTTTTGATAATGATAATCAAATGAATTGGTGTTCGAAGTTCAGTGAAGAGCTGACAGTCTCTTGATTATCTAAGTGATGGAGATAATGAGCTTTTAGAACTTAGGAAAAGAAGGTTGCAAAAAAATACTAAGGATGATACTAGTGAGGATCAAATAATAGACATCAATGAAAAGAAGTTCACCACCGAAAGGAGTTGTTGACATAAGTGACAATGACACGCTACTAGAGCATGAAACTTATATGGAGGCACTGATGAATAAATTAAGAGGTTCAGAGTTTGGAAAGAAAGACCCTTTTACCATTGTTGAGAAATGCGGGACAAGTATCTAGTTTATGAGGAGGGTATACATTGGAAGATGAGGAAACCATAGGTATAAATCATTTATCACTGAATTGTTGTAGCAGTTTAATGAATACATTACACTAACACTTATCTTATTCTTTTATGTATTACAAATTGGAGAGAAGTATGCAAATGGTGACAAGTTCAAAGAATGTCTCACATATTATGCATTGACAAATGGTTTTTCTTTGTGGTTTTATAGAAGTTCAAGGAGAAAATCATTGCAATATGTGGTCAGAGGAAGGAAAAGTTGAAAGATCCTAGCAAAGGTAAACAAAGATCATACAAAAAATTTCCATGTGAGACATCTGGTAAAACAGATTGTCCATGGAGATGTTATGGCAACATGTTAAGCGGAGAGACATCATTTCAGGTAAGATCTATGGTGGATGAGCACATTTGTGTTAGGAACTTTCACTATGGTAGAATAGTCAATTACAAATGGATAGGGAAACACTTTGGAGATAACATTAGGGCCAACCTAAAGATAAAGTTACATGAAATTGCTGACCTGGTCATGAAAAATACTCATGTATTATCAGTCCTAACCAGTGTAGGAGTGCAAAGACATTGGAATTAAATAAAGGTGACTCAGCTATTCAAGTTCATATGGGAGGTTCGGGGTCGAAAGACTTCCTTTTCTACGATCAACCTTTACAACCCACTAGGCAGTATACCTAATCGTTGCAGTGTAGTATGGGTAAGCCTAGGGGTTGATCGCTCTCTATGGAATAGAGATGCTAGTAGAGATGTATGACGAGAATGTGAGGTTGAGGGTGATTCTTTTAGCTTTTATATTTTTTGAAAACAAGTAAATATCTCGGGGTATAGGAGTGAGGTGGTACTTCACCAATTTTACTACTTACTAGCTAAAACTAATTATACTAATGAAAAGAAAAGATAAGATATGTATTGATTGGTGTGTTCGTATGATAACTAAAAGCGTGTTTACTTAAATGTTCTTACTCCTAGTTATCTCTTATTGGTGGGTTGAGTGTCACATCCTCATCTTAATTGGTGTGTTGTATTCCGTGTGGTCACGAGGGTGCATAATTCTCTAGTTCTATGAATAGTAAATCTCATCTAGACTATTCGGGATCGCCAAGCACCGTAGTATCTCCCCAAATACTCTATTATCCTAAAGCCACAACTCACGAAATAAACACAACGATAGCTCAAGTGCACTCTCAAGCTTTATGCTATTTAGGACGTTCAAGCTCGCAACAATTAAAGAAGTCGGCTTTTCCTTACTCTAGCGTCTACCAATTAAAACAAGAGATAAGCTAACAATAATCAACAACTAGGTTTCATAGATCTAAGCAAACAAAATAGTAATTTAGCTACTCATGATAGATAAGCATGCACAAAAAATTGAACATAGGATAAACATGGAGATATAATGGATTAACAAACTTATCTTTAGGTGTAAAGAATGGTTTGGAACCCTACAATACTATCCAAGTCGGACTATTAACGAACTAGGGTTTGCTCTTTAAAATTCTACTCTTTAAATGCAGAAAATCAAATTATATATATAGATTTACAAATGCGACGGCGTCGCCTTTTGCTAGTGACGTCGACTGGTCGCCGTTTTTAGGGTTTCGTTTGGGCCAAGTCATCGTTAGGACGATGTCAGTTGAATTGTGTGACGCCGTCTGGCTTCATAAGAGACGTCGTCTTGAAATTGGTCTTGGACGTCTGGTGTAAAACAAAGAATGACGCCCTCCATAAAATAGGCATGACGCCGTCATGTTGTAGAACGAATTTCACACCTGAGCCGTGGCTTGCAATTTAATTAGAAAACCTCCTTAGCGATGACGTCGCCCTTTGGGTTGGGACGCCGTCAGGCTTGCAAAACAGCCTTGTTTCTTGACTTTGTCATTTTCTTCATGTTTTCGTTCATTTTCGTCCAAATATGTTTGATTCTAGCATTTTACTTCCAAAAGACCTAAAATGTGAAAAGAAACGATTTTAATTAGTAACGGATATAAAATGTATCGATTTAGGGCTTAAATGACCCCCTAAAAACGTATGTTTTAAATCCTTATCAATATATCTTTTTTGTTCCACTTCAATTAACAATTTTCGAGATACATTTCGTAAAATAGATCATTGTAGTATTGCGAAGGTAACTCAGGATCAAGAAATCTGATAATATCAAATAGTCCTGATTATTAAGTGTCAATTTCCCCCGATAATGCTTTTAATTTATATCATTTATATGGATTTACGCTTGTTTTCCATTGTTTTCCACTTTAAGGTAAATTACGAGCATTGGAGCTAAAGAGACAAGGAATTGGAGAATTATCTAAAGAATTATCATAGTATGCTGACTTTGAAGAAGTTACTGGCGTAACTCATCTTTCACATTATGCCGTAACTATTGCGTGACTCGTAAAACCAACTTATCGAAGGTTACTGTAAATCTTCCCTAAGGCTCTGACGTAACTATATTAGGTCAAATGAGGTTCCATGCGATACTTACGCCAGAACTATTGCATCAACTACGGCGTAACCAAGTTTATTGAAGACTACGGCGTAACCAAGTTTATTGAAGACTACGGCGTAACCACTCATAAGGTTACGTCGTAACGGCAGATCTAGTCCAAAATACGATGAAATAGAAGGTTACGGCGTAACTCTTATATTAGTTACACCGTAACCCGATCCGCCTATACCCCACCTAATTCCAAATTTCTAATCATCCCATTCCACACACAACACTCGAGAGCGTGGGAAAAAGCTCAAGGCGGTCTAGAGGAGCATACGGAGTTGTCTCCAGGAGAAATCACTCCCATACGATAAGCATTAGCATTTTATATTTTCTTTACTTTCAATTCATGTATTTCGTACCTTTGAATATTGAATTGGTTTGTATGATTAATATGAGCGCTAAGCACCTCTTGGTCTTGGCCTAGTTATGATTCCTTAATTGTTTTGTTTGCGTTTACTTTACTTCCGTACAATTATTTCTAAGTGTATGCATGCATAGTTTATTGGTAGCCACCCTTGGTTCTTGTAGTTTTGAATGGCGGTGAGGTCAATTGCCTAGAGATATGACCAACCGACCCTAGGTGGCTGATTTGAGAGCAGGAAGGGTAAGATATGAAAACCGACGACCCTTTCTACTTGTGCGATTTGACCAACGATCACCTATCGTTTGGATGAACTTAAGAATTAGGGTGTGAGTGTCTAAGTTCCTAACGGCCGGTACTCACTATTATTAATCTAGCATGTAGCGGTACTTAATGACTTGGGTTGGGGACCGGGAACAACAGGACTTATGAGGGACACCGACTTCTCCTGTGGTGGCATCTTTCTTGATAGGTTTGGGCGAATTGACCAAATGTTGTCCTCTCGACTTTGACCCCACCAAGTAATTAGAAGTAAGTATCGTAGACATAACTAGCTAGGAGGATAAACTAGGTTAGCACCACTCTCTCTATTGATTATCCCTTTACCATTTATTTGCTTTTATTTGCTTTATTCGCTTTAGTAGTTTAATTAATTAAATCCTTATCGAAACTATTATTAATCTATGACACCTAGACTTAGTAATAATCCAACACATATAGCTCTTGGGACGACCTCGTTTTTACCGATTACTACACACACACACGACCGGTACACTGCCCGTTAGTGCACTAGGGTAGACCATAGGTATAACGAGACTTTATAAATATTAAAACACAGTCAAGAAAACACTGCATCAAGTTTTTGGCGCACTTCTTGGGAGCTATTTTAGGATTTATTATTAAGTCTGCTTTTAATTTTCTTTCTTAAAATGTCGGATACAAGACTCATGACTCGAGGCCTTTTACTCGCCACCCCATTCGACGACCCGGAGAAGCAATTTCGGAGAAGGAAAGTTTACTATCCGGTTCCTATTCACAAAATCTTCTCATTTCTGAATCGACCGGTCCGACAAGAAACCGGAGGTCATCAATGAAAATAATATCGATGACCTAACTATGGAGCGATGTTGGCGCGACCAAATGAGAACCGCCAACGAAGCTTCACACAAGATTCTCATCTTGAAAATACTTTATTCCGGATCATATTATTCGAGATTTGCACGAACTTAAGTTTTCGGAGATGAAGATGAGGACGTTCAGGATCACGTGAAGAAGTTCTCCACTTATCCTCTCTTTCAACGTCGAGAGGTACTCCGAGCTATTCGGTCACCGCAAGGATTTTTCCTATGACTCTTCTTGGGACAAATAAAAGATGGTATAAAAAACTCCCTAACGATTGTAAAGGAGCATGGGATAAACTAAGAAAAGAATTCGTCCTACAATTTTGCCCTCCTTAAAAAATGGCCAAGCTTCTTGGGAAAATCTATCAATTCGTTCAGGTTGGAGAAGAAACGCTTTACCAAGCGTGGGAAAGATTTAATGAGCTACTCTATCGATGCCCTACCCATGATTTAATCAAACATCAGATCGTCTACGTCTTCTATCGTGGGATTAATGCGCTAACACGAGAACTTCTCGATTCACCGAGACCTAGCATGACTCCTGACCAAGCCCTGGAATGTATTCAGCGGATTTCTAAACAATGATACAAGTGGCATATGGATATAGGGTACGGACCAAGAGACAATTTCGATCATAAGGTAATGAAGACGATAACAAAGCAAGAATACAATTATGGGGAAATTTTCAAAAAACAAAGGTTGGAAAGAGAAGCTGAAGCATGCAGGGTCGAGAGGGTTAAGAGCGTGTTTGGGACCAAAACCGGGAGCGATCTTGAGAAAAAAATTCTTGACCACATCAAGGAATCAAGAGAACGAGATGATAGGATTGAAAATTTGATGAGAACATTCGTAGATAATACAGTCTCTTCTCTCAAGATTCACGATGATAGGATTAAGAGATTGGAGAAGAGTGTTAGCTAATGTTCAGAAGCCATCTCTGATTATCTAGCAGCTCGGGAGGAGGAAGTTGTCCACACTGTAGAAACTATCCTTGAAGAACCTATGGCCTTTTCGGAAAAAGTTAAGCGACGAATCAGCATGGAAAGACAGTCACTTCTGGACCAAACTTTTCCGGTAAACTTACCTATAAATAATTCTATTAAAACTAATCATGATGATATTCCGCAGGAATTAAGCAATGATGAGATAATTCACCTCAACGAAAGATGTTCAGCGGTTTTGAGGAACGAGCTACCACAAAAGGAAAAAGATACAGGATGTTTCACTCTCCCTTGCTTGATCGGGAGTCTAAACATGTGTAATGCCCTAGCTGGTCTTAGAGCAAGTATTAGGATAATGCCTCGTTCGATGTTTTTACGTATGGGGATTGGTAACTTAAAGCCGGCCAAGATGAAAATTGAAATGGCAGATCGATCTATGCAATCACCGTTGGGCATCGTTGAAAATGTATTGGTGAAGATTAAGAAAATCTTTTTCCCAGTAGATTTTGTGATTCTTGAAATTCCAGAAGACAACAGAATACCAGTCATTTTAGGTAGGCCTATGCTTGCCACTGCCCATACTAAGGTGGATGTCTTTGCTGGAAAGTTAACTCTTGAAGCTAATGGAGAAATTGCTACTTTCAAACCTAATGAACATTTGTCTACCCCGGGAAAGGTATGTGCAATTGACCCTGTATGCAATTTTGGTGAAGCTTTAGAAGAATTTATCCTTGCGAGGTTGATTCGGGGAGAGATTTTGATGTTTTCGTCAACTTTGAGGAAGAGGATAACTTAGGATTAAGTGCTGAAGACCTCTCAAGTGACGTCGAGATGGCCCATTGGCAAGATAACTCTGTTAAGGCTTTTTTGCAATCCAATAAACCTATATTTCATGAGGTAGGAACCCGCATACATCATAGAAACCCCTATTATCTCAAGATCTCATGCAAAATCGGGTTCATCGACTTCCACCCATTTATTGACACTACTTCCCCAGTCAACATCATGTCAAAACAATGCTACAACCGAGTTATGAATAAAGAATTAGAATATAAGGTGAATAACTTTCTTGGGTTTGCAACTAACATCCATGTCTTCATTGGAACTCATTCATTTTTTGTGGACTTTATGGGTTTAGACGACGTAAGTGAATTTGTGGAAGATGGACTTACGGGAGTAATTTTAGGAAAGCCTTTTCAGGAAATGTCGGGTTTAGGTAAAAATGAAAAAGGAGGGTTAGTATGGTTGAAGATTAATGATGATAAGATTATTTTCAAAATACCGAGAACGATCAAGAACTTTAAAATTTGGACCAAGAGGCAGTTGAGCCAAGCCCAACCATTGCTCGATATCAGTGAGGAAGACAAAGAAAAAGGCATTGAACACCCTTACCAGAAAATCAAGAGTTTCTACTCGGGCTGTTTAGAATTGGGGGACGACTACAAACAGGATGAGAATTTGGTAAGTTGGATCCAACGTGAAGATTGCCATATCCACGAAATGACCAACAAGCACTGGTAGTCCCGCGGCTCTGAGTCTAACTTAAAGACTCGTAAATATAGAAAATTGCTCTTTCGGGAGACAACCCGAATTATCCCTTTCTTTTATTATTTCTATTTCGTAGGGTTTTGTGTTTTCTAACCATTTTGCGAAACGAGGAAGTAATTGTCACGCAGGTTGCTTATCGACCGGAGTTACTACAGAACTCATCTATGTGATTACGCCGTAACCAACCTTTTAGCAGCAGTAATTATTGACACATTAATAATTACGGAGTAATACCATCTATGTGGTTACGCCAGAACCACTCGCTTTGCTGACTTATGACAGTTTTGCCGCCACGGCGACTCCCTCATAAGAGTTACGACGTAACCTTCCTCTGCTTTAATTTTTTCATTTTAAAACGCAATAACCTTGTACTAGTTTTTTTTAAATGAACTTTGTGGGTCTGTTCCCTGTAAACCCTCATGAGACTTCACTCGTCCACTTGAGACACCAAGTGGCTTAAAAGGCTTGTTGCATATGATAAATGCAACCGTGATTCCTACGAAAGTGAGTTAGGTTTGTTTTTTATTTTTCATTTTTTTTAGAATTATGCTTGTCGGTAGTGTGATTTCATGGATTGAAGTTTGTTCATGATGCTTATACGAAGGCACGTATCTTTTTCGTGGGCCTTCTTTCTTTATGGAGCAAATTTCAGAAAGTTCTCGCCTAATTCTACTTTTCTCTCTCCTTTATTTAATGCTTAGTACAAAAGGGACTTTGTACAATTCAAGTGGGGGGACGGGAGTAGAATTATCTCTTGAACATTATTTTGCCCTCGTTTTTCTAGTTTATTTTGAAAAATTATGCCATTTTTAAAATTTTGACATGTTTTTCTTAACCTAACTAGAATAGACCTTAGCCGAGCACATACAACCATTGATATTATATGGTGAGATTAGCCTTATCCGAGATTTTACCCCAAATCCACCAAATTATGAGTGTGCCGGTAGCTTGTAAACTTTAGAACTTGGCCTTTGCATCATTTCGAGACCATAGGCGAGGTATGTTGAGTTAGCTCGATGTATTTGGATTTTCAATTTTAGAAGGCAATATTATAGGATTATCACCCAAAAGCCTACCATTGTGTGTCTATCGATTAGTCACCTCGACTTCTCGACCCCCATGTGAAACCCTTTTGTTCCACTCACCTTTAGTGCAAGATACCCTTAGATACACCCATCTGAGCCATTCATTTCATCTTGTTAAACCGATATATTGTTTCGATACACCTATACACCTTAGCCTACTCTGTAGTCTTTATTTGTGATTGGTAAGTCATCATTTGCCTAAGTTCAAGGTTCGAGTGGAAAGGTTCAAATCACGCTTTCATCGACAACATTCACGAAGATCATTGAAGACCCCTCAATTCCCTTTGTTCATCTCAAGTGGGGGATATTATGTTTAGTTATTATTGTTATGTTGAAAAAAAAGTGATTCGAAAAAATAAATAAAAAATAAAAATAGTTGTTATGTTATTGTAAAGTGCGATGTTATAAGCACTATATTATGAGATTTATTGATTTAGTATCGAGGAGGCCACCTCGGTCACATTTGAAGATTGGAGTTGGTGAATATGCCAGTGATCGGAGAAAAGGTAGTGTGCCCATCACGACGTCCTCTAATGACACATCTACCTTGTATTTCATGATCCGGTTCTTGACTTCAAAGCTTGAACTTTGGGCGGACGGTGAAGTGGTGATGACTTGGTTATAGATTTAGACTACACCTTGTTTTTTATTTTACACCATTTATTTATCCCATTTCTTATCCTACCCTTTAGTCATGAAGCGTGTCTAGGTGATGCAATGAGCAACATTTGGTGTCTTGGCCATGGATTTGGTCATGTATCATTGATTTTGTCCACTTCACGTGACATGTTAGTAATGACGAGTCACCCTTAACCTTTGTCGTGTCTACCCATATTGCCTTCGAGAATTGTCTAGCCCTTAACTCTAGTGGTGGAGATTTGTGTAACCGCCAAGCTTATGATAGAATACATGCTATGATCATGCGATTGGTGATCACCCCAAAATTGACACTTAGAATAGTTGAGAGATTTGAGTGTTTTGTTCCCCTTCGTGAGGTGTTCGGCTTTGTTTTATTATAGCATAAGGGATTTGTAAACTTATATTTTCCAAAGTTATGGGAGATATCTTTTAGGAATCTTTCTAATAAGGTCTACTTGAGGCAAGTAGAGTTCAGTGGGAGGATATTTGATAACATCAAATAGTCCGATTATTAAATGTCATTTTCCCAGATAATGCTTGTAATTTATATCATTTATATGGATTTACGCTTGTTTTCCATTGTTTTCCACTTTCGGGTAAATTACGAGCATTGGAGCTAAAGAGACGCGAATTGGAGAATTATCTAAAGAATTATCATAGTATCTCGACTTTGAAGAAGTTACTGCGTAACTCATCTCTCACATTATGCCGTAACTATTGCGTGACTCAGAAAACCAACTTATCAGAAGGTTACGGCGTAACTCTTTCCTAAGGCTACGATGTAACTATATTAGGTCAAATGAGGTTCCACGCCGCTAATACTTACGCCGTAACTATTGCATCAACTACGGTGTAACCAAGTTTATTGAAGACTACGGTGTAACCACTCATAAGGTTACGCCGTAACCATGCATATCTAGTGCAAAATACGATGAAATAGAAGGTTACGGCGTAACTCTTATATTAGTTACGCCAGTAACCCGGATCCGGCCTATACCCCACGAATTCCAAAGATTTCTAATCATCCCATTCCACACACAACACTCGTGAGAACGTGGGCAAAATCTCAAGGCGGTCTAGAGGAGCATACTGTTGTCTCCAGGGAGAAATCACTCTCCTACGATAAGCATTAGCATTTTATATTTTCTTTACTTTCAATTCATGTATTTCGTACCTTTGAATATTGAATTAGTTTGTATGATTAATATGTGACTAAACGCCCTCTTGGTGTTGGCCTAGTTATGATTCATAATTGTTTTGTTTGCGTTTACTTTACTTTCGTACAATTATTTCTAAGTGTATGCATGCATAGTTTATTGGTAGCCGCCCCTTGGTTGGGTAGTTTTGAATGGCGGTGAGGCGATCGCGCTGGACATATGACCAGTGACCTAGGTGGTGATTTGGGAGCAGGAAGGTGAGGATATGACCAGCGGCGACCCTTTCTACTTGTGTTGATTTGACCAGGCGATCACCTATCACTTTGGATGAACTTAAGAATTAGGGGTGAGTGTCTAAGTTCTTAGCAGATGACTCAGCTATTACAAATCTAGCATGTAGCGGTGCCAATGACTTGGCTTAGGGGACCGGGAACAACAAGACTTAGGAGGGACACTGACTTCTTACAGGTGGCATCTTTCTTTGATAAGTTAGGGCGAATTGACCAAATGTTGTCCTCTCGACTTTTGACCCCACTGAAGTAATTGGAAGTAAGTAAAGTAGACATAACTAGCTAGGAGGATTAACTAGGTTAACACCACTCTCCTCTATTGATTCTCTCTTTACCATTTATTTGCTTTTATTTGTTTTATTTTGCTTTAGTAGTTTAATTAATTCAATCCTATGAAACCATTATTAATGTGACACCTAAACTTAGTAATAATCCAACACGCAGCTCTTGGGGCGACTTGGTTTACTGATTACTACACTACACCGGAGCCAACTTGCCGTTTAGTGCCTAGGAGTAGAACAATAGGTATAACGAGACTTTATAAATATTAAAACACAGTCGATAAAACTGCATCAAAATCCATATACTTATCTTCTTCTTTTTTGATCCTAAAACCGGTTTAATTAAGCTAATTAAATATTAATTAAACCATAAAAATTAGGAAAAAAGAAAGGATTACATATTACATACATATAAGGGACAACCTTTAATCTTGACCGAGGATTATTGTCGGTCCACGAGAATTTACTCATGGGTTGAACCGCATTCATAGTAGGTCCTATTTTCGATGTCGATAATGTTTTGTGAAGCGAGCAGCGAGGATCTTGATAGAACACATTTTGCAGCGGAAAATCAAAAGAAAAGAACATGGTATTGGCGGTGTTTGACCTAGATTAGGTTGTTCATGAATGTATGTGTTTGTGAATATGTTTTTTAAGAGGCGCATGTGTTTGTGTTGAAAACAATAGGTTTAATTATAATAAAAATTAATGATGTGGCCTCTGGGATATTGGTGAGGTGGTATGTTAACATGTACTGTACGGCGTGACCGACTCTCGAGGTAAATCTATACATCAAGTTAATGTAATTGTAGAGTGTTTTTACCTAGCCTTGCAAAGAAAAAATTATGTTACACATATCAGGATATTGGGACAAGTAAGATACATTTTAAATAGATTATCCCGTAATCAAGCATATGAATTCACTTTTACATTATAAATAAACGACACGCAATATCACTTTTATAATTGCAATTAACAATTACCATTGCCAAAAACCATCAACGATTTTTTCTTTTTTACTATTACGTATTTTTTGCCATCGCTCTGACATTACACAGTCGCAGTAACATTAAAAAGATGAAAAGCAATAAAACAACAAGGTCCATCTTACTAGACCACATGTGTTGTGTTTCAAAACCAGCATGAGTTGTTTTGTGTTGTGATGTTGGTATTTCGGATACAACCTAAACCCTCACCTTCCTTACTATCTTGTTGCTCGCACTAGAATCAATCGAGACATTGATTTTTACCTAACCTAGGAGGAGGGTCATGATCAATAAAACCATAGCTTGATTACAAATGGATAGGGAAACACTTTGGAGATAAGATTAGAGCCAACCTAAAGATAAAGTTACATGAAATGCTTGACTGGTCATGAAAAATACTCATGTATTATCGGTCCTAACCGGTGTAGGAGTGCAAAGACATTGGCATTAAATGAAGGTGACTTTCGGTTTATTCAAGTTCGTATGGGAGGTTGGGAATTAGAAAGACTTCCTTTTCTGACGATCGAGCTTTACAACCTATGTCGGTGTACCCTGTCGTTGCGGTGTAGTATGGGTAAGCCTATGGGGTTGATCGTTCTCTAGGGAATAGAGATGCTAGTAGAGATGTATGGCGAGAATGTGAGGTTGAGGGTGATTCTTTTTAGCTTTTATATTTTTTGAAAACAAGTAGATATCTCGGGGTATAGGGTGGGGTTGGCACCTACCAATTTACTACTAACTTCAAAACTAATTATACTAATGAAAAGAAAAAGATAAGATATGTATTGATTGGTGTGTTCGTATGATAATTAAAAGCGTGTTGCTTAAATGTTCTTACTCACAATTATCTCTTATTGCTCAGTTGAATTGTCGCATCCTCATCTTAATTGGTCGTTGTATTCCGTGTGGTCGTGGGGGGTGCCAATTCCCTAGTTCTATGGTTGTAACTCTCCTCCAGACTATCAGGGATCGCCAAACGTAGTATCTCCCAGAATACTCTTATCCTAAAGCTACAACTCGCTGAAATAAATGATGATGGCTCAGAGTGCCTCTCAGCTTTTATGCTATTTAGGACGTTGAAGCTACGCAACAATTAAAGAAGAGTCGGTTTTCCTTACTCTAGCGTCTACCAATTAAAACAAAGATAACCTAACAATAATCAACAACTAGGTTTCATAGATCTAAGCAAACACAATAGTAATTTAGCTACTCGTGATAGATAAGCATCGCACGCACAAACAATTGAACATAGGATAAACATGGAGATATAATGGATTAACAAACTTATCTTTAGGTGTTAAGAAGGGTTTGTACAATACTATCCGGTCGGACTATTAACGAACTAGGGTTTGCTCTTTAAAATTATACTCTTTAAATCATCAAATCAAATTATATATATATTTTACAAATCGTAGGCGTCGCGCTTTTGCTATTTAGCGTCGTTTGGTGCTTCGTTTTTTTAGGGTTTCGTTTGGGCCAAGTCATCGTTGGGGCGGCGTCGAGTTGAGATGTGTGGCCGTGCGGCTATAAGGGGCGTCGTCTTGAAATGGGTCTTGGACGTTTGGTGTAAAACAAAGAATAGCGCCCTCGGAAAATAGGCATGATCACGGTCATGTTGTAGAACCAATTTCACACACAGTAGTCGCTTGCAATTTAATTAGAAAATTCCTTAGCGACGTATCCGCTTTAGGTTGGAATGGCCGTCGGGCTTAACGATCTTGTTTCTTGACTTTCGCGGTTTTCTTCCATGTTTCGCTCCTTTTAGTCCAAATATGTTTGATTCGACATTTGCTTCCAAAAGACATAAAATGTGAAAATAAGCGATTTTAAGTAGTATGAGATATAAAATGTATCGATTTAGGGCTTAAATGACCCCCCAAAATGTATGTTTTAAATCCTTATCAATATATCTTTTTGTTCCACTTGATTGACAATTCTCGATATACATTTAAGTAAAATAGATCATTGTAGTATTGCAAGGTAACTTTCGGGATCAATAAATCCATATACTTATTTTCTTCTTTTTTTTATCATAAAACCGGTTTAATTAAGCGAATTAAAATTAATTAAACCATAAAAAGTAAAAAGAAAAAGAAAAGGATTACATATTACATACATATAAAGGAATGACCACTTGAATCTTCAACCAAGATTATTGTGAGTTCATGAAATTTACTCATTGAGTTCGAAGCCACATTCACGATTGGGTCTATTTTCGATGTCGACAATGTTTCTGAAGCGAGCGAGAGGAAGTTGATGAGCATAATTTACAGCGGAAAATCAAAAGAAAGAACATGGTATTGAAGGCGGTGTTTGACCAAGATCGAGTTGTTCATAAATGTATGTGTTTGTGAATCTGTTTTTGAGTGCGCTTGTATGTGTTTGTGTTAGAAAATAATAGGTTTAATTATAATAAAATTAATGATGTGGCCTACAAATATTGGTGAGGGTGGTTTGCATATATGCGTTAAGCGTTAGCGCCAACTTCTCGAGGTAAATTTATACACCAAGTTAACGTAATTGGCAAGTTTGTTACATAGCCTTGCAAAAGAAAAGTATGTTACATATCAGGATATTGGAATGAGTAAGATACATTTAAATAGATTATCCACTAGAATCAAGCATATAGAATTCACTTTTAGCTTATAAATAAGCGACATACGAATCTCGCTTTTATAGCATTAACAATTATCATGCAATGACAATCACCGATTTTCTTTTTACTATTACTATATAGGCGTCAATTATTCTTGCTTTATGTATATTTTTCTGCTGTCTTTCTAATCTCACAATAACATTAAAGATAAAATGATATAGGTTATGTTAAGAGATGAGGTAGAGAAATTTGAAATTTAGGGTTTTATTATAAATTGAAGTTGAAATTTGTATTTTAATAAACTTGTTTGCGAATAAATTGAAATGAGAACTTTATTATGAAATGCTTAAAAGAGTTCGGTTTAATAAGTTTTGTGGGTAAATATATAATTTATGGTTCATAAACCGGTCTAAAGTTTATAGCCCTTTTATGAGGCTAAAGTTTTAAAACATTTTAAAGAACATAATGACGAAATTATTTTATAAAGCGAACATTTTAAAAGCGCGGCGCCATGGCTTCCGAACACACCCTAAAAGCAATAAAACAAGGTCCATCTTACTAGGACCACTTATGTTGTGTTCAAAACCAGGGAGTTGTGCTGTGTTGTGATGTTACGCAACTCGGATACCCACACCTAAAACCCTCTCTCCTCCTTCCTACTACCACTACTACTCATCACTAGAGTCATCAATTCACACTCACTGATTTTGCACCTAACCTCATGATCAATAAAACGATCATCACTTGATCGGATACGTACATACTTCAGGTAGTCCTTCTTTTCATCCATTGTTCCTCGATTCTTATGCTTTTGTAGTAGTTTATCATCTTATACATTGCTATTATTATGTTTAATGTATGTATATTGTGTGGTAGATATATTAAGTGGATACAACATGCATATAATAATAATCAATGGACTATGATAAGTGAGGCCATTAAATCAGCAAATTAATTGCTTATATATTCTGTGTGTTTTCTTGTTGGATTAAGATTAGAGATAGTTGATGTATGTTAAGGTTAAATAGTTTATACGCGGAACTGATTGCCACTTTTAATTTTGAAACAAGAACACGTAGTTGGTGGGTATCAAAATCTACGCGTTAATTGGTTTAGGAACAAAAGTCCATATATTTCTTTTTGGAAAAGTGGGTGTATATGTTACAGTTAAGATCGAATGCAGGACGAAATTTACCCAACTTATACACGCTCTGTGATTGCTGCAGCTTAGGAAATAGATATGGTCTGCAGAGTAAAACCTTTTGAAAAAAAGTAGTACATAGAGCGTTTTCTTATATCAATCCTGATGCTGTTAAGCTTTTAGTTTGAAAAAATAAGCCTCTTAAAACAAAAGCTATTTTAAGTAACCTTAAAAAAGCTGAAGCTTTTGATAATCATGTTTACCCTTTCCATCTACAGTTACTTTGCCGCGCCTCTATAATAAGCTCTAAGCTCCAGCTCAAGCTGCTTTGCCAAAGCGTACCCGATGTCGTCGCCGATGGATATAGACTGTAACAATAATGGTGTCATTGAATCTGAACTAACGGCGGATATGAGTGAAGAGTTTTTAGAGGATTTCTGTAAAAAGCAGCACGTCCTTTTCCGAGTATGGCCTTGTAAGCCACCAGATAAACTCTTACAACGATTTTATCAAAATGGAATTCATAATGTTTTTGATTCATTGGTGAGATCAGTGTTCAGCCCGCACCTCATGACCCCTCTGGAAGTGAAACTGTCGAAGATATGCCACAGTCAAGTTTGATAAGGTCACCCTAGAGGCCAATGTTTAGGGCTGATGAGTGCTTCTCAACGAAAGTGGTAAAGAGTATCTGGTCCTCTTGCTAAACATGCTATTACAAAATATTACCTATTCAGCCAGGATAAAGCGTGCAGATGCACTTACAGGTTAGTAGGCCATTATAGTTTTCCTTCTTTATTTATTTTTCTGGTGGTTTGTTCTTGAGGTTTGATTGTTTGCCCCATATTATGGCTCGTGATTATTCTTATGTTTTTAAGTTTTAATGTCAGGTTTCACTTGAAATATTAGAAGTTTAGAGCGTCTGATACTGTTTTTGACTAAAATGAACATATACCCGATAAATCGGTGCAGGTTTTCTTATTTCAGTTTTCATACCTTTGATGTACCAAACTTATCGTGGTCTTGTCATTATCCAGGTCTATACTCAAGAGGTGGCTGAAAGCGAGAATTCTTGAAACGGAAAGAGCTTGCTGAAAAGAAGGTTATATTTGAAGATAGTAGAGAGACCACGATCGGCAGGGTTGCCTGTGATGGTCAAGTCTGACTTGTGCTGGATGAGTGACATGAAGAAGGTGATTGTGACTTTGACCATGGAGGCTATTTCTTAATCAAAGGGGCTGAAAAGGTAATGACCTCTGTCGGCATTGTTGGTAACAGTTTATAAATTTCATGAATAATTTTGAATATCTAAATTGCAGGCTTTATCGCCCAAGAAATTGTGTCTGAAAAAGACTTTGGATAGTCAACAATCCAATTTAGACATCAAATATGGTCATCTATTGCAAAGGAAAGGGTCTATGTAAAGCTTGAGACACTCATTTTAGAGGTGGAGGAGAAAGTCATTACAGCGTATTTGTTTAACTCAGTAGAGATTCCTATGGATGTTATTCTTACGCTCTTGGTGTAACCTCTGACAAACAAGTGATTGATTTAATTGATGCGATGTTAAAATAATACCATTCTCAATACACTTTTAGCATCAATTTATGATGCTGAACAGAAATCAAAGGACTTCAGGAAAGATGGTAAGGCTTTTAAAGAACTTACAGGCACTTAAACAAAAATGGATGTATCGCCAAAACAATCCTACAAAGACTGCATTGAAGAAATATTATTTCCCAATCTTCGTGGGTTTAACAAAAGCTAGGTATCTGGGATACATGGTTAAATGTCTATTGGAAGCTTATCTGGTGTAGGAAAGTTGATGATAGAGATAGTTTTAGAAGCAAGAGGGTGGACTTGGCAAGCGAGTTACTTGAGAGAGAACTAAGAGCTCACTTGAGACATGCTGTTAGGCGAATGATAAAGGCTTTGCAAAGAGATCTATGGGGAGATCGTACTTTAAACCCGATTGAACTCTATGTGGATGCAGCTGTTGTTACCAATGGTCTTTCGAGGGCGTTTTCTACTGGTGGTTGGTGTCATCCATATAAGCGCATGGAAAGAATCTCGGGTGTGGTGGCCCAACTTAAAAGGGCCAATCCTTTGCAAATGATGGCTGATATGAGGAGATCACGTCAACAGGTGTCATATACAGGACGGGTTGGAGATGCTAGATATCCGTAAGTTTTTTTTTTGGCTCAACTATATTTTCTATCTGGTTTGCCACTTCTATTTTTAGTTAATTTTGGTTTTCACCCTCCATTTCACCCACAAAAGACACATACTTTAACGAAAAAAATATTCATCTAGGGCGCTTTTGTGAATTAACCGTTTTTTAAGTGCCACATTAGAAAAAACTTAACATTGTCCAGGTTTGAGCCTCTTTTCAACATACAATTGAACGATTGTTTCTAATCTGGGTGAAAACAAAGTTTGCTAAGCAATATAGATTTTAAACTGAGCTTTGGTACCTTCCTATCCAATAAGTCCTATGTGTTAACACTTTATGATCAAGGTGAAGTTTTGCTGATAATAATTGGTGGATGCAGACATCCTTCGCATTGGGGAAAACTCTGTTATATGACCACCCCAGATGGAAAAACTGTGGGTTGGTAAAAATTTGGCAGTACTGGTCTTGTGAACACATGCGTTCAAGTAAATCTGCTTGGCGTATTAATACAGTCTGGAATGGAAGAACTGGTTGACAATATGCCAATATTACTTGGTAGAAAACACAAAGTTTTTTCAATGGAATTGGGTCGGGTATGTGATGGCCTTCTACTTCACTTGTTGCTGATATCAGAAGCAGCGGCGCAGCAAGGAAGTGCATTATCAGGTTCCCACTCTCTCTTTATCTTGTTAGTCTGTAACTTGAAATTAATCTTAATTTTTATTTCGTAGGTTGAGATTGTACAAGATGATAAGAATAGAAAGTGCGTATATTCACTGATGCTGGAAGACTTATGCGGCCTCTCTTGGTCGTTGAGAATATAAAAACATCAAATTTCTAAAGGAGAGATTATTCTTTTCAAAGTCTTTTGGACCATGGAATTAGTTGAGCTCATTGGGACTGAAGGAAGAAAATTGCTACACAGCATGGGGTAAAGTACCTCTTTCAGTGCGAGCCTCTTGAAAAACTTCACCTCCTTACACACATTGTGAACTTGATGGTTCATTTCTTTTTAAGTTTAAGCTGTGGAATAATCCCTTTTGCAAATCATGACCATGCAAAGCGTGTCCTCTTCAAGCTGAAAACACTCTCAACAAGCCATTGGACATTCAACTACAAATCCAAACATTAGAGTCGATACCATACGCTCATAATCTATTTATCCCCAGAAACCACTTTTTGAACTGTTCTTTCTGATTGTCTTGGAGCACCCAAATATGGTAATGGTCCTTGTTGCAGCCAAGAGATGAATATTACAACGGGCAATGTGCTATTGTTGCTGTAAATGTCACCTTGGTTTACAACCAAGAGGATTCATTGGTAATGAATGGTGCTTCACTCGGCGTGGCATGTTTAGATCAGAACATGTCAGAAGCTACAAAGCAGATATTTTTAACGAGGAATGGAAGAAGAACAAGTCTGAGGAAAATATTATCTTTGGGAAAATTAGTAAAGTAAAATCGGTGTGTAGATAACCTAGATGATGATGGATTTCCATATGTTGGTGCTCGGTTAAAAGTGGTGATATTATCATAGGAAAGTATGCGAGCTGGGGGTGACCATAGTATCAAATTAAAGCATGGTGAAAAGAGGATCTGTGCAGAAAGTTGTACTATCTGCTAACGATGATGGTAAAACTTATACGTATCTCTCAGACAGGTATTTATTTCATTAAATGAGATTGTTTTACTCATGGTGTCGGTAACTATTTATAATACAAAACGGTAAAATAAGTGTTTTCTCGATTATTGTGATACGTTCACCAAGTTTGGTGACAAGTTCTCAAGCATGCATGGGCAAAAGGGTGTTTTGGGGTTTTGGAGTCTCAGGAGAATTTTCCATTCACCATACAAGGAATAGTTCGGATATTGTAATAAACCACATGCGTTTCCTTCTCGACAAACCCGGGTCAGCTGCTGAGGCTGCACTGGGTAAGGGATTGCCTTGGGTGGCTCATTGAAATATACAACCCCTTTTTCTACTCCCTCAGTTGAGGCCATAACGGACCAACTTCACAGGTATACAAAGACTAGCCTACCCTCATTTGGATGTTAGTATATCTGAAAGTTTTACCCTATCAGTTTGCATTTGCAGGTGTGGATTTTCTAGATGGGGAAATGAGAGAGTTTATGATGGGCGAACAGGTGAAAAGGTCGAGTCACTCGTGTTCATGGGCCCAACATTCTACCAAAAGCTGGTCCACATGTCTGAAGACAAAGTCAAATTCCGTAACATTGGCCCTGTTCATCCTCTTACACGACAACCAGTGGCGGACCGCAAACGTTTTGGTGGGGTCAAGTTTGGGGAGATGGAGAGGGACTGCATCATAGCCCATGGTGCAACCGGTAACTTGTTTGAGCGACTCTACACACTCTGTGACGCTTCACATATGCATATCTGTAGGAAATGCAAAAACATGGCGAGTGTGATCCAGAGGTCGGTTCCGCGTGGACCCAAGATCCGTGGGCCTTACTGTCGTTTCTGTGAGTCGGTTGAAGATGTTGTCAAGGTGAATGTGCCATACGGGGCGAAGTTAATCTGGCAGGAGCTTTTTAGTATGGGGATTTCTATGGAGTTTGGATCTGAGCTTTGCTGAGATTTTCATGTGTAAATTAAGCATGTAATTGAAACTGGTATTCACTTGAAACTGTGTAAGATGGTGTAACGCTTAGGCGTACTAGTACTTAACTTGGACCATGTTATAGGATTCGGCTTGGTATAACCGCGTCCTAATTAACCGTTTCTAGTCGTACTGACAACGGTCTTTCTATATCCATGGCTAATAGTTCTTGACTTGTGCTATATGCATAAACTTATTATCATCTTTATATCTATGCAACTTTGTATACATTAAAATTGAAACTTGTACATGTCACATAGAAAAAGCATAATCTATACCCATCTTTAAAGAAAACTACACTTAAAAACATAACATCTATTTATCAACCTTATACACTCAAATTCAGCATCTCAAGATCAAGAGGAGACCAATGTCGGGCGCACCACGCTACCACTCACACGAGCTGAGCCACTTGAGATCACGACAAAACTCGGTCCAAAGATCTTTGAGCTATAAAGATGCTAGAGAGTTGTATGGCACCAAATTGAAGATAGATATTGCCATGAGGACTGAAAGTAACATGAAAAGGGTTGTCGCGAGCAAAGCGATAGATTGAAGAAACTGAGGAGATGATTACTAACAAGAAAGTAGTGATTGGTAACATTGTCTGAAAATTTGAATAAGTATGTTGTTCATGGAAGTGATTTTTGGGCTATAAATTAAGTTTTGATTGCTTTTGCTTTAATTTTAAAAGTAATACGTGGTGTCTTCTTTAATTTTTACTGTTAAAGTCCGTGTTTGTTATGAAGATGTAGACATGTATGGCTTGTATCTCACGTCGACGTGACACCTTATAAAGACTAAAATGAAAATGTCTCACTAGCATTTAAGTCAAACTAATTATTTTTTTGACGTTAGAGTAGAATTATTAACCCGCTATGAACGATGTGAAAATTCTGTTATGTGACTTTATATTATTTTTCAAAAAGTATAATGACCAAATACAGAGGCAGATCCATGTATTATCAAGCGGTTCTCAGGAACTATTTTGGACGACGAAAACTTTTAGAAGCGATATAGAATTTTTTTAAAAAAAACCACTTTAGAAATTATTTAGGAACACCTTTAAAAGTTTTTTTTTTTAAGAAAAATACTTCAGTTTTAATATAAAATATTCTTAGCCCAAATTCCAAATAACTCAAAAAGATTAGTCCATTTGATAATTAATAATTAACTTTAAAAAAGGGCATAAAAATTCATTAATTGACGGTTCTAGTCCAGTGGAGAGAATTAGGGAAACGAACTCGGATAGTCGACTCACTTCATCCAACAATCCGTCTGTAAGCTATTTATCTTTTAGTTTATTTATCCATTTTAGTTTATATAAATAATTTAAGGGTATAAAGAATGTTATGTAATGTACCACTGTATTAGTATAATTGTTAGTAGATTATTTAGATTTTAAGGTTTGTTGTTTAGGACTTTAGTCTTTAGGTTAAGATGTTATGAATCATGTGTCCGGTTTATATTTTCCGGAAAAATTAAAAACAAAACAAAAATCATAAAAGCATTAATAATTTCAGTTTTGTGTTTAAAGATGTCCTTTTTTTTAATCTTTAAAAGACAAATATAACCCAAACTAATAATTTTCTAATGAATTGGGACTTAAAGCATTACCATTAGTCATATAATGTGGCCTGGTGGACTACAAAGTTAATAGGTGGATTTGGCTTTACTTCCCATATAATCAACAAAAATAATGATTAATGAATGACTTCTAATTAAAGGTAAAGTTATAATTCCATGTGATTCATAAGTTTGCTTTTAGTACTTCAACTTTACAAATTTCTTTTTGTTTTATAATTACTAGATGATCCTTTCATATCAAAAGGGATTTGGCATAATGATATATGTTGTGTATATGTCTTTTAGTTAGCTGATTAATAAGCGTTTGAATTAAACATATGCAAAATGAGTCTTACTGATTTTAGTATTATCAACTATTTTAAATGATTATGATTTATTAGAGACTAATGAAATTTCATACTATGCTCGGATTTAAGTTAAATAAGTGTGGGTTCACACTCGTTTGAACGAATATATACTCGATCACGACAAAGACACATGGCTAATAGGGTCGTGCCCCTTCGCGGGGTCAAGGGGCAACGTCTCTAGTGCTCCGAATGAGTTACTCGTCTTTCCCACCATAGTCCAACCAACGTGACTGTTGGGCCAACAGTTATGACTGTTTCTAACCTACTTTAACCGCTTCTAAGTGTCAAAAATTTGTTACGTAACAGATTCACTTGTCTCGTTATAACATACAAATTTCACATAATCTCTTTTTTGCTTTTGTTCTTTTGTCTCTTTGCACGAAACAAATTGTTCTTTTTAATTATCCAATAAAGATTTCGTGAAACTCGACCATTTAAGAGTCAAAATACTTTATTGAATATGAACATACACAATTTGAAAAATTATCCGAGATTACCATTACAACCCTTATCCAGTTTATAACAATTATCACATATGGCTAGCTATATAATTAGGGCATCTGCATTTATATAAAACTCAATCCTAACACCTAATATACCCGAATCAACTACAACTACCTATACTAATACTTGTTAAATCTCAAACCGGTAATCATAAGCTTGAAACTCGGTGAGGTAGCTATTTTTAAGAGGAAAAATTCGGTGGCATGACGTTCGTTAGTGTACTCACAGCTTATTATGGTCTTCAAGTTTCCTTCATCATGTTTTCTAACGATACTCGCTTTAGAAATTTGATCTAGGGTTAAAGCTATGTTATACATCGTATCAAGCTGAACATATTTGGGACTAAATACATACATTATGCATGTCTAGATGTCGTGCACGTACATTACTACATCAGTTCATGTGTGTTTTTATACGAACATGTTCATAATTTAATTATATTAACTTTGATATACCATGATGAGGATCAATAGTAGAGGACTAGAGGTGTTAGTGGATGTTGATGTTAGTGGGGGGCATCATAAGTCTTGCAAAAACGTTTAAATAACGTGCTTCACGAATTGTAGTTCAATTTATCTAGATTAAGAGGCGGTGTGGCGTACACGCCTTGATACTAGCAATGGAATATGCTTTATTAATGGGTACATTTGAGTGGGTTTGATGTCTTATCATGGGTCATGATGCTATGACCGAATTAGCAAAGCAAGCAAGCAAAAAATAAAAATAAAAATAACATAAAAATTAATGTGAAACATAAATAAGAGCCAAGAGTTGGAGGGGGCAAGGATCAGTTAGGGTTTAGGGATCGTAAGGCTTTAATACCATATTAACTTTGATATAATCCCCATATCTTAATAATAATGCAATCGAAAGTACATATATACACAACAGATTTCGGTGCTATGCAATGATCAATGGCTAGGCCCGTACTAAATATAAACCGGAGTAAGGGGGTGTTTGGGATTGATTATTGAAAATAGATTATTCGTTTTGAAAACGGATAATTAGATAGTCAGCTGTTGCAAAACGTGATTTTAAAATATAGTGTTTGAATTTTAATATGCTGTTTGATATCGCAATAATCAGATAATCAGTTTTTTAAATGTTTGGCAAATCAGATTATTTGACGAGTTAAAATGTAAAATGACTAAAATGGATACTTTTATATTTCATTATTGGTGTAAACTGTAACAACTATCACCACACTCCTTTTTATACATATTTAGTTATTTACCACCTACTCCTTTTTCTCTATCCACCTTTATTCAATATTCACCACATAACTTTTCCTTATCTTCTACACCAAAATTCAAACACATCATTTCAGTCACCTGCTCGGCTGCTCCAATGAACGCTGAATGTGAAGCTTCGAGAACAACTTTTATTGTTCTTCACTCACCGAAATCAGCATCAAATAACTCGTTAAGATCGAAATTCTTGTCTCGTGATAAATTCTTGTAGAAGAAGATGTGTTTTGGTGGTATTTTGGTAATTTTCAGTTAGAGGATATCTGCGTTTTCAAAAGTAAGGGTGGAGCTACTTTTCAAAACCACGTTTTGAGGTGTTGAAATGCAAAAAGTGATTATCGTTTTGTGCCCAAACACTTTCAAACAGATTATTACGTTATGAAAACGAAATAATCAGATAATTTGTCTTCAAACGCACTCTCAAACACCCTCTAAATAGGACTAAATATACTTGACTAATAATTCGTGATCCTTAAAATTAAAATGTACATCACACTCACAAAAGTTCATTATATTCATGAAAGAAATCAACTGCACTACACATGATCATCTTAAGATCAACAATTCGATCGTACTGAAGTAAAATAAGCGTACCACGAATTAAACACAAAAGCCACAACACAATAAAAACTCGGCCCGGCAATCTTTGAGCTATAAATGATCTGATCGAAAGAGGCCGGTTTTAGCTAGCTAAGGGTGTGTGACTGGCTGAAAATATATGTTACCTAGAGGACTGTACCTAACTTGCACAGGGTGTTGTCGAGCAAACTGAAAGATCGGATAAACTAAGTTGACGAAGATGAACAACAACTTGGTGATTGGTGTGTCATTCTTGAGAGCTAGCTTGATCGAACTAGTGATCAATCAGTGTGTGTTTGATTCTTGAAATACATTACTTTTGGGGTTACTTAAATAAAAGAGGGAACAATGAGTGCGACGTGCTTTAAATTTTATATTAGGTTGGTGTTTATATTTTAATGTCGTCGACATGCTTGAATACTATGTGGCAGGACACGTCGATCAAATTAAGATGGTGACACCTTAACTTATATTTCAAATTCAGATATTTTACCAACGGTATTGACCCCACCCTTTACCCAATAAAGTCTTTTGAATGAGTTTTGAATGACATAGATGTAAGAGAAGAGTTGGGGATATAACATTTGGGTTTTGAAACTTGTCTTGGGGCGTGAGTTCACAATGGTCTGAGGGCCATAAAAAGTCTGTGAATCAGCGGAAAATGCAGACAGATGTCATGTGGTCACTGTGTCTTTCGATCTTCGTGTGTTTAACTATCTTTTTGAAGTGAATAAAACATAACATTCTCTATTCGATGTGTACTTATCAAATGGCAGAAGGTTCAGTATCAAAAAGTGGGTAGAGCATTTTGAGCAATTAAATTATCATTTAGGGTTATTGGTTGTATGATTGTTTGAAATGATCGTGATTAGCGTTTATGAAAAAAAAAACTAAATGCTAAATGTTTAGTTAAACAACATTTTAAGAGCGGTGAAATTAAAGAATTACTTAAATACCACTATGCAACTTATTTAAAGAGTTTATATTTGAATATGTATACGTTTTACGTCATTTCTGATTATTATTATAATTACAACTACTCTACCAAATCTTTAATAAAATAAACTGCTGCTAACTATTTTCTTTAAATCTTCTTCTAATTTTAATAAAACACACTTGTTATAGAAAATAATTGATTGCTTTCATTAAAATGCAATATCACTTTAATGAGACACATAAAATACAGAACATATTACCCATTAAGGATGATACATAATTATCCTCGATTAAATATCTTGTACCGACTTCTACCCACTTTTTTATGTATACGGGTGGAGAAACAGGCGTTACCATGGTGTATTTTCTTAAAGATGGATGCAGACATAAGGTGGATGTACATTTCATGCAACAAAGTGACACAAAAAAGAAAGGTTCAAACCTGCTAATACCCACAACTCAATAACTATGGAATACAAGTTGGTGGTGTAAATAAGAGCCAATAAAGGCTCGCCTTTCCCTGGGTGGGTAACCTGAACAGGGTCTCACAGGGTTTTCTTTTACTGTCATGAACCACACGATTGATGTTTATTTTACGCAGCGAGATGTTTAAATACATAGTTATTGAGTTGCGGGTGCGACAATATAACATAAAAATACAATATGACTCAAACTAACATCATGCTCATCTTTATCAAACTTACAGTTGTTTATAACGTTTCTTGTTGGACAAAGTTTTTCAAAATTCGATACAAATAAGATATATAGCTACAGCTATAGTTTTGGCTTTTGCAGTCAAACATTTTTGTATCAATCCATACAGGGTATAATCATTTAAGATTTTTATACCAAAACTTTAATCTTACCACTGTTTATTGATGTGGGTTGTCTTCTTTATCTTTAGAAATATCCAAAATTAATCCCCTTTCCTGCATTCCTCCATAAAACCGATTAATGTAATATAGAACACATATTCAATCCATACATTGAAAAATGAGGCAACAAAGTAAAAAGCAATGAAGTTTAAGGATATAGAGTTGTATGCAGGGGCGGTACCAGAAAAAAATTTATGTGGGGGCAAAACTTAAAGGTGTATATCTGGTCAGAGACTTCGAGTCGGGTTTTGTTTCAACGACAAACTGAAATGAAACGAATTTACTATGAACCAAACAAAATTCGATTTGCCTTTCATATGAGCCCAAAAATCCAAATTTGTATTCTTCATTACCAAATCTATATTTGAACAAAAAAAATATTTATATAATAGCGATAATATACGTAGAATCGTAAAAGGCTTTTAACGGTTTCAACATATCGGAGTTCTAAACAATAGAAGTTTACTAAATACACTAAATTAGTAGAGTTCATTTTTAGGAGAGAAAAAATTATAAAAATTTTTTTTTTTGTGATGTCATTCAAGCTTTTAATTGAATGGGGAAAAGGAAACAATTATAAAGAACGGAATATTGAGAGATTGAGCAGCGAAGAGACAAAATCTAGGCTCGAACACCTAATCATCTGTGTAGCAACACATCGTACAAAACAACTGAGCGAAAACCATCTCTTTGTTGAATCTTTGCTTTTATTTATAATTTCTTGGGGGCAAATTGAAAAACAAATCATCTTCTCCAAAAAAAAACTACCATTGTCGTAAGAAGGTTTGTGGGGGCAGCTGCCCACACTGCCCCCAAGGTGGTACCGCCCCTGGTTGTATGGCTGTGTAAGATCAAACAGATTAATTACAGTAGTAGGAGATCAACACGGATAAATCAAATGAAAATCCAAATAAAAAAAATTATCCATTTAGACACAATCTTTTCCTGTAGGTATCCTTTTGTTTAACCCATAACATATAATACCAAATCTAAACTGACCCGTTTATAAATAATGGTGCAAATAGTTTAAGTTAGGACACATTGTACAACACATACCAGATTCAAATATGACTTACCATAACTAATCATTTCCAACAAAATTGTGTTTTCTTACTTTACTTGACAGATGAATGACAATCTTATATTCAAAGGTATTTATGGTCACCTTTATCATATCTAATTTTTTAGTTCAAAGATGTCAATATCATCAAATTACGGGTGCCCGAAAAACTCTAGGATACTGCATATTCAAATTTTGCAAAGGCTGTTCTATCTACAATACAATGTTGCTAAAAAAACACTATTTTTCCTCATGCTACGTTTATAACAGTACAAAGAAACAATTTCTACAAAACCAATTCAGGAACGTCGGGGGGAAGGTGTTGGTTTTATTTGAACGACTACCCGTCAAAACGATTTCCAAACTATGACAACCTGGTAGAATACATATTAAATTGACGAAAGTTACTTAAAACGTACCTTCTCGATCTGCGCAGCTTTTTTCCCGAGCCCAAACCGCATGCCTAATTTAGGCCTTTTCGAGTTTTCGGTATTCTATTTGTTCCGCTCTAATGCCTCAGTGGCGTTGGCCGTCTCCTCTAATCGCATTGGTTATTGAACTTTGCGGCATTCCATTTTCCGAAAAGAATTTCAGCAATGAGATGCCCAAGTTTCTACATAAAACATCAACTACGAAAAAACCTTTGTATGCATAAAAATTACTTCCACGCGCGTTTTGATGTAGACAGCTAAAATGTATTCCTGTCGTTTCGTTCGTACCTTAAACAATAATAAGAATGATGTAGACAGCTAAAATGTCTTTTTTTTTTTTTTTTTTTTTTTTTTTTTTTTGGTGCAAGTTTTTTTATTACAATCTAGTGTATAGATTAACTCATCTTTATCAGGCGATGTGTCACACGATCTGCTACAATCCGCCTCTGATCCTTCGTTTATACCTATAACAAAAATAGGTGTCACTATATTAGTATAAGGTAACTTGTAATTTGTATGTCGTTTGAAAGAAAAAAAGGAGTTTGGCCTTCATGATAGGAGGATTTAATAGTGTCGAAGTATATATGTTGTACCTATGCACAACAGTTGTGTGCAACGGTTATTTGCACGCACGTTAGCAGGCGAACACTATAGTGGCTCATTTATACCTTGAAAAATTTTGCTGTTGGGTTTCCTGATAAAGTTGACGTAGAACCGACTGCATCATAAGTGAAAAGCTTGCCAAAACAACATTGGCACCCTTTTTATCAGCAGCAAAAGTTATGAATTCCTGCTACTCCAATGCCCCTGCACATTTGACGATAACTCTAGAGTTTTGGTTTTTCAATAAATATGAAAGGAGTATGGCAAACGTTACACTTACCAAAATCAGAACATTCCACGGATGTTTGTGAAAAACTCGCGTTCTAGTAACATAACGTTAACCTACAACAATAGCAAATACAATGTTAAAGTTACAATATTTAACAACGAACCATATCGAAAAGTGAAATTATCAACTACTCATTTCAACTCGGTTAACATACTAACTAACAAATACCCATTTCAATTGACTGTAAAAAAAAAAGTTACAAAAAATCAAATGTAATGCAAGAGTAAACCTTTACCTACCTGTTAGAAAAAATCAAATGCAATGCAAATACCCGACGTCATTTATATTTGACCCATTACCAAACCAACCTATTTTTCCTTTATTTTTTAAGACCTGTAATCCTTTGTTTTAGTGTTATTCAGCAAAGTCAGGTATTATTAGCATACTACAGCTATCAAACCTGTAATGACAGACAATCGTTGTCATTCCACCGTGAACTGCACTTGCTAACAAACACGGCTTGGACAAAGGCAACATAAACATATTCTATTAGCCCAATAACAATTCGCCACAATATCCATGGTTAACTATTCAGGCTTTATGTTTCGTATCTCAATGAAAACCCACCAATAAGAGGCTTAATTAGGATATAACGGGCCCCTTAACAAAATAATAATGACCCCGTTTTATTTTCGGCTTTAGTATATGGTATAATTAGATTAGTGAAATGGTTGTAGTAGCTAAAACATTAAGACTTATCACTAACGTAGTTTGCATTTCGTTTCTGGATGCTGCAAAATCAAAATGAACATACTATGAGTGATTTTACTAAGTTTATATTATTCAACCGATATACATAGAGGTGACGGTTTTGACCCATTTACTTATCAATGGGTCAAAACAGGTTTTGTTTTATCTTTACTGGTTAAAATCAGGAAAGTTCTATAAAAAGAAATGGGTCAAATTCAACGCAAACAAAAATGTGTTTTTTGCCAATCCAAGCCGCAAAATGGTTATATAATATAAATAGATTGAGAATTTTCGCTTACCATGAAATTTCCTGGACAATAAGTTAGTCGCACGCTCAATATTTCAAGCAATAGAATACCTGATAATAAGTTTCTTTTGGTGTTGGCAACTGTCTGTATACAACAGCCATCAAGACATGCTTCAGTGCTGTAGCTATTTGCTGCAATATATGTCAAACGGTAGCAATTAATCTAGGCAGAAGTAATCTTTAAATGAAAAATAGAAAACGAAATTTGTGTTCAACAATAACGGGAAACGGTGCTACTTACATGTATACATAGCATTTCCATTGTCCACAGTAAGTGGATCCGTAAAATCAAGGCAATTGAGAAAGCGCATGTTTTAGTTTCCCGGAAAGGCTATGTATCTGATATATAGCATTTCACTGTCGACACCTTATTTTTTTATTTTTGATTCCAGCAGTAGTGACCCGTACATAGGCAAGCATCTGATATATCTCTACCCCGTAGCTGCAGTGACCCGTACAAAGTAGGTATCGATAACGGATATTCTGACCAGATTATGCACCTACAGCAATTAAGTAATGCATAATGAGATACTTGTGATGTTAACTTTTAGGGTGAAGGCTGAGAATACGTAACTAACTTTCTCAAATATACCGATGTACGTAACATACAAATTTTATTACTTTTATGCGTAAATAACTTTCAAATTATGATCAATATGCGTAATGTGACCGGTAGCGCAAGTTACGGGTCAAAAGTTTCAAATTATGATCAATGTCGTAAATAA
This sequence comes from Chrysanthemum lavandulifolium, assembly GCA_022545495.1. NCBI lineage: Eukaryota > Viridiplantae > Streptophyta > Magnoliopsida > Asterales > Asteraceae > Chrysanthemum > Chrysanthemum lavandulifolium. The sequence continues at coordinate 48,129,329 of CM040245.1, forward strand.
CTTTCAAATTATGATCAATGTGCGTAATGTGACCGTTTTCTTACGTTTTGTCCGTTTTGTTCGTTTCGTCCGTTTTCTTACGTTTTGTCCGTTTTCTTATGTTTTGTCCGTTTTCTTACGTTTTGTCTTTTTTTTTTTTTTTTTTTTTTTTTTTTTTCTTTGTTTTGTTTTGTCCATTTTCTTATGTTTTGTCCGTTTTCTTAAGTTTTGTTCCGTTTTGTCCGTTTTCTTCGTTTTGTCCGTTTTGTTCCGTTTTGTCCGTTTTCTTACGTTTTGTCCGTTTTCTAACGTTTTATCTGTTTTGTTTCGTTTTGTCCGTTTTCTTATGTTTTGTCCGTTTTCTTACGTTTTATACATTTTGTTTCGTTTTGTCCGTTTTCTTATGTTTTGTCCGTTTTCTTACGTTTTGTCCGTTTTCTTACGTTTTATCATTTTGTTTCGTTTTGTCCGTTTTCTTATGTTTTGTCCGTTTTCTTCGTTTTATCTGTTTTGTTTCGTTTTGTCCGTTTTCTTACGTTTTGTCCGTTTTTCTTCACGTTTTATCTGTTTTTGTTTCGTTTTGTCCGTTTTCTTATGTTTTGTCCGTTTTCTTACGTTTTGTCAGTTTTCTCTCATTTTTCTTACGTTTTGTCCGTTTTGTTCCGTTTTGTCCGTTTTCTTACGTTTTGTCCGTTTTCTTACGTTTTATCATTTTTTGTTCGTTTTGTTCGTTTTCTTATGTTTTGTCCGTTTTCTAACGTTTTGTCCGTTTTCTTACGTTTGTCCGTTTTGTCCTTTTTCTTACGTTTTGTCCCTTTTTCGTTTGTCCTTTTTCGTGAAAAGCGGACAAAACGTAAGAAAATGGACAAAAGCGAACAAAGCGTAAGATCGGGACAACGGAACAAAATGGTCACGTGCGTACATTGATCATAATTTGAAAGTTGTTTACGGCGGAACAAAGCGTTGAAACGGACAAAGCGTAAAAGCGGATAACGAACAAGCGGACAAAGCGTAAGAAAACGGAACAAAAGCGGACAAAGCGGACAAAGCGTGAAAAGCGGATAAAAGCAGAACAAAAGCGGACAAAGCGTGAAACGGACAAAGCGTGAAAAGGAACAAAAGCGGACAAAGCGGACAAAGCGTGAAAAGCGGACAAAAGCGGACAAAGCGTGGAAAAGCGGACAAAGCGTTAAAAACGGACAAAAACAGACAAACGTAAGAAAATCGGACGAAAATGGAACAAAAGCGGTCACATTACGTACATTGATCATAATTTGAAAGTTATTTACGTTACATTGATCATAATTTGAAACTTTTGACACGGTAACTTGTAGTTACGGTCACGTCACGATACATTGACCATAATTTGAAAGTTATTTACGTACAAAGTAATAAAATTTGTATGTTACGCCGGGTATATTTGAGAAAGTTAGTTACGTATTCTCACCTTCACCCTAACTTTTAAAAGCATGATGATAGCTATACTACTTGCAGACTTTGAATACTAATTCATTACAGTTTGCAGATTTAAAATCTGTAATGAATATTTACCAGATTGCAGATCGTATGTTTGACAGTCCAGTGCAGATTTAGAAATTACCTGCCAATTCATTATATAGGCCATTTCTTAGTAAGCTTTTTTAGTTTGTGTAGTAATTTAATGGCGTCAACAACTAAGATTATTAAAGGGGTGTTTGTTTTAGCTTACTAAGCCAGCTTATGGCATATTTGGTTTTAGGCTTATGTTTCATAAGCTCATTTGTTTTGTGTCTTATTTTCAAAAATTTTAGCTTATGTGAGCTCATTTGGAGCGTAATAGTACAACATCTGAAGTAAAAGAAAAACAGTCACACGAAGTACATATAGTTGTAAGTGACTCGCTTTCTTGCTTTCTTCCATTTTTAAATTCTCCTAGTTCTGTTGCATAGTTTATATTTCCATAGAGTTAAATCAAGTGAACTAAGAGGATATGGTAATATAAAATACGGGAAGTTTGTGAAAGCCGTCGGTCCCCAATATTAAGAGCAGCCAACGTATAGGATCATCACCTTGTCCTCCTTATCATAGCCACCTGATAAAGCAATCAACACCATTACAGCTAACTACTCGATTGCTAATATATTTCGTGAGTGAAAAGTACTAAAAAGATCGATTGACAGGGCATAGTTCAAAACCTACTTACCCAATTAAGGCGCATAAAAAAAGAATAATGCGAATCAAATAACAACAATTAGCCAATTCCGTGCCAAAAGCAAAAAAACGAAATCACACATTAGCTCATATCATTGCAAGCGGACACTGTTCGAGTACCAAATCCAAGCTTTCCCAAATATTCATACTTCAAATAGGATTCCAAGTGGGAAAAGCCCTTAACAACTCTATTCCCGACTTGAAAAGCCATAACATGTAGTTAAGGGCTCATATCATTACAGCCAAATAAGTAACAGCTCTATTCCCGACTTGTAATCCATAACAGCTCTATTCCCGACTTGAAATCCATAACAGCTCTATTCAATCAACAAAGCTGATTACTTAAGGGGTGTTTGGATTGACAATCAGTTAAAGTTAGTGTTAATACAAATAAGCCGTAAAAACGTTTATTTATATTCTACGATCTTCTAGTGTTTTGTCGATAACAAACGTAAAATCATTTTAACGAAACAAATAAAATACGTAATTAGTTTGAGCCAATAGTTTACGAACACACTTACATTTTCATATAAAACACTAAACAAGTATTATTGTTTACAACTTATAGAAATGCATATGTATAACAACTAGTGTTTACATAATATGGATATGTACTTATATATACTTAGTATATATTGTAATGGGTAATGTAATGGGTAAAAATCTAAGTACTTAACCCATTGACTAGATATATTGAATGTAGTTGAGTAAAACCAAAGTCCATGACCCATACCCATGGAGTTT
>CM040245.1:48132341-48430076 GCA_022545495.1 Chrysanthemum lavandulifolium
TTAAGTTTAGTACATAGAAAGCAGAAGATTACAGTTTGAGACTTAAACTAAAACATTAATAATAAAAGCGATTTGCAAGAAAAATAAAACTAACTACTCCTACTCTGCCTTCTCTCTCTTATTTATACATCAAAAGTGCTTCTCTCATCTGAGCATTTCCCAGCTTATCTTTGGGGCCATTGGATCTACGGAGAAGATATTAGCCATTGATGGCTTTTGGCGCCAAAATGGATATATTGCAACTGGGGGTTGAGTGCAGGAGGGAGCATTTAATGCTTCTTGGATGTTGTTGAGGTGGAGGGACATGGTGTGGAGTATGTGAATGGAGGTGAGGAGATTGAGTGTTGCGGTGGCGGTGAGAAGAAAGAAAATGGAGGAAAAGGGTGAGGTGTTTGGTGGGAGGTTTGACGGGGATTAATATATTAGCAGGGTCAAAGCAGGGGTTCGAGGATTATGGCGGGGGTTCATGGTCGAGCAAAGGTCGAGGTCGATGGGTTGGTATTAATAACAAGGACCATTTGTAATTTCTAAAGTTGGAGGACCAAAGTCGCCAATTTTGCAAAGTTGTTTCAAGGGTCACTTTGCCAAGTTTCAATAGTACAAGGACCATAAAGACATTTTCAAACTTCAAGGACTATTTTGCCAATTTTGAAACTTGAAGGACCAAACTTGTAAATTCTCAACACTTTTGAAATTTTTCACCAAAGGACTAATTATGACAACTTATGATTTCAAAAGGACCTTTGGTGACTTTTCTTTAAAATAAGTGCTCGGGGACTATTTTGACAAGATTTGAAAGTCGGGGGAAAGCGCCATTTATGCAAACTTAGCTCATTTTTCATCGATTTAAACATTTTGCATCCGAAACATATAAAATACAATTTTGAGATATTTTCAGTATTTTGATGCATTTCGAGCGTTTTTAAGTGTTTCTGATTCGGTTGACCAAAATGATGAGTATTTACACACTCATCAATCCCCACACTAAACTATTGCTAGTCCTAGCAATATTTTGAGAAAACTTAATGGATTTGAATCTCTTTACCAAAATCCATTACTACGGAGTAGCCAAATGTTTGATTCAGTAAGAACCTTGGTACAATGATAACGAATGATTTTGAGCAAATCACCGACTTCAAGCCAGTTTGATTTGTCTTTACGGAAGCCGTTTATACGGACTAGCCAACTCTTAGATAAAATATCTTTGGTGAGTTGATTACCAATTATGGTTTTCAGTGCCTTTACCACAAGCCATAAACTTGCGGGCTAGCCAACTCTTCACTAATTAAAGATATGGTGGTGAACACCATACAATTTTGTGCAAATTGCAAGCCGTCAGCGGTTTGAGATATCTTTACCAAGAGCCGTTTGCTCCGTGATTAGCCAATCCTTTTGTTTATTAGACATGGCGATGATAACCATAAAGTTGAGTAAGTGTAAAACACTTACTCCAAAAAAATTTTGGCCAAAAATGGGGAATTGGGCGGTATAATTACATGATAAAATTAGTGAGAATTCCCCCACACTAGAAATGAATATTGCCTCAATATTCAAAGTACCTTATTATGCGAAACATAAACGTAAAAGGAAATACTACGGCCATTATTTGAAAGATTTTTTTTTTTTTTTTGAAAACTTTATATACAACAGTGATGACTCCCCACTAGGGTGGTAGAAAGTAGAAAGAAGTCGAAATCTGGTGAAAACCCATATAGTGTGCTATTGTTTTTGATTCGAGTCGCTAGCTTGACTCGATCCCGCATTCATTGGTTCATGGGGAAAGCAACGTGGAAAACCAATCTCGATCGGACTTTCGTTCACGGTGTTAATAAACATATGAACATCGAAAGTTCCACACCGACGAGATACAACCGCGGTATTGTTAATAGTAGAAACTATAAAGGATGATACGGGGTCAAAGATGGTGTCCTCATTCTCGAAAGAGAAAGGGAAAAGCAACCACACCATCCGTGAAGAATGGAATAAATATGTGCATGAGAATGCATGTCCATTCCTCATCGATGAAGCAAATCACCATTTTGACATTTTAAGCTTAAACTTGAAGCTTATATGGTGATTGTCAATAAGATGTCGGGAGGAGGGTTGGAAGCGGTTCTTCAATCATGATTTTTCGGAAAAGGATGTCCCCTCGGATCAAAGTAAGTATTATCGATTCTGTTGGAATCGACTCATCACTAAGAAAGGCATCGACTTCATTCCAAAGTTGTCATCTTCCTCATCCGGGTGAGAGAAGGGATGGAAGAGTCGGGAATAATAAGACTAGGAGATGATGGATCATTTTGAGCAATTCTTCAATGGGACGAATGTCTCCCATTGGGTCACAAATATCATCATCCAATCCGGATGAAGCGAAGAGAGTTTGGTTTCATCCACGAGTTAACAAACTCGATCGATAAAGCGATTCGGAGGTGGGACAAGTGGTGTGCTCTTGGAGCTAGCAATTTCCACCACTCCGATAAAGTCTCGATTCTAGATCATCATCATCAAGAACACTCTTGACTTCACGGTACAACTTTCAAACCATTTGTTTGAACCGGGGTTGATTTTCAAAGCTTTTAGCTCAAAGACGTTTTTGGTGACTCCTCTTAACCGTGAAATTTGAGAGTGTTGCATTGATTCTTTCGTATTTTTGATCAATTGTGGCAACACTTTGTTTGGATAGAGGTTTGGAGTTTGGTTGATATTAAGCGTGAGTTCTTCGTTATCAACCCGTATGGTCGACTCTTGACAAATACATCAATTAGAGCACGACTCGTTCTCAAGAAAGCTCTCCCAAGATGAGGGAACTCTAGGATCGCATCAAAGTCTACTACAACAAAGTCGGTGGGAAAGTGAAACTTTCCAACTTTCCCACGACATCCTCTGCTATCCCAGTGGACGAGTTGTAGTGCAGTCCGCTAGCTCGAGTGTCATACAAGTGGATGTAAGTTTAGGAAGAGACAGTTTCTTCCATCTTGAGAGTGGCATGAGGTTAATGCTTGCGCCAAGATCGGACAAGGCGGAGCATTGAACCATCCCAATCGCACGGAATAAAAATCTCAGGGGTCTTCAAGCTTTTGGGAAGCTTCTTGAGAAGGATCGTGAGCATTGCTCATTGAGAGGGTTTTAGCCATCTCGGATAACTTATCTTTGTTGCTCGAGAAGCCTTTGGCGTGGATGCAAATTTAGGCATTAGAGCGAGAGCATCAACGAAGCTTATATCAAAGTGTAGTTCATTGAAAATTTGGAAAAATTGTTCCATTTTCTCTTTGGTTTTGTCTTTGAGCTTCTCATCATGCATTCTTGATGGGTATGACGGTGACTAGACTTTTAGTAGGGACGGAAGTCATTTCGGCTCGAAATTTGTCTTTGGAACTTGGGTTCCGGACTTAAAGCTTGGACTACCGAAGGTGGGACGTGTCTTGATGCCATGGGCTTGAGAAATGCACCTTGTCCGTTGTATCCTTGGTAACTTGACTCATTGCTCTGGTGGAGGAGGCATTGAGTCGAAGGTCCATTGTCGTCTTACCACTACAGTGGTGGCGACTTTTAACTCGGCATTGGGATTTGGGCTGTATTGCTTGGGAGTCCTCCAAAGATGGCGAAGCTTTGTTCATATTCATGTTCATGAAGCCGCTCATCATATTCTTCAACTCATTTGTCTGCCGAGACATTGTGGTATCAATTTCCTTTTTAGCTCAACTCTCATGTTATTGATCCGAGTTTGCATTGAGCGTATGCTTGACTCGGTAATTTTCATGAAGTCATTTGGTAGGGAGCTTGAGAAGGTTGTTGATAGCTTTGCGATTGGAGCTTGATATGGTTGATTGAAATTGTTCGGTTCGATTGAAATTCGAGAGTTATTGAAGTTTTGTCCTTGATTGGAACAAAGCGATTTTGATTGCCATGGTTTTGCAGGAGGAAAACCGGTGGTGTCATACCGCTAGGTTCACGGTAGTGAGGATCGACTTGTGGTCGGTATTGATTGTGGTTTCTGAAGCTACGGAGCTTGGTAAAAGAAGCATCGGTTGCTTGACAATCATAATCTGGCGTGTGGACCACTACAAGTTTCACACACCTTGTTTACGGCTTTGATTGGTTCCGGCTTATGAATTTCGCTTTTGATTTCCTTTACCTCTTTCATCATACAACGGATGGCGTCCGTTAGAAGCGGCTATCGGGCGGCTAACTCGGAAGAGTTACGGATGAAGAAGCGAGTGTTCGAATATTGACTTTGTTGTGAGAAATAGGAACTTTTGATTTTTGCTCGCAAATCTCAATCACATCTTTAGGCTTCGATTCAAAATATTGCCACCGCGGCTGCGTTCAAAGAATCTTGATCGTTACCGTTCAACCCATTATAAAGATATTAACTTGTTGAAGCTCAGTGAATTCATGATGGGGCATTTCACGAGAGATCTTTGAATCTCCCATGCCTCTCAAAGTTTTCATCGAAATTTTGACGAAATCCGAAATTTCATTTTAAGATTAGTTGTCTTTGATGGAGGAAAGAAATAATTGACAAACTTTTGAACAAGATCCTCCCAGTTTCGATGGATCGGGGGTTCTTTTCGACCAAATCCGGGTGTCCCTCAGTGAGAATGGGAATAGCATCAACTTGATCACTTTTTGTGGTACATCTTTGAAATTGATCGTTGAAGTCAACTTGTTAAACCAACGGATGTGTGCATACGGGTCTTCTCGATCAAACCCGTGGAATTGATTCGTAGACACAAGTGTGATCAAATGTGTCTTGATTCAAAATGATCGAATTGATTGTTGGTAAAGCGATAGCATCTCCATAACCCTCGGTGGGTGCACGGAGCATTTCCGCCATAGTTTGTTAAATGCGCCATATTGTTGTTTGGAATAGTACGAATCTCGGGTTTGACTATTTGGGCGACGCGTCTCGAGCGTCTTCTACCAAGTATATTTTCCTTTGCTTCATTTAAAAAACTCGGAGTATTACCACTCGAGTACTAAAGATCTTCATACCAAGTATATTTTCCTTTGCTTCATTTAAAAACTTAGTAACCCGGATCTCAACTTTGCTTTTACAAGTAAACCCATATAATCTATATATAGGCATCGATATATGAACATACAGTGCATACTTCCAGTAAATTATGTTATTGTCGTCACTGGCTTCGCCTGAAACCATTCATGAGCATACACATACTAGACCAAGTATCCATATCTACTTTCATTACAACCATCCACTTGGAAATTACCTCACAAGCAATTGCATCTCTGAAAATCAATAACTCATGTGCATATTCTTCTATCACTACAACAATTCCTAAAGCAACCATATTACTATCACCTCTATACATGAGTGGTTCTCGCGCTGAACATTGGCCCCTATCATGTGCAAATTGATAGGAGATTAAATATTAATTCTAAAAACATATAAACCTTCATGCAAATCGCAACTCCACAGGTTCAACCTCAAATCCATGATCTTCTTTTGGTTCCACCTCAAACTCGACTCCATGCAACGTTTGTGTTGAACCCGAACTTTGAGTATTCATATACCAACCATATATAAAGTAAACCATATCCCCAAACATGAAAATGTCAAACTCAACCTTGACATCCAAGTAAACCTATGTAAAATCGATTGAACCTAGTGAAAACCTCACCCAAAATCGACTAACAAGTACAGTGTATGCAACCCTTCAAATTATTGATTTTCATTCACTCTTCAATCCTCAACTCTTGTAGAAAACCGTAACAAGAAATCCACTTACTTGAGAGCTACCCGACAAACCCTTTGAAGTAAATCTTTGTTTATTAAACCCTTGCAAACACGGAACTTGAAACCAGTAACAAACTAGTCGACAAAATCCTTGATGATAAAGAACCACAACAAAAAACTTGAACAAAATCGATCAAAGAAAACCCTTTGATGACACCCTTTGCGAAATCGATCAAACTTCACCACCAAGTAACCTTTTAAGCCAAAACCTTGAAGTGAAACTCTTGCAAAACCTTGTCACATTTGAAGCTCATAACCAAACGCCAAAAACATTATGACCAAAATAAAACTATTTCCTATAACCCTAGGAGAATCGAAACACCTCTTTACAAGAAAAGTTTAAGAACCTTGTTGTCAAGTAATCTTGACTCATAAACCTAGAAACCTTGAACCTTGTATTCTACACAATGATAGCGAACAATAACCGAAAGCGACAAACAAGACACCAACGGATCAATAACTTTGACATAAGATATCTTCTTCTTGGTTCTTTTGATGCAAGATCCTCGGTGATATTCTAGATCTATGTATATTCAACCTATGATTCAAATTTCGTAGAAATCCAGCAGTTAACGTACAAGGGCGCTAGTTCTCCCCGACGGTGCGATGGCGGCGTGATGATAAGGTTTAAAAGGTACCATTTGAGGGTCGTTTAAGTCCTTATTTGATCACTTTTGTATCTGTTATTGCTTAATATCGTTCCTTTTCACTTTTAGGTCTCTTGAAGGCAAAATTCGGAATGGCACTTATTTGGATGAAAAGCGCGAATATCTGAAGAAAATGGCCAAAGTCGAATCGGGGCGATCGGATCAAGCCGTCAGTTTATCACACAAGCTAACCACTTGTGAATGGTCAACCGTAATAAACTTCAAGCGACTCGAAACAATGCAATGAAGATCTAGAGGAGTATAGTGTTTCCCCAGGTCGTTAAGTCCCAACGAGCTGTGCGACTGAATCACCAAACGTATAGTGATCGGGTGATATTGAATGGGAAAAGGTTTGTGATTATGAATAATTTATACCTAAAAAGAAAGTTTGTAAATTACAGGGACTTAAATGCAAATTAAAGAAAATTAAAAAGCTAAATTATATTAAATAAACGCTATCACTATTTTTAAAATGATGTTTTTGATTTTTCTTTTATAAATTTGAATTAAAAACTACGTAACGTACAAAAGAAAATGTGAAATTGAAGCAATATTAATCCTAAAATATAAAATGAAATTTTACAAACCTAATGATAAGAGAAAATTTTGAGAAAAAGAAAATTATTTTATGACTATTTATTTAATTATTATTAATTAAAACTATTTTACCTATTTAATAATACACTAAAATATAAGAAAATATCAAATAAAGCTAGAAAAGTGAAATTATGACTTAGAAAATCTAAAACAACTAAAGAGAATTTTCAAAACTAATCTTGTATTTTTCGATTATTTATCTATTCTCTATGAATTAAAAAGCTGTTTAAAACTAATTAAATGCTAAAATTACAAATTAAACTAGGAAAATCTGGAAAAATTATTTTTTTGCTTTTTATATTTTTCTTAATCTAGGAAAAATGAAAAATTAATTTTTTTTAAAGCTTTTCTGATTTAATTGCAATAAAGGCTAATTAAAAAGTCCCAAAAACTGATTAAAATAAAGAAAAATAGTAAACAGTGCTGGAAAATTATGAAAAATTCAGGAAAACTCTAAAATATTACTCTTATTCTAAGAAAAATAACAAAACCTATGCTGGTGTAAAAGAATCAGGTACTGCAGTGAAAAGTGCTTATAAATAATCACTCAAAATAAGCTAAAGGTACCAAATGAGCACCAAATTATCACAGAAGCTATAATATGCTAAAACTACTTGAAATGAGCTAAATTCAACTAAGCTATACTACTAAAATGCAAACTATAAAGATTTGGTGATTTAACCTTAAGTGCCAAAAACAGTTTTTAGCTACTACTTTGTAGCTTGAAAATAAGCCACTCAAATAAGCTGAAACTCAAACCAGATGTGGGATCCTAAACTAGACCTGGCAAGGGACTTATAAACCAAAAATGAGCCTGAGATGAGCTCAAATGAGCCCTTGACAAGCTCTGACAAAACTGCCTGTAGACTCAAGATGAGTCGAGTCGAGGGCACTATGAACCTAGTTGACAAAGTCGATTTAGAGCTTTTACAAAATTACTAAAATCTATAAAATCATATTTCAACTCTTGACCAATTGAAGTTGTTAAGCCCAAAGTTTCACTTGAATTGATCCATAATTAAATCCTTGAAAATTCAACAAAGGTTGGGTAAAAACTGGTTTTTCAATTTTTGACTTTTGACAGTTTTGAGAGTTTTGACCAAAATGAGATTTGAGCTTAATTTGTGAACTGATATTGATGTATTAAGCTAAAATGAAACTAAAATAAGCTACTTCACTGAATTCTAAACGCAAATCAAGCTTTTGATCTTTATAAATTCCAACAGTTATGCAATTAGGACAGATTATTGTTGATTTTGACTTTGAGAGTACACAGATGTTAAGTTTTGACAAATTTGATTCTATTGACCTTAATAAAGGCGAGTATGCGATTTCAAGTACAAACCAAAGCTTAATTTCAAACAAGCTCATGATCCAAACAACTCTTATACAATTTGTTTTGCTAATGACTCTACTTAATCCTTTTATTTTAACACTTAATCCTAATCGAGAATTCAACTAACACCTAAATTATGCTATTTCACCAACAAACACAATCAAATGAACAATAAGCTTAAAAATCGATTATGACAGATATGGATGTGTGAAAACTCACTTGTGTCCACGGCCGCTATGGCTTGCCAAGAATCAAAAAGCATTATCTACCTTATCTCAACCCATATTCAACTCGAATCAACCCATATCCATTTCCATATCAAGAATTGAAGCAAGTCACAAATGAGACTATGAGTTGACTTTTGTTGACCAAGTACCAAGTTTGCTTGAACCCAGCAATAAGCTTACTAAAAGCTATCGGTAGCTTAAATAAACTTATTAGAACTAGAATTAAGCTAATTGAAGCTTGAGTATGAGAGCATTAAAGCGATTTTATAACGGTGAACATAAAAACATGAAATGTTGATATAACCTTGAATTGATACTTGAAAATGGATTACAATGATAAAACAACTTAAGTTTAGTACATAGAAACATAAGATTACAGTTTGAGACTTAAACTAAAACATTAATAATAAAAATGATTTGCAAGAAAAAATAAAACTAAACTCCTCCTACCGCCTTCTCTCTCTTATTTATACATCAAAAGTGCTTCTCTCATCTCTCGAGCATTTCCCACTTGTCTTTGGGGCCATTGGATCTCTGGAGAAGATATTAGCCATTGATGGCTTTTAGCCAAAATGGATATATTACAGCCGGGGTTGAGTGCAAGGAGGGAGCATTTAATGCTTCTTGGATGTTGTTGAGGTGGAGGGACATGGTGTGGAGTATGTGAGTGGAGGTGAGGAGATTGAGTGTTGCGGCGGCGGTGAGAAGAAAGAAAATGGAGGGAAAAGGGGGTGGGGTGTTTGAGTGGGAGGTTTGACCGGGGGATTAATATATTAGACAGGGGTCAAAAACAGGGGTTCAAGGGATTATGGCAGGGGGTTCATGGTCCAAGCAAAGGGTCAAGGTCCAATGGGTTAGTATTAATAACAAGGACCATTTTGTAATTTTGAAAGTTGGAGGACCAAAGCTGCCAATTTTGCAAAGTTGTTTCAAGGGTCACTTTTGCCAAGTTTCAATAGTACAAGGACCATAAAGACATTTTCAAACTTCCAAGGACTATTTTGCCAATTTTGAAACTTGAAGGACCAAACTTGTAAATTCTCAAAACTTTTGAAATTTTTCACCAAAGGACTAATTATGACTACTTATGATTTCAAAAGGACCTTGGTGACTTTTCTTTTAAAATAAGTGCTCGGGGACTATTTTTGACAAGATTTGAAAGTCGGGGTGAAAGCGCCAATTATGCAAACTTAGCTCATTTTTCATCGATTTTAAACATTTTGCATCCGAAACATATAAAATACAATTTTGAGATATTTTCGGTATTTTGATGCATTCTTGGCGTTTTAAGTGTTTTGCGATTCAGATTGACCAAAATGATGAGTATTTACACACTCATCAATCCCACACTAAAATATTGCTAGTCCTAGCAATCTTTTGAGAAAACTTAATGGATTTGAATCTCTTTACCAAAATCCATTACTTCGGAGTAGCCAAATGTTTCGGTTCAAGTAAGAACCTTGGTACAATGATAACCGAATGATTTTGAGCAAATCACCGACTTCCAATGGTTTGATTTGTCTTTACGAAGCCGTTGCTACGGACTAATAACTCTTAGATAAAATATCTTTGGTGAGTCGATTACCAATTATGGTTTTCCAACGCCTTTACCACAAGCCATAAACTTGCGGGCTAGCCAACTCTTCACTAATTAAAGATATGGTGGTGAACACCATACAATTTTGTGCAAATTGCAAGCCGTCAACGGATTTGAGATATCTTTACCAAGAGCCGTTTGCTCGAGGATTAGCCAATCCTTTTGTTTATTAGACATGGCGGATCGATAACCATAAGGTGAGTAAGTGTAAAACACTTACTCCAAAAAAATTTTGGCCAAAAATGGGGAATTGGACGGTATAATTACATGATAAAATTAGTGAAATTCCCCCCACTAGAAATGAATATTGCCCTCAATATTCAAAGTACCGGCTGTTATCGAAACATAGAACGTAAAGGAAATACTCGGCCATTATTTGAAAGATTTTTTTTTTTTTTTTTTGAAAACTTTATATACAACAATGGGCAACTCCCCACACTAGGGTGGTAGAAAGTAGAAAGAAGTCGAAATCTGGTGAAAACCCATATAGTGTGCTATTGTTTTGATTCCCAGTCGCTAGCTTGACTCGATCCCGCATTCATTGGTTCTTGGGAAAGCAGCGTGGAAAACCAATCTCGATCGGACTTTCGTTCACGGTGTTAATAAACATATGAACATCGAAAGTTCCACACCGACGAGATACAACGCGGTATTGTTAATAGTAGAAACTATAAAGGATGATACGGGGTCAAAGATGGTGTCCTCATTCCGAAAGAGAAAAGGAAAGAGCAACCACACCATCCGTGAAGAATGGAATAAAGATGTGCATAAGAATGCATGTCCATTCCTCATCGATGAAAGCAAATCACCATTTTGACATTTTAAGCTTAAACTTGAAGCTTATATGGTGATTGTCAATAAGATGTCCGGGAGGGAGGGTTGGAAAGCAGTTCTTCAATCAATGATTTTCGAGAAAAGGATGTCCCCTCGGATCAAAGTAAATATTATCGATTCTGTTGGAATCGACTCATCACTAAGAAAGGCATCGACTTCCTTCCAAAGTTGTCATCTTCCTCATCCGGAGTGAGAGAAGGGATGGAAGAGTCGGGAATAATAAGACTAGGAGATGATGATCATTTTGAGCAATTCTTCAATGGGACGAATGTCTCCCGTTGGGTCACAAATATCACCATCAATCCGGATGGCGAAGAGAGTTTGGTTTCATCCACGAGTTAACAAACTCGATACGATAAAGCGATTCGGAGGTGGGACAAGTGGTGTGCTCTTAGAGCTAGCAATTTCCACCACTTCCGATAAAGTCTCCGATTCTAGATCATCATCATCAAGAACACTCTTGACTTCCTTGGTACAACTTTCAAACCATTTGTTTGAACGGGGTTGATTTTCAAAGCTTTTAGCTCGGCCGTTTTGGTGACTCCTCTATTGATGAGTGTGTAAATACTCATCATTTTGAGTCAATCTGAGCTGCAAAACATCTAAAATGCTCGAAATGCATCAAAATGATCAAAATATTCCAAAATTGCATTTTATATGTTTCGGATGCAAAATGTTTAAAATCGGATGAAAATTGAGCAAAGTTTGCAAAATTGCGTTCGATCCCCAAGTTTCAAAAGTTGTCAAAAAGCAGTCCACAGCACATAATTTCAAAAGTAAAGTCACCAAAGGTCCTTTTAAAATCAAAAGTTATCAAATTTAGTCCTTTGGTGAAAAATATCAAAAGTTTGAGAAAATTACAAAAATGGTCCTCAAGTTTGAAAATTGGCAAAATTAGCCCTGAAAATTGCAAAATGGCAATTTTGGTCCCTATACTTTTGAAGCTTGTCATTTCAGCCCTTGGAACAAGTTTGATGAATTAGCGAGTCCTAGTCCTTGTAATTTCGAAATGGCAAGTTAAGTCCTTAATAATTAAAACCCTTTTACTTTAAACCCTTATCACTAACACTTTTGACCTTGCCTAAACAATTGACCCTTCCCATTTTGACCCTGGTCATCAACCCAAGTCAAACAAGCGGACTTCCCACCATCCATTGTTCCCTTATCCTCCCACCACTTGGTTACTGCAAACTCGTGCATCACTTCACCCTTTTCCACCCCTCCTCATCATACCCACCTAACTTACCTCCACAATAAATGCCACCCCACAGTGCTAGTTTCAGAGGTCAATGGTCAAAACATGTTTCCCGCCAAAAGTATGAAAGTGGCTAAAACACTCTAAACTCTCTCATTGGCCAAAATGAGAGGTGGGATCTGCTCTAAGGACACGTGTAAGCATTTTTGGAGCATAAAAGAGCAGAGAAGGAGCAAAGAGAAGAAGTAGTTTTAGTTTTAAATTTCTTTTATGTCGATTTTATCATTGCTGTCTTAGTTTAATTCAAAAATTGTAATATCTTGTTCCCAAGTACTAAACTCAAGCTACATTTTCTGTTTGATCAAGTTTCAAGTATTAAATCCAAGTTTCATTCAGTTTTATGGTTGTGTGCTAACTGTTGAAAATTCAAGTTTACATTTCACAAGCCCAAGCTTCATATAGCTTGTTACTCAGTTCCAAATAGTTTTTACAAGCTCCTAATAGCTTGCTATAAGCTTATATTTCAGTTTTAGGCAGAATTAGTTCTTGGTCAACTAAAGTCAAACGGGGTAAAAATGGTGTTGGAATTGGAGATGGGTTGTTGCAGGCATGGAATGGGGTGAATAGTAGCTATATGGATTTGGTTTGATAGGTTAGTGGTTCATGGTTCTCAATTTGCTAGCCATTGTGGCTTGGACATTTGTAAGTCAAAATTAAGGTTTCTTGTATAATCTGTATTTGTAAGTGTTAATCTGTTAAAACATGGTCAATCAGTAGTAATTCAGCTATAATAAGTTAGTTTGATCATAGTAACAAGTTGGATCTTGATTTAAACCTGTTTAGTTGCAAAACCTGTTGAATAAGGGGTGTTTGGATTAACTGTTATAACTGTGCTAGAGATTGGTTATGCAGTTGTTAGTAGTTGATACTTGCTTATGTTAGAATTGGATAGTCATTTGAGGTCATAGTTTCAGCAGTTTTGCTTTAATAGTCAAAATTCTCTTGTAACTGTTCTAGTAAGTGAATCTGTCATAATCAGTTGGTCATAATCTGCACATTGGTTCATAATTGATAGATCTAGCTTTTAGTCATCATCGATGAGTGTTAATTCATCATTATCGGTTCAAAATATTGGATCAAATCTCGGTTTAGTCAAAGTTGCTAAACTACTTTTACAAAAGTCAAAACTTGTCAAATCTTTTTGAAAACTTTGATGGTATCTCATTGATTCATCACCGAGTTTTAGAGTTTGAGACTTTGGAATTTACAAGTTGAACTGGTCTAAATTTGAGAATCACTTTTGCTTCAAGCGATTTGGTCATTTTAAGCTTCAAATAAGCTTTCCTTTTAGGCGCAAAGTGCCACCGCCATTATGTCGATGAATCTTGAGTTTACTCGAATTGGTGCGACTTGCATGGGGCTCAATAGAGCTAGCCATTGTCGATTTTGGTCTAGATACTCTCACCCGGGTCCTTTACAAGTCCCAATTGGTAGTTTTTGTTTGAGCTTAATTTGAAGCTTCGCATAAGCTTAAACCGCCCTCAAATCTGTTTTAACTTGAAAAGCTCACAACATCAAATCTGTGGAGTTTGTTGTATCGAGTGGTTATCACTTGTTGTTTTAGTTGAATTAGGGTACATTTTGCATATTTGAGCTTCGTAATAGATTGGTGCTTGTTGTGTCCTTTGTTGGCTTAATTGGGAGTCTTAATAATAAGCACTTGAATAGCGATTTCATAATTCTCCAAACAAGTGCCTGTTTTCCATTTTCTCATATTCCTAGCATCATTTTAGATTTTTCCTGAAATTTTAGATTTTTCTAAGTTGTTTAACTATTTTTCCTAATTTAAATTAGTTTTAATCATTTTAATTAGCTTTTAATATAAAAATTCGAGAAAAAGTTCAAAAATAATTTTTCAATTTTGTTAAGTTTAGATAAATATAAGAAGTGAAAAAGTAATTTTCCAGATTTTTCATAGTTTATTTGGTAATTTTAGTAATTTAATTAGTTTTAATAGTTTAAAATTCATAAAAATAGAAAAATAATCGAGAAAAATACAAAAATAGTTTTGAAAATTCTAGTTTGATATTTTAGACTTTTCCATTTCATAATTTTATTTTTCTAGCTTTGTTTCCTATTTTCTTGTATTTTAGGTAATTAATTAATAGTTAAAAATAGTTTTAATTAATAATAATTAGATAATTAGTTGTAAAATTAATTTTCTTTTTCTAAAAATTTTCTTATATCATTAGGTTTATAAAATATAATTTTCATATTTTTAGGGTTAATATTGTGTAAGTTTCACGTTTTTGTTTTTATACGTCGCGTAGTTTTTAATTAAGTTTTATTAAAACAAAAGAACAAAACATCATTTTAATAATAGTGATAGCGTTTATTTAATAGATTTTATCTTTTAGATCTTCTTTAATTTGCATTTAAGCCGTTGTAATTTGTTGGCTATTTACGTAGTTATAATCATAAATCAAATCTCGTATCCATTCAAATCTTCTCGATCACTAAGCGTTTGACTATTCTCGCACGGCTCGTTGGGACTTAACGACACTGGGAAACATTATACTCTCTCGGACTTCATTGCATTCGTGTACGAGCGTTTAAAGTTTCGGTGACGCCATTCACAAGTGGCGGGCTTGCGTGAGATAACAGCGGTTTCTTGTGAATCAAATTTTAGCGCCATTGCCGGGAGCGATGCTAATAGTCTTACTTCTAGCAGATTAGTAGTTTGAATATTCACTCTTTGTTCATACCATCTATCTATATCTATATATATTTCTATAAAAATCCAAAACCCAAAAACAAAAAGCGTATAAAACACAAAAATATTTTGCTTTTGTTTCTATATATGTATCAAATATAAAAATACAAAAAGATTAAATCGTTTTCTTAAATAATAAACAACTTAAAAGATTACCACCATAAACCAAGGCGGTGCACTACCTAGCTGGGGTGCGACCATAATAAGTTCCCGAACCAAAGATTTAAAACTTGCCTTTGTGTCCTTGTGATTGGTGTACCTTTTTCAAAGAAGCCATTCATCTTGGATTATTGGTTAAGTTCATTGTTGTTTTGCCTCGATCTTGTGTTAATTGATTTTGTTGTGATATCGACGTTTGAAACGAAAACCTAAAAGATTCTCCTTACCCCATTTTCACCAATTTCATAATTCCTCTCCTTAACTCGAGATCCCTTAGAGTTAACTCTAGTGCATCTTTTCGTTCTTCTAGATCATTGAGTCCTTTTCGTGATCTAGCGAGACATTCCTAGACGACGTTCTCGTGAGCGTCTTGCCCAAATAGTCGAACCCGAGATTCGTACTATTTCAAACAAAAGTTTTCATATGGCGGAAATGCTCGAGCACCCACCGAGGGTTATGGAGATGCCATCATTCTACCAATAATCAACTCGATCACTTTGAATTGAAGACACATTTGATCACACTTGTGTCTACAAATCAATTCCATGGGTTTGATCGTGAAGACCCGTATGCACACATCCGTTGGTTTAACAAGTTGACTTCAACTATCAATTACAAGGATGTGCCACGAGAAAGTCATCAAGTTGATGCTATTTCCATTCTCACTGGGGCGGCCCGGTTTGGTGGAAAAAGAACCTCCTCGATCCATCGAAACTTGGGAGGAACTTGTTCAAAAGTTTGTCAATCATTTCTTTCCTCCATCAAAGGCGACTAATCTAAAAATGAAATTTCGGATTTCGTCAAAATTTCGATGAAAACTTTGGAGGCGTGGGAGAGATTCAAAGATCTCCTCAGAAATGCCCTCACCATGGATTCACGAGCTTCAACAAATCAATATCTTTTACAATGGGTTGAATGGTAGCGATCAAGATTCCTTGAATGCACCGCAGTGGCAATATCTTGAATCGTAAGCCTAAAGATGTGATTGAAATTTGCGAGCAAAATCGAAAGTTCCTATTTCTGCAACAAAGTCAATACTCCTAACACTCGCTTCTTCATCTAATAACTCTTTCGAGTTAGGCGCTCGATTAGCGACTCTAACGGATGCCATCCGTTGTATGATTAAGGATGTTAAGGAAATCAAAAGCGAGATTCATAAACCGAGAACCAATCAAAGCCGTAAACAAGGTGTGTGAAACTTGTGGTGGTCCACACGCGTATTATGATTGTCAAGCAACCGATGCTTCCTTTTACCAAGCTCCGTAGCCGGTAAACCACAATCAATACCGACCACATCGATCCTCACTACGTGCACCTAGCGGTATGACACCACCGGTTTTCCTCTGTGCAAAACCATGGCAATCAAAATCGCTTTGTTCCGAATCAAGGACAAAATTTCAATCAAAACCGGAATAATCACAACCCACCCTACCAAGCTCCAATCACCATAATTATCAACAACCTTCTCATGCTCCCCACCAAATGACTTCATGAAAGTTCTTGAGTCAAGCATCGTTCTATGCAAACTCGGATCAATAACATGAGGTTGGTGAAGAAGGAAATTGATACCACAATGTCTCGGCAGACAAATGAGTTGAAGAATATGATGAGCAGTTTCATGAACATGAATACGAACCAAGCTTCATCATCTTCTGGAGGACTCCCAAGCAATACAATTACTAATCCCAATGCCGAGTTGAAAGCCGTCACCACTCGTAGTGGTAAGACGCACAATGGACCTTCGACTCCTATGCCCCCTCCTCCTATGGCAATGAGTCAAGTTACCAAGGAGACAACGGACAAAGTGCATTATTCAAGCCCACGGTACAAGACACGTCCAACCTTCGGTAGTCCAAGTTTTAAGTCCGGAACCCAAGTTCGAAGACACATTCGAGCGAAAACACTTCCATCCGGCTCAAAGTCTAGTCGACTTCCTTACCCATCAAGAATGAATGATGAGAAGCAAAAGACAAAACAAAGAGCGGATGGAAAAATTTTTCCAAATCTTCAATGAGCTTCACTTTGATATAAGCTTCGTTGATGCTCTCGTTCTAATGCCTAAATTTGCATCCACGCTTAAAGGCTTCTCGAGCAACAAAGATAAGTTATGCGAGATGACGAAAACCCTCGAATGAGCAATGCTCGTGCCATTCTTAATAAGCTTCGAAAAGCTTGAAGACCCCGGCGGTTTTAATCCGTGTGATTTCTTGGGGATGTTTCAATGCTCCGCCTTGGCGATCTTGGCGCTAGCATTAACCTCATGCCACTCTCGGTATGGAAGAAACTCTCTTCCTAAACTTTCATCCACTTGTATGACACTCGAGCTAGCGGACCGTACCATAACTCGTCCACTGGGATGGCCGAGGATGTCGTGATGAAAGTGGGAAAGTTTCACTTTCCTACCGACTTTGTTGTAGTAGACTTGATGCGATTCTAGAGTTCCCTCATCTTGGGAGAGCTTTCTTGAGAGCAGTCGTGCTCGATTGATGTGTTCTTTGAAGAGTTGACCATACGGGTTGACAATGAAGAGCTCACGTTGAATATCAACGAACTCCAAACCCTCAGTACAAGCAGTGTTGCCACAATTGATCAAAAATCGAAGATTCAATGCAACACTCTCAAATTTCACGGTTAAGAGGAGTTTTCAAAAGCGTCTTGAGCTCAAAGCTTTGAAAATCACCCTGGTTCAAACAAATGGTTTGAAAGTCGTACCGGGGAAGTCAAGAGTGTTCTTGATGATGATGATGATCTAGATTCGAGACTTCAGCGGAAGTGGTGGAAACCGCTAGCTCTAAGAGCACACCACTTGTCCCACCTCCGGAATCGGTTTGTCGCATCGAGTTTGTTAACTCGTGGATGAAACCAAACTCTCTTCGTTTCATCCGAATTGGATGATGATGTTTGTGATCCAATGGGAGACATTCTTCCCATTGATGAATTGCTCAAAATGATCCATCATCTTCCGTCTTATTCCCGACTCTTCCATCCCTTCCTTCACTCGATGAGGAAGATGACAACTTTGGAATGAAGTCGATGCATTTCTTAGTGATGAGTCAATTCCTACGAGGAATTGATAACACTTACTTGGATCCGGAGGAGACATCCTTTTTGGAAAGTCATTGATTGAAGAACCATTTCCACCCTCCTCCGGACATCTTCTCGACAATCACCATATAAGCTTCAAATTTAAGCTTAAAATGTCAAAATGGTGATTTGCTTCTTTCGATGAGGAATGGACTTGCATTGTCATGCATATCTTTGTTCCATTCTTCACGGATGGTGTGGTTGCTCTTTCCTTTTCTCTTTCGGAATGAGGACACCATCTTTGACCCCGGTATCATTCTTAATAGTTTTACTATTAACAATACCGCGGTTGTGTCTCGTCGGTGTGGAACTTTCGATGTTCATATGTTTGTTAACACCGTGAGCGAAAGTCCGGCGAGATTGGTTTTCCGTTACTTTCCCCAAGAACAAATGAATTCGGGGTCGAGTCAAGCTAGCGACTCGGTAATCAAAAACAATAGCTAAACATGGGTTTTCACCGTGTGTACCACCCTAGTGTGGGGAGTTGCCCCTTTGTTGTATATAAGACTTCAAAAAAAAAAAAAAAAAAAAAAAAAAATCCTCTTTCTAAATAATGGCCGTAGTATTTCCCTTTTACGTTCTTTGTTTCGGCATAACCGCGGTACTTTGAATATTGAGGGCAATATTCATTTCTAAGTGTGGGGGAATTCTCACGAATTTTATCATATAATTATACCAATTCCCGTTTTGGCCAAAATTTTTTTTTTGGAGTAAGTGTTTACACTTACTCAATTGGTTATCGATCCGCCTTGTCTAATAAACAAAATGATTGGCTAATCCAGAGCAAACGGCTCTTGGTAAAGATTTCTCAAATCGTTTATATGGCTTGCAATTTGCCCAAAATTGTATGGTATTCAACTCACCATATCCTTAAAAGTGAAGAGTTGGCTAGCCCGCAAGGTTATGGCTTGTGGTAAAGGCGATGGAAAAACCATAATTGGTAATCGACTCACCAAAGATAATATTGATAATTTATCTAAGAGTTGGCTAGTCCGAAGGGTACGGCTTACGGTAAAGACAAAATCAAATCCGTTGAAAGTCGGTGGTTTGCTCAAAATCACATGGTTATCGGTGTACCATGGTTCTTACTTGAACTGAAACATTTGGCTACTCCGTAAGTAATGGCTTTTGGTAAAGAGATTAAAATCCATTATGTTTTCTCAAATCATTGCTAGGGACTAGCAATATCTCGATATGGGGATTGATGAGTGTGTAAATACTCATCATTTTGAGTCAATCTGAAGCGCAAAACGTCTAAAATGCTCGAAATGCATCAAAATATCGAAAATATTCCAAAATTGCATTTTATATGTTTCGGATGCAAAATGTTTAAAATCGATGAAAATTGAGCAAAGTTTGCAAAATTGCAGTTTCAGTCCCCAAGTTTCAAAAGTTGTCAAAAAGCAGTCCACGAGCACATAATTTCAAAAGTAAAGTCACCAAAGGTCCTTTTAAAATCAAAAGTTATCAAATTTAGTCCTTTGGTGAAAATATCAAAAGTTTGAGAAAATTACAAAATGGTCCTCCAAGTTTGAAAATTGGCAAAATTAGCCCTGAAAATTGCAAAATGGCAATTTTGGTCCCTATACTTTGAAGCTTGTCATTTTCAGCCCTTGGAACAAGTTTGATGAATTAGCGTCCTAGTCCTTGTAATTTCGAAATGGCAAGTTAAGTCCTTAATAATTAAAACCTATTGCACTTTAAACCCTTGGACTAACACTTTTGACCCTGCCTAAACAATTGACCCTTCCCATTTTGACCCCGGTCGGTCAACCCAAGTCAAACAAGCGGACTTCCCACCATCCACTGTTCCTTATCCTCCCACCACTTGGTTCTCGCAAACTCGGGCATCACTTCACCCTTTTCCACCCTCCTCATCATACCCACCTAACTTACCTCCACAATAAATGCCACCCCCTAGTGCTAGTTTCAGAGGTCAACAGGTCAAAACATGTTTCCGCCAAAAGTATGAAAGTGGCTAAAACACTCTAAACTCTCTCATTGGCCAAATGAGAGGTGGGATCCGCTCTAAGGACACGTGTAAGCATTTTGGAGCATAAAAGAGCGAGAGAAGGAGCAAAGAGAAGAAGTAGTTTTAGTTTTAAATTTCTTTTATGTCGATTTTATCATTGCTGTCTTAGTTTAATTCAAAAATTGTAATATCTTGTTCCCAAGTACTAAACTCAAGCTACATTTTCTGTTTGATCAAGTTTCAAGTATTAAATCCAAGTTTCATTCAGTTTTATGGTTGTGTGCTAACTGTTGAAAATTCAAGTTTACATTTCACAAGCCCAAGCTTCATATAGCTTGTTACTCAGTTCCAAATAGTTTTTACAAGCTCCTAATAGCTTGCTATAAGCTTATATTTCAGTTTTAGGCAGAATTAGTTCTTGGTCAACTAAAGTCAAACAGGGTAAAAATGGTGTTGGAATTGGAGATGGGTTGTTGCAGGCATGGAATGGGGTGAATAGTAGCTATATGGATTTGGTTTGATAGGTTAGTGGTTCATGGTTCTCAATTTGCTAGCCATTGTGGCTTGGACATTTGTAAGTCAAAATTAAGGTTTCTTGTATAATCTGTATTTGTAAGTGTTAATGTTAAAACATGGTCAATCGGTAGTAATTCAGCTATAATAAGTTAGTTTGATCATAGTAACAAGTTGGATCTTGATTTAAACCTGTTTAGTTGCAAAACCTGTTGAATAAGGGGTGTTTGGATTAACTGTTATAACTGTGCTAGAGATTGGTTATGCAGTTGTTAGTAGTTGATACTTGCTTATGTTAGAATTGGATAGTCATTTGAGGTCATAGTTTCAGCAGTTTTGCTTTAATAGTCAAAATTCTCTTGTAACTGTTCTAGTAAGTGAATCTGTCATAATCAGTTGGTCATAATCTGCACATTGGTTCATAATTGATAGATCTAGCTTTTAGTCATCATCAGTAGTGTTAATTCATCATTATCGGTTCAAAATATTGGATCAAATCTCGGTTTAGTCAAAGTTGCTAAACTACTTTTACAAAAGTCAAAACTTGTCAAATCATTTTTGAGAAAACTTTGATGGTATCTCATTGATTCATCAACGAGTTTTAGAGTTTGAGACTTTGGAATTTACAAGTTGAACTGGTCTAAATTTGAGAATCACTTTTGCTTCAACCGATTTGGTCATTTTAAGCTTCAAATAAGCTTTCCTTTTAGGCACAAAGTGCCCCGCCATCATGTCGTTGAATCTTGAGTTTTACTCGAATTGGTGCGACTTGCAGGGGCTCAATAGAGCTAGCCATTGTCGATTTTGGTCTAGATACTCTCACCCAGGTCCTTTACAAGTCCCAATTGGTAGTTTTTGTTTGAGCTTAATTTGAAGCTTCTGCATAAGCTTAAACTCGCCCTCCAAATCTGTTTTAACTTGAAAAGCTCACAACATCAAATCTGTGGAGTTTGTTGTATCGTGGTTATCACTTGTTGTTTTTAGTTGAATTAGGTACATTTTGCATATTTGAGCTTCGTAATAGATTGGTGCTTGTTGTGTCCTTTGTTGGCTTAATTGGGAGTCTTAATAATAAGCACTTGAATAGCGATTTCATAATTCTCCAAACAAGTGCCTGTTTTTCCATTTTTCTCATATTCCTAGCATCATTTTAGATTTTTCCTGAAATTTTTAGATTTTTCTAAGTTGTTTAACTATTTTTCCTAATTTAAATTAGTTTTAATCATTTTAATTAGCTTTTAATATAAAAATACGAAAAAGTTCAAAAAATAATTTTTCAATTTTGTTAAGTTTAGATAAATATAAGAAGTGAAAAAGTAATTTTCCAGATTTTTCATAGTTTATTTGGTAATTTTAGTAATTTAATTAGTTTTAATAGTTTAAAATTCATAAAAATAGAAAATAATCGAAAAATACAAAAATAGTTTTGAAAATTCTAGTTTGATATTTTAGACTTTTCCATTTCATAATTTTATTTTTCTAGCTTTGTTTCCTATTTTCTTGTATTTTAGGTAATTAATTAATAGTTAAAATAGTTTTAATTAATAATAATTAGATAATTAGTTGTAAAATTAATTTTCTTTTCTAAAAATTTTCTTATATCATTAGGTTTATAAAATATAATTTTCATATTTTTAGGGTTAATATTGTGTAAGTTTCACGCTTTTTTTGTTTTTTAAGTTTTATTAAAACGTCATTTTAATAATAGTGATAGCGTAGATTTTTTAATTAAGTTTTATTAAAACAAAAGATCCATTCAAAATCACTAAAACATCATTTTAATAATAGTGATAGCGTTTATTTAATAGATTTTATCGTTTTATGGTCAATCTTCTTTAATCAAGAAAGTTAGGAACTCTAGGATCTTGTTAGGTCACTAGTTTTACAACACAAGCTTATATAGAAAGAGATAAGGCGATTGAACAAGCTAAGCACACACACACACACGAATATGAGACCGGTTATGCAAAGGAGTGAGTGAAAGAATAACTTGAACAACCAACCTTCAAATGAAGGTTATACAGTATTTATAGGCAAGGAGCTAGGCAACACCCTCTCCTTCCCTATTCCTTATTGGGCTTGGGCCTCGCTTATGGGCCTTCTACATAAGTCGGACCTTAAACAAACATAAAGGCTATAACAAAGCTACCTATTACATATGAAATATAAATACTTGAAATATCTGTTTAGAGTGATTCCAACAATCTCCCTCAAGTATATATGAATGTAAACGGTGAAGGCGTTGATGTAATAGTAGTCGTGACGCCTTCCGCATTCTTCTTTCTTGTGAGAGGAATTGCCTTGATTCGAACAATCTCCCAGGTAGAGAGATAGTTATCTTTGAACGTTATGCTTTCGACGTCATCTTTAACTTTGTTCTTTGATCATTGTTCTTTGTGGTGAAAGTGATAGTATGTTGTTGTTCGCATCGCCCGTCTCGTGTCCGCTTCACGCTCCAATGTCTCCACGTCATTCTTCAACATGCTCACACGCCTTTGACGGTGGAAATCAATATCGATGAAGTTCTTTAAGTCTTTAACTTTGTAGATTCTTTGGTTAGACGAAGAATCATTCGACGGTTGTGTTGCTTTTGAATAGAACTTCCATTAGTGATGATGTTGGCGTGAGCATGAGAAGAATCAAGACGATCATTCCGCTCCGAGCTTCCATAAGAAGAAAACATTGCAAACGGTTAGAAATAAGCGGTTTCCGACTTACAAGTTTGAACTTCGAGAGTGTTAACAAAGATAGTGTGAAAACACAACTCTAATTCTTACAAAGGCCGCTCTCGAACCGGAGTCCCACAAGTGAGATAACGCGATGTACCGGGTACATCTACAGATTCAGATGAGTCGCCGAGGTACACCAAGCATCACCTCACGATCAGACCGTTTGAGACACACCGCGTAATCCACGGGAGTTACCGAAGCGACCGCCGTGGTCGTTTGATGTTGACCGGCAGAGTTTCCATTCAATCACCGAGGATCATGATGTGAACCTCTCATAAATGTTCTCGATGATTGCTAAGATCCGTGAAGGACTCGATATGAACCATCGAATCATCAAGACCTTATTGTTGATCAACAAGTGATTAAATGTCAAGTGTTCCTAAGAGATCTTTTGATGAATCTCGTGGCTCTAGACTCAATAGTGCTTTGGTTTTCCCGAGCGGAGACTAGGAGAGGGTCTCCTTCTTCAATACCACCGATCTCTAAGAGAAAGCCAATAGTTTATGTAGGGTTCCCGTGAGAATGAAACAAGCTTCGTGGAGAGAAACTTGAGTGGCTAAGAAGGTTTAGTGCATGCGCCATCGGGTCCATGACGACTTTTAATCTTCAATACCGGTGTCACCGAGTGACAACCAAGAGTATATGAATTGAACCCTGTCCGCCCTAAGTTGAATAACTGAGGGCTATTTCTTTTCACCCTTTTCTTTACATTTCTTTTGATTCTTCAACTCCTTCTTTCTCCGATTCTCATTTTCTCCTTTTACAATCATTCCTAAGGACTTCTAACACTAACTAATGGTAGTGTCCTTGGGTAGATCCCTCCGGCTCAAGCGGATCATAGGACGGTTATTCCTAACCTTAGTCACCTTATAACCCATGACTAACCTATGTTTGCCATTTAAACCATCGTAAGTGAAAAATATCTCTCAAAGGGTTTGTAGATGAAAACATGTTTGAACCATCGTGAGAGATAAGTTTTGCATAAATACCCTCCACATGTGCTTAATAGTTTTAATGGTTAATCGCACAATGAGGAAAGAGCGCGACTTTTGAATTGATCCACTAAAGATAGACAATCTCCGCGAGACACGGTTACGTTGAATAGTTAAAGAGTTACATTGTCGCTTTTAGGTGACAACTAGCTCTAATAACTACCTTGAAGGTGTAGACAAACCTTGGGAGGTTGTCAAACCCGCCGAGTTCATGTCTACCAAAAGTTTCTCGAATGGTACTTTCTACTCGCACAAGTCCTTTGCGAGACACGCTTACATCACTAGCGAACTAGCTTGAAATTATTACCCGTCCGTGACAAGTCTTTTCGAGTTGCGTATGCTAAGGATCGTCAATTCATTGGTTAAGTCTTTGCACACGAGAAAGCCAAGGGCTTGCACATGTTGCTTTACAAAACATATTTCTTATCACACAATTTTCTCCCCTCAAAATGGCATATAAGATGTTATTTTTGAAACATTTTGAGAATAAATATGACCATTTTGAGTGTTATGGAAGAGTGACCATCGTGAACAATTTGTGAACAAAGTTTTAATTCAAATACTCCCCTCAACTAGTAATTTAAACGGTTGAGGTTTTGAAAATCTTATGGGAAGTACTTGTCTTTTGAGCAAAACCTTGAAAAATGAAAGGTTTGATAGGTTTTACTCAAAATAAGAAGCTTCGCTCCTTTTATAAGGATTGTGGCACCGAGGCGCACTACGTGGTCCTTTCTTGACCATTACGGGTTGTACATCGTTATGTGTGCACAAGCCATACACATATAAGATCATTCATCCAAAATCATATGAAGGAAGCAATTCAAGGGTACCGTGAAGTGCGGTGATGTTCCTGTGAGAGCGCATGTATGCTGAAAGCCGGTGATGTTTATCCCGGTCTACCACCAACATAGCTCTCCAGCGCCTCGAATCGATCCTTCGAACAACCGCTCATCAATCATAGTGATGATCCGCCTCACATTCCTCCCCGCCCCGAGAGTTCCAGCCGCTTAGATTCCCAACCTTCGACGATATCCTTCAACTGACGCCAATCCATCTCTAACCATCTTCAAGGTATGATCCCCGATTTGTGGAGCTCACTACACGCCATTAAGCGCGTTCGCAAGTTCACCGCGTAAACAATGCCGAAAGGTTTGTCGATGAGCGTGAGTTGTGTGAAATGGTTGATGTCGAAGATCTAGCCGTGGTGGAGTGAAGTTTACACGCTTCGATATGATTCAATGACCATCCGGATATCTTCGACACGCTCTTTGATCACAATGCGCCTAATGAAGATGAGAACCGACTTGATAAATTCACGTTGAATTTCAACGAGAATTGTCTCATACGACCCGCACTTTGGCAAGGTACATGTCTTCGATGTCGCTGAGTGACAAGTTCTCAAAGTCACCGAGAATTCATAGTCCTGCTCATCTTGTCGCTTGACTATGATATTCTTCAAGAATGTGTAGTCCCACTTAGACTTGAGATCAATGTGTTTGATGGCCACGATGTCCTTAGAGCAATACACTTCATGTTGAGACTTCGAACCGTGCATCAGTAGTAGATTCTTCGCTCGTGCCAATGGTGAATCCCATACAATGCATCTTGGTCATATGCTTGCACGCTGTCGAAAACAAGTGAGTCAGACGCCTCGATAGCTATGCGCTTGAGTAACAAGTCACTGGAATGGAAGAGTCAATGATGTAGCGATTTTCGTGAACCATCGCCACCATGGAGAAGAAAATCCGTGTCTTTGTTGAAGAAATGTCCGAAAGGAACTTGGTTCTTCCGGTTGGCCGATTGTTGGTAGAGGTTTGGTCCAACAAGGTAGTATGGAGGGTTGTTCCTTTGGTGAAGTCGATGTTTGCTTCGGGTCGAGCCAATCCATGTTGTTAGACATGGCTCGAGCAATGTTTTCAAGGTGATATTCAACCTCGATTGCACTTTCCGAGCTATTTTTCAACGTATGAATGCTTCATTTTGATGCGCTCAACTCGGATTTCGCCATCTTCTTCACACGGAATCTTTCTTGCAAGATTTTGCATGCTCCAAGGTACTACCGCTCACCAATTCTTGACCTTCTTCGTGGTAGGGGTGTCGTTAACAAGAGTGGAGAACCATTCAAATTCTTCGGTTGTATCATCATCAAGCCATGAGACGACATCGTCGAGTCGCCTTTTTCTTGCTTTTAGAAGGCCTTGATGATGATTCGGTTTCTTCACTTGTTTGGGAGAGGAGGGTTGTTGTTGGGGCTCAGGACCTCTTCATCGTCACCACCAGTATACTCAAAGTGATCACCGCTTTGTGAGTCACGGTGGTAACTCGAATCGTCCCGAGGTTTATCGCTTGAAGACCGTGGTGGAGAAGACTTTGTTGTGAAGAAGTCCGATGTGGAGGAGGTGGCATAGAAGTAGATTGACCAGTCGCTTTCGACGCTTGGGTGCGAGTCCTTATCCTTATCATCGCCATCTCTTGGTCGTTGATTGAGTGGTCGACTCCTTGCATGATGATCCGAGTTGATAGTCAAGTAGGATTTAAAAATTTTGCTTCTTCCAAGTAAACGCCCGCATCTCTTTGACATTTGCATCACAAGTTTAGCTATTAACCTCGCATTCGAGAGGTCACTTCTTTGCCCATTGTATGTTTGACCAATGCGACGATGTTAGAGTGAGTTGTCCGGAGAATACTTCCTTTGTCACCCCGGGACAAAGGTCGAGAAGAAACTTGTGGGTTTGATCTCTTGTCGACGCCTCCAGCCTTTTGGACTTTTGGAATGAGATCCTCAAGATACTTTTGAGTGTAACCTTCAATCATTTCATTCGGCCTCCTCCTTTCGATGACTCTTCATGAACGCCTCGAACAAATTTCCTTTCTTCCTCCATCTTGTCTATCTCATCATTTAAGGACCGAATTTGGTCAAGAAACCAATTCATTTTTCTCGTAAGTTACGCCCTTCTTTCTTTCGATTTGTTTGACGCCTTTTACAATCCTTTTATGAGATTTGAGATCCAAGACTTTGGTGGTTTCTTCACCGATTTGGATGATGATCCGTTGATTTTGTTGATGGTGGTGGTGATGAGTGAGAAGAAGAGTCCGATGATGAGGAGACATGAGGAGACTTCATGTCCTTAGGAGTTTCGAGGTTTTCCTTTGTTTGTGTTGGACCGCCTAGAAGAAACTTTGTATAATCATCCTTATCATCCTTAGACTTTTCTATCTTCTCGCTTCTCAAAATCATACACAATGGTGTCTTCAACAAACGGTTGTTGTTGCAAAAGAGTGGTGGCACCAGATCCCTTATCGGGTTGATTAACCGCATCGAGATCCGGAGAGAGGAGCAACACCACTTGATCCTCCGGCCACCCATTTGATCTTTAGCAAATTTTTCAGCCTTTTGAATGTGTCGGACGATGAAACTTTTTTCTCGTATGATTTCTCCAATTGCTCTTCTTCTTCTTCTTCGAGCTCTCATCATAAGGTACAATAGCCGAGTCTTTCCTTTTCTTGGACATCTTGAGGACTTGGAGGTTTTGTCACGAGGGAGTGTGTTTCCTTAGCGGTTTCAGAGTAATGAACCTCTTCATCTCAGCTCTCGTATCTTCGTAGCTCTCACGCCTAAGTTGTCTTTGAGGTTCAAGTGGGGAATAGGGAGTAGCCTTTACGGAACAATCCTTATAGAAGGGCTTTCCTTTAGTAACCTTCCTTGACTGACAGAACTTGTAACACTTCCAAAGACTTCCTCTTCGGTTCTCCGACAGAGTTCCGTAAGATTTTTCGTCAAGATGACCAACCTTGCCTTGTCTTATCGCTTCCAGATATCGCTTGTACGCTTCGAGCTTTCGACATCTTCGCCAGTGAAACTGCAACACCGCTACTGCTTTTTGTAGACGATTCCTTCATTCGATGGTCGAATAGGTTCACCAACATGTCGTGATTGTCGTGGTCATTGAGCCTCTGGGAATGTCGAATGTAGTCCAAGTGCTCTTTCGATCAACAATTTAGTGTATCCGATGTATGGAATCTTTGAGCCTAGTTTGTTGAGAAAAGACATCATATCATCCCAAATCGAGCTTCAATAGCGATGTGTTTCATGTTGACAAATGCCCAAAATATTTGCGCTCTATGAGCTTAGGATGCTCATAGCCGCTATCACGACCGTAAACGGACTTGGTGATGATCATGTAGAGTGTTCTCCAAGGTCGAGGAATACTCTTGAGCTCTACGTGAGAGTGCTTGGTGATTACCCCGTAGCCTCATCATAACCGATATCGATTAAGAATGGAGAGTGAGCTCTTCAAGAGGTGTGGCATAAAGTTTGGTTGGTTCGACTTGTGAATTAAGAGAATGCCCTTAAGTCCGCAGTGTGATGGTGACTTGTTTGTGGTTCGTAGTCACCGCACATGCTAGCCCTTCCTTTGACCCTTTCCATGGTGTTCCGTAACTGCTGGATATAGATCTCGTGAACTGCTGCGAATGTGTGAGCATGTTCGATATGGATGAGTCCTCGTAATGTCAATAGCGATTAAGCATGAAGACTCGTGAGCAAGTGAGAGTGTCAAGTCAACTCGAGATTATTCTTTCCAATCTTCATTGGATAGCCATGAGGATAGATATCAAGAATGGAGAGAACATTTGGTGCATCCACATTCATTTGTTCACCATGTCGTGATCTCGAAATAACATTAGCCAAAAGAACCAACATATCGAAAGACATAATGTTAGTCAATGTAAGGTCTTATTGTCTAGTTATTGAATGTACAACGTCAATGATTGTTACGAGTCCTAAGTCACTTGTATGTCCAATAGTTCAATGACGCCGTGAAATGTTTCGTGAGTTAGTTAACTTTAAGTTTTAAAGCTTATGTTATCACTTATTGTTCACAACATATCAAACGATTTGGTTTATTAGTGACATTATTGGATTTGTGACGATATGATAAGTTTATTAACAAGTTTTGTACACGTAACAATTCATAATGAAGGTCAAAATGGGTTAAGCGTAGTTTTGACAAAGATACGCAGAACAATGTATGATATATGCTTAGGCTAAAGCTTACGCGAGAATCCTAACTTACGCGTAAGAAATGTTACGCGTAGGAAAAGAGACCTTATGCGAGAGCTTACGCCAGAGGCATATATTAACCTTACGCGTAAGGCTACTCGTAAGAGTTGACCTTATGCGTAGAGGTCATCACACGCATATCCTTCACTGTGATACGCCGTAGTCCATTGTAGAACCTTGCGTAGAGCTACGCCAGAAGACAAGTCTTACGATAACAATCTACGCGTAAGGTGATCCTTATGCGAGATAATCAAATGACCTTGATTCTCGAATTATAGTGTAGCAACTCGAAATAAATTATCAAATCATCAAAATTAGCACATACATTCATTTCAATAACAACACATGGCATGAATCATTCATAAACAGTTACGCGTAGAATATCTTACGCGTAGACTAAACCCTAGTTCTACGCGTATCAAATCTAGCCATGGATTATGCAGCAAAGTTTTTCTGGTATATCATAGAAGTTGTGAGAGCATGTAGACCAAGTTTTAACACTTTTTATGCAGTGAATCGAAAATACCTAAAGTTTATGAACTTTAAACCCTAGTTTCGAATTGATGACCAATTCGTGTTTCTGGGTGGCTATAGACTATGGAAATCATCAATTCAACAATGCAAAAGCATAACCCATCTATCTTTTTAACCAAAACACTTCATATTTGAAAATACCCAAATCGACTTTTAAACCCTAATATTCAAAAATCATCAATTAGTGTTTCGGGTGGAGTTTGATGGTTAACAAAGTATCATTGATGTATGAGAAACGCTTTGACACAAACCATGTAACCAAAAACACACACAATGATTATGTGATCATACGCTATGCGTAGATCACAAAATCACGCAGAGTATACACACATTTTAGCCGAGGATTTGCGTGATATTAAAACCCTTAGCTTAAAACTATGTTCGATCATTAAAACACTTACAACTTGATGATCGTAACAACGGATTTCTTGAATGAATCTTAGGCGAGATGAGATTAGGTTTAGTAATAAATGTGAATGAAAGAATTAGGTGAGAGGTATTTTATTAAAGTTAACTTTAAACTTTTGGCGCTTTGGTCCCTCCACCTTTGCCTTTTTCAAACCAAGCCTTTAACTTCCATTATGGTTACCAAACAAAGATTTTTGAAAAGAATCATGACGACACTCCCCTCGACTTGAGAAAATAATGAAAGGTTATAAATTAAAGTCCGAGGAGTGTCATTGAACCGTAAAGTCCACCATCATTTGTATAAAGAATCAACCGAGATGTGATAACATGCAAGTACACTTATGTTTTGAAACGGTTAATGATAAATTTCTCCCTCAACACTTGATCGGAAAAATGCGGATTTTGAGAGATGCAAGTGTTGACGGAAGAACAGTACTTGCCATGTTTAAAGAAAATAGATGAGAAGAATATTTTTGTTGTTTTATCAGATTTTATATTTTTGTATTTTGTTTTTGAAAGATGTTTATTTATTTACAAAAGATGTTTTGGTGTTTGACAGGTTTTTAAGACAGTTTTAAGAGGTCATCCAATTCCTCTTGAGTCAAACACCTCATACCAATCCGGTGGACCAACTCATTAAACCTAGCGGGAGGCAAGGCTTTGTGAGAAGATCCGCCAATTGGTATTCAAGACCACAAAGTATAGTTCAACGGCACTGCTCCACATGATCCTTGATGAAATGATAGCGTAGATCGATGTGCTTTGATTTCGAAGTGTCGAATCGAGTTGCACGAGATTGCAATGGCACCGATTGTCGCAAAGACATCGGGATTCTCACAAATACGTAACCATAGTCTTTGAGTTGTGTTCTCATCCATATGACTTGAGCACAACACGCGACATGGCTACATATTCTCGCTTCGCTTGATGACAACGATGTACAATCCCGCTTCTTTGATTGCCAGACACCGCTTATCACCAAGAAATTGTAGTGCCTCAAGTACTTTTCCTCGAGTCTAGGCATCCCGCGTGATCGCCTCTAAAAGCGATTAGTTCAAAACCGTAATCCTTCTGATACCGATCCCCAAATTAATGGTTCCCTTGATGTATCGGAGGATTCTTTTAGCCTCGAGAGGTGTGTTTCGCTTGGTCGCGATCGATAACGGAGCATAGATAAACAAAGAAAGACAATATCAGTCTCGCTAGTCGTTAGATACATGAGAGACCCAATAATACTTTGGTATTTGGTAGGGTCAACCAATTTCCCATGTAAATCAAAGATCTAATTTCTTGGTATGAGTCATTGGTGTGGCATAAGTATCACGGTGTTTTCATTCCAAACTTGTTTAACAATTCAAGGGCATATTTGACCGACTCGTAAAAATACCACGGGTGATTGATGAACTTGCAGCCCTAGAAAGAACGTAAGTTCACCCATCATGGACATTTCAAAATTTTTCTTCATGAGTTTTGCAAAAGCGATTGAAAACTTTTTATGTGTTGACCCAAAATGATGTCATCCACGAATTTGAACAATTAAGATGTGTGCCCGTGATATTGTATAAAAGAGTTGGGTCAACCGAGCCTTTGGTGAAGTTATTGGCAATGAGGAAAGATGATAGCTTATCGCACCATGCCCGAGGGGCTTGTTTGAGACCATAAAGAGCTTTGTTCGCTTTGTAGACATGGTTCGGGAACTCGTGATCAACGAATCCATCCGTTGGTCGACATAGACCGCTTTTAAGTTGTCCATTGAGAAACGCCGCTTTGACATCCATTTGATAGACCGTCATGTTCATATGAGCCGCGAACGCGAGAAATATCCGAATGACCTCAAGACGAGCAACCGGAGCAAAAGATTCTTCAAAGTCTATCCTTCTTCCCGACGATAACCCTTAGCAACTAGCCGTGACTTGTTTCGATAACATTTCCTTCAAAGATCCAATTTGTTTTTCCAAATCCATTTTAGACCAATGACGAGACCCTCGTTGGTCTTTCAACCGCTCCCATACTTCAAGACGCTTGAATTGGTTGAGTTCTTCCCGCATGGATTCAATCCGCTTGTCTTTGTCATTGCATCCTTAATGTTTTTAGGTTCGATTGGCAGACAGTGAGTGCATAAATGCAATGTTCACCGTCTGTGCGAAGACGTTGTCTTGTAACGATCGGTTGATTCGGGTTGCCAATAATGTTAGCCGAGGATGGTCTTTTGTCCATCTATGTGTAGAGGTTGATGTTGATATACATTGTGCGATTTCGAGGATTCAAATGGTTTGTGGAAGATTCCGCGACATCCGTGCAAGCAGCCTCATTAGCAAACGGGTCAAGAACGATTTGGATCAAAATCGCAGCGGGGTACTTCATTCGTAATATCATCACCGGTTCATCATTGTTGGAAGCGTGTGTTCAATCGCTGTGTTGGAGTCAATGGTGTAGGTGCATCTTCAACAAAGAGTTGTTGTAGCAGTGTATCGTATAGGAATATTATCGTTGTGCAATGAAACAATGGATACACCAGAGCACATTCATCAATATCGTCACGTAACGTAGGAGCAAATAACCTTTCCATTTGTTGACGAGTTAATGAGGGCTTTCTTCACCGATGATGGGGTTGAGGAAGTTTAAACGGTTGTGACCGGTTCTAAGTCGTTATACTCGTAAGCCATTTCCGTGAGTTCATCGAAATGAGCATGAATCGCTTCCATAACCTCCTTAGTTCGACGATTCCGATTCGAAACCTTTAGAATTGTCACAAGATCCAATAAAGACTCCAATATCGCCTTTGGCTTTTAGCTTTCCAAAATCATCACGATCATTATTTGATAGCAGAGGATCCAAATACATGAAAGTGTTTGAGGTTCGGTTTATAGTTGTGGACAAGCTCAAAAGGTGTTTTGTTGTATGCTTTGTGATCATGGAACGGTTTTGAGTATAGCATGCAGAGATATAGCTTCCGCCCATAAGTAATCCGGAAGTTTAGCATTGATTAACATTGTTCTGCAGCCCACTAACGCTCGGTTTCGCTTTCAACAACTCCGCTTTGTTCGTGTGTCCGCAATGGATGTTTGATGTCAATTCCCACTTTCTCATAAAATTCACGAAGGGTTTTGTTAACAAATTCAGCCTTTGTCTGCTCGATGATTTCGACGGTGTTATGGAGTCGAACTCGTATCTTTGTGAGAAAGGTGATGATCATTTGTGGAGCTTGGTCTTTGCTACGAAGAAAGTAGACCCAAGTCCATCGAGAGTAGTCATCAACGATTACTAAGATGTAACGCTTGCCATTTATCGCTTGCACGCCGCATTGGGCCACACAATCCATGTGAAGAAGATGAAGCACATGTCGAGAGTCGTGTTCCACCTTTGAAGGAAAATGAGCACGAGTGCTTTTCCCTTGTTCACAGTCGAGCAAAGGTGATCTTTGAATACCGGAATCGCGGGAGTCCTTCAACTAGTTTGTGTCGAGCAAGATTGGTGATGGTTTGAAAGTTTAGATGAGAGACGACGTGCCATAGCCGTGATTTTGTAGATGTTGCCTTTGAAAGTAAGCAAATGGGAGAGGAAGCAACCATGTCTTGCATAGAGATAGTGTAGAGACGGAATTACGCGAGCCGACATAAGATCGCTTCCTTGTAGATCACGAATGAAACAAGTTTTCTCCCCGAAAGCAACCTCCAAATCTCCATCACAAAATTGACCCATCGAAACAGATTGTGACCGAGGCCTTCCACATAGTAAACCCCGCTTATTTCGATGTTCCCATTAACATAATCTCCGTAGCCCATGATGGTCGCAAGTGATCGCTCCCGAATCGACAAAGCCAATGAACTTTGCAATAAAGTTTGATAACAGCTTAAGATTGCTCGTCATGTGTCGGGAACATCCGCTATCAACAATCCAGAATGATCTCAGATCACCGCATTACACATGCATTTACACGATGGAATAGAAGTAGATGTGGAACCCAAATGTTAGAGGGTTCCAAGGTGTACATTAGACATACACACATTCACAATTTTAGGCATCCATTTAAATCCAAGTGTGTTATATATCCATTTCGCCATCTATAACTACTCTTTGCTTTAGTCTTAGTGAAATCACTAGGTGGTACTACATTCTTAGGAGGTGAGGCGGTAGCTACCGTGATAGCAATGGTTGCCTTAGAATCTAAAGAAGGTGGTTTACCAAGCACGCATCGAGAATGATTAGTGGGCCTAGAGGTATTCCGATTCTTAGGATTCCGTAATCTAGAGATTATAGCTTTAGCAACACATTTGTCATGACAATCGAATTCATACTCTTTTGACAAATATCACAAGGTGCAGCAGATCAATATCAAAGGTACTTAACGGTTTAGCATTTGTTACATCACTATTTCTATTACATTTGCCGACGCAATATCTATAGTGGAGGCAACAAGATTTTTATTCGAGTCCTAGGGTGTTCTTCTACTTTAGCATTCCTTATTGATCTTTTCTTAGGTCGCAACTTCCTATTCTTCGATTGAGTGCTCCTAGGTCGTGAAGTGCGGACGCTTGGAAAAGATGCAACTATTCTGCTTCAGAGAGGGAAACACATTAGCAACTTGTGATTTGGCGTTGGGAATTCTAGGTTCACGATTACTAAGTGTGACCGGTGCTATTCTCTTAATCACAAGAGGCGGAGTTGTTCATATTTTCCTAACATTTCCGTAACTTAGAGATGGTGTGAATCGATCTTGATTTTCGTAACTAATATTCCCAAAGAAAATTCATGACTTCTCTAGTGTGAGCAAGATAGTGATCAAGTTCATTAGATGCTTCATCTCGAGTCTTTTGAGTAAATCAAATATGACACCATATTCTGCTTAACTTTTAAAAGTTCTTGTTCATATTTTGAGATTTGACATTTCAAAGACACGCTTTGATCATCCAGATGCTCAATAGTAGTATCGTAAGATTTTGCACTCAATTGAGCGATTTTCTTTGAAAACTAAGTTGATGGTTGTGAATATCTTTTCACACCAATGAAGACGACGCTTTGCATTGTTAATTTCGTGTAATCGCTTATTTTCGCCTTTTAAAGACTCGATCCAAGCACATTATCGGTGTTCTCAACAGCACAACAGCTTTCAACAATATCGCAGAGATA
The DNA here is from genome assembly GCA_022545495.1 of Chrysanthemum lavandulifolium. Lineage (NCBI taxonomy): Eukaryota > Viridiplantae > Streptophyta > Magnoliopsida > Asterales > Asteraceae > Chrysanthemum > Chrysanthemum lavandulifolium. Next base: position 48,167,889 of record CM040245.1, read on the forward strand.
TGATCGATGCATATGGCAACGAATAGAACAAAGACAACATTATGGATATCAAGATGATAACATCTTCCAAGAGTCGATCAACATCTTTTCTCAACAGCTTTTTATGCTTTGTGTTAGTAATAGATGTTTCGCTTTCTCAAAACGCTTTTCATTACCCCAAGTTCCTTATGAAAATCCTTTTCCTGTGCAATTGCACAACTTTTCAAGTTTTTAACATTAGGTAAAAGATTTTTCCGAAAAATGTCTCTTTGTTCTCTCGCCAGAGGCGATTGAAAATGTTCAATTTGATTTCGATCGATATTCTATCTCATGTTGTAAAATTTTGAGGTCACCATGAAAATGTCAAAATATCAAGGATTTTTCGATTTTCGTGTTTTGAGTTTACTTCACTAATGGAAGGTAAAGGACCATAAGTTTGTGCAAAGTCTGCTTTGGGATTAACAAGAGAAGACTCGTGAGTTTTGATGATAACCCTTGGTGTGTTAGTTGATTCCGCTGGAGTGATTTAAAGTGACCGCTTTTATAATTAAAAGGTTTGTTGTAAACAACATTTTTAATTTTGATCGACTCGCCTTTCGATCTAATTCCTCTTGACGATGGTATTCAACAACACTCATGACAAGATTATCAATTTTGTATTCTCGTGACCGAAACTTCGTGAGTTGGTTTGAATGTTTTTAGTGAAAGCTTAGGTTTGTAATCGCCTAGATTTTTCCAAATCCTTTTGGATTGGGTTTCAAGGTAAACTTTTCAATAGTCATACGGATTCACCATGTTTGTAAACAATGCTTTAAACTCTTTAAGTTTGTTTTGCAAGTCGATGATTTCTTCAAGAAGGTCATCTACCCGATTCGTTGAATGCTTTTGTATGCGGAGAACTGCTTTTGACAATTTAACAACTCAATTTTAGCATTTTGATTTTCCAAGGTGAGAGCGTTAATTTGCTTTTTATGTTCATGTTTCAGCTTGTTCTAATTCGACAACAAAGCATTCTTCGAGGCGGCTAGATCACGATCCGTCTCTAAATATTTTTCGCTTTGATGAGATTTTGCAAAGCGGCTTCAAAACCTTTTTCACGGTTTTCTTGAGTTTTGAAAAGTTGAGTTGCATTTGTAAACATTCAAAATCCTTGGTTAATAAAGGCATTTTTACGCTTTAAGGACCGATTTAATGCATAACATTCCTCCATTTTGATTTTATGGTCTTGAATTAACCGAGCAAAATCGGATGAGGCAACAGATCATCTTGTTCAACGTGAGTCTCAACATGATCATTCTTTAGATCCTCGGCACGACCACGTAGTCAATTTGATTATCAAGGGGACCATAAGGTCATCTTGATCGCCAAATGTAACTACTGTGGTTAACTTGAAAATCATCGAGGAAGATGTAGAAGACTATTTTGAATAGCCCGATCCGCGCTTGATTCAGATATTGGCGGAGATATTAGTTCGATATGATGATGGTTTGTTCGGCACTGAGACAAGCCATCGTTGTCATACACTGGCCTCGAATCACTCATGTGCGCTCATGCATATTAGCCATCAACATAACAAATGATTAGCCTCGCAAGTCCTCCATATCATCATCTCGAGTCTCAGATCCGCCATAAAGCTCGTTTTGTTTGTAAGAGATCCACCGCCTTCATCCTTAAGAGCCAAAAGTAAGGCCTCTTTGAAATAAGCACCGCCCTAGTCCTTGGCTTTGGGCATGCATTAGCCAGTGTCCTTTTCATTGCGCTTGTAGCATCTAAGACCATTTAACCGATTCTCGAGCATTTCTGCTCCACCACTGAGCTCGTTGTTATTCCTACCCACAAGATTAAACCCTTGACCACCTCCCATCCGACGCACCATAATCACGATTCAACTTCAACACGCCCATTGTTCACAACACTTGAGTCCGTGTGTTAGATGAGGAACGAATACGATTGTTGGATTTGTTGGTGTAACGCCAAAAGCATTAGCAATCATCACAAATCCTTGTTGCAATGCTTCAATGGATCGATTTCAAGAGCTTCACCGACATATGCTTGAGCATTGTTGCCGTATGGGACCAATTGATTTTGTTGAGGTTGAGGTTGTTGCCGTGAAGGTGTGTTGGAAGTGGTGGTCGAGTCGGGTCGAGAGGATAAGTCCGCTGAGCATACAAGGCAAGTTGTTGATTGTCCGTTGTGATCTGCTTAGCAATTTGAGCACGGAGAATCCTTTCCCGATCAACTTCCTTTTCATGAGGCTTCAAGTAATCGTACAACAATCCATAAGTAGAATGATGCATGTTCTTCGCTGACGGAGAAAATGACATACTTCTCCCATTCTCGACCAAGACTACTCAGAACTTAGTATTCACCGCAATTCTTGGCATGATGATGTTGTGTTTATCCAAATCATTGATGATGTCTCGAAAATCGGTGATGATATGACTCAAGTGTCTCTCCGTGTTCAATCATGAAGTGTTCATAAGCCAAGTAAATTTTGGATTCCAAATCCTCCCGATTGAGTATGATCCTTCCATAAGAAGACGAATATGATCCCACATTTTTGTGCGCTTTTGAGCATCAACACTACGAAGAATTGGGTTTGGTAATCCCAAGAGGATGTATTCCATTGCAAGTTCATCGCCTTCATAGTGTAGAAGTTCAGAGGATTTAAGTCCGCAACAAGAGCAATGTTGGTTTGTTCATCTCGTGGAACAAAGCAGCTGGATCTCCTGCACAATGACGGTAGGCATCTCAAATGGACCTTCTAAGATAACCTTCTTTAAGAACTTTCCATGTGGCTTCTTTAGATCACAAAACCTAAAGAACCTTATCACCCATTGATCATAGTTTCGGAGTGAGCATCGAGGTCTATCAAGTGATCCACTTCATGAATTGATTGTTGGTCGCTTAAAGCTTCACACATCTTTGCAAACCAAGTGGGTTCCTTCATAGTGCTTCGTGATGGATGTTGATTGAAATCATTTGTATAGGGTAGAGCTTGAATGTTTGGTGGTGGTTGAACCATTTGTGGTTGTGGAATTGCACCAAGTTGTGGAGTATGTTGTCGATTAAATTGTTGTTGATAAGTTGCTTGTTGTTGATTCCATTGTTGATGTTGTGGAGTTAATTGTTGTTGTTGATGATTATAAGTGTGAGGAAGTAGTTAGAGTATGGTGGTTGAGACATGATGATAAACTTGTGTAGTAAGAATGGATCTTTGTAGTCGAATGAACCTTTGTTGATGAAGTATACTTAGGCGTAGAAATGACAAGAACCAAGTAGCACTTATGCGTAAAACACCAAAAGTTACGCGTAACAAGAATAGTTACGCCAGAGGATTTAGCTTACGCGAAGGTGAAAAAGACTAAAGTTACGCCGAAAAATGAAGTTAGGCGAGAAAGTTAGCGAGGATTACCTTATGCGAGGACTAAGTTCACGCGTAAGATGAATCTTAAGCGAAGATTTTCACGCGCGTAAGCTTTATGCTTGCCGTAAGATTGGGTTTTATCCAAGTGATCTTTACACTTCACAAAGGCAAGAGATATCCAAAGTCGACGATTTTCGCACTTATCCAAGTAAGAAAACACGGAATAAACCGTAAAATGAAGATCAAACCAAGGAAAGTCTTACGCGTAGAATTTAGGGTTTTGATACGCCGTAAGATTACTCGTAACTTTGATTCTATCCAAATTTGTTTCTAAACCGCTTTTTGTGATGAAATAGCTTCAATATCACCAAAATAACACAAAAGTGTGAAACTTGATGATCCAAAGCTTCTAAAACAGCTTATGCGTAGGATAACACCCTCGATAAAAACAAGCTTAAAACAAGGAAAACACGTAAAGTTCCAAACTTTTGCCAAAACCAATAGTTTAACACCTTATAACGTTGAAAGTACAAGAATCTTGGATTCAAAAGTGTAAAAATTAGTTTTAAGCGCACCAAAGATTGTGTTATCTTTACGCCAGAAGACCCAAAACCAAAACTTCAAAACAAACGAGTACACCCAACTATTTGGCGATTGATACCATCGTTAGGTCACTAGTTTTACAACACAAGCTTATATAGAAAGAGATAAGGCGATTGAACAAGCTAAACACACACACACACACGTATAATAAAGTGAGTGAAAGTTAATGAACAACCAAAAAGAGTGAATGAAAGAATAACTTGAACAACCAACCTTCAAATGAAGGTTAGCTACCTATTACATAGTATTTATAGGCAAAGGAGCTAGGCAACACATCCTCTCCTTCCCTATTCCTTATTGGGCTTACCGAGAGTGGACTGCTTATGGGCCTTCTACATAAGTCTTCAAGCTTTTGGGACCTTAAACAAACATAAAGGCCATAACAAAGCTACCTATTACATATGAAATATAAATACTTGAAATATCATGCTTGATTAGAGTGATTCCAATTTGTCTTCCTTACCACTACGAGTGGTGACGGCTTTTAACTCGGCATTGGGATTTGGAACAGATTGCTTGGGAGTCCTCCAAAAGATGACGAAGCTTTGTAAATATTCATGTTCATGAAACCGCTCATCATATTCTTCAACTCATTTGTCCGCCGAGACATTGTGGTATCAATTTCCTTTTTAGCTCAACTCATGTTATTGATCCGAGTTTGCATTGAACGATGCTTGACTCAAGAATTTTCATGAAGTCATTTGGTAGGGAGCTTGAGAAGGTTGTTGATAGCTTTGCCGATTGGAGCTTGATATGGTTGATTGAAATTGTTCCTGCTCGATTGAAATTCGAGAGTTATCAAGTTTTGTCCTTGATTCGAACAAAGCGATTTTGATTGCCATGGTTTTGCACAGGAGGAAAACCGGTGGTGTCATACCGCTAGGTGCACGGTAGTGAGGATCACTTGTGGTCGGTATTGATTGTGGTTTACGAAGCTACGGAGCTTGGTAAAAGAAGCATCGGTTGCTTGACAATCATAATACGCGTGGACCACTACAAGTTTCACACACCTTGTTTACGGCTTTGATTGGTTCCGCTTATGAATTTCGCTTTGATTTCCTTTACCTCTTTCATCATACAACGGATGACGTCCGTTAGAGCGGTTATCGGGCGGCTAACCCGGAAGAGTTACCGGATGAAGAAGCGAGGAGTGTTCGAATATTGACTTTGTTGCGAGAAATAGGAACTTTTGATTTTGCTCGCAAATCTCAATCACATCTTTAGGCTTACGATTCAAAATATTGCCACCGCGTCTGCTCAAAGAATCTTGATCGCTACTGCTCAACCCATTATAAAAGATATTAACTTGTCAAGCTCCGTGAATTCATGATGGGGCATTTCGAGGAGATCTTTGAATCTCTCCCATGCCTCTCCAAAGTTTTCATCGAAATTTTGACAAAATCCGAAATTTCACTTTTAAGATTAGTTGTCTTTGATGGAGGAAAGAAATAATTGATAAACTTTTGAACAAGATCCTCCCAAGTTTCTATGGATCGAGGGGTTCTTTTTCCACCAAACCGGCAGTCCCCTCAAGTGAGAATGGGAATAGCATCAACTTGATCACTTTTGTGGTACATCTTTGAAATTGATCGTTGAAGTCAACTTGTTAAACCAACGGATGTGTGCATACGGGTCTTCTCGATCAAACCCGTGGAATTGATTCGTAGACACAAGTGTGATCAAATGTGTCTTCAATTCAAAATGATCAGAATTGATTGTTGGTAAAACGATAGCATCTCCATAACCCTCGGTGGGTGCCTGGAGCATTTCCACCATAGTTCGTTCGTCTGCCATATTGTTGTTTGGAATAGTACGAATCTCGGGTTCGACTATTTGGGCAGCACGTCTACGAGAACGTCTTCTACCAAGTATATTTTCCTTTGCTTCATTTAAAAAACTTGGAGTATTACCACTATGAGTACTAAAGATCTTCATACCAAGTATATTTTCCTTTGCTTCATTTAAAAAACTTAGTAACCCAGATCTCAACTTTGCTTTTACAAGTAAACCCCATATAATCTATATATAGGCATCGATATATGAACATACCTGGTGCATACTTCCAGTAAATTATGTTATTGTCGTCACTGGCTTCGCCTGAAACCATTCATGAGCATACACATACTAGACCAAGTATCCATATCTACTTTCATTACAACCATCCACTTGGAAATTACCTCACAAGCAATTGCATCTCTGAAAATCAATAACTCATGTGCATATTCTTCTATCACTACAACAATTCCTAAAGCAACCATATTACTGTCACCTCTATACATGAGTGGTTCTCGCACTGAACATTGGCCCCTATCATGTGCAAATTGATAGGAGATTAAATATTAATTCTAAAAAACATATAAACCTTCACGCAAATCGCAACTCCCTAGAGGTTCAACCTCAAATCCATGATCTTCTTTTGGTTCCACCTCAAACTCAACTCCATGCAACGTTTGTGTTGAACCCGAACTTTGAGAGTATTCATATACCAACCATATATAAAGTAAACCATATCCCCAAACATGAAAATGTCAAACTCAACCTTTGACATCCAGTAAACCTATGTAAAATCGATTGAACCTAGTGAAAAACCTCACCCAAAATCGACTAACAAGTACCGTGTATGCAACCCTTCAAATTATTGATTTTCATTCACTCTTCAATCGACTCAACTCTTGTAGAAAACCCTAACAAGAAATCCACTTACTTGAGAGCTACCCCGACAAACCCTTTGAAGTAAATCTTTGTTTATTAAACCCTTGCAAACCTGAAACTTGAAACCCAAGTAACAAACTAGTCGACAAAATCCTTGATGATAAAAGAACCCTAACCAAAAAAAACTTGAACAAAATCGATCAAAGAAAACCCTTTGATGACACCCTTGCTGAAATCGATCAAACTTCACCACCAAGTAACCTTTTTTAAGCCAAAACCTTGAAGTCGAAACTCTTGCAAAACCTTGTCACATTTGAAGCTCATAACCAAAACGCCAAAAACATTATGACCAAAATAAAACTATTTCCTATAACCCTAGGAGAATCGAAACACCTCTTTACAAGAAAAGTTTAAGAACCTTGTTGCCGAAGTAATCTTGACTCATAAACCTAGAAACCTTGAACCTTGTATTCTACACAATGATAGCCAAACAATAACCGAAAACGACAAACAAGACACCAACCAGATCAATAACTTCGACATAAGATATCTTCTTCTTGGTTCTTTTGATGCAAGATCCCTCCAGTGATATTCTAGATCTATGTATATTCAACCTATGATTCAAATTTCGTAGAAATCCAACGGTTAACGTACAAGGAGCGCTAGTTCTCCCACGACGGTGCAGTAAACGGCGTGATGATAAGGTTTTAAAAGGTACCATTTTGAGAGGTCGTTTAAGTCCTTATTTGATCACTTTTGTATCTGTTATTGCTTAATATCGTTCCTTTTCACTTTTTAGGTCTCTTGAAGGCAAAATTCTGGAATGGCACTTATTTGGACGAAAAGGCGCGAATATACGAAGAAAATGACCAAAGTAAGAATCGAGACTGATCGGATCCAAACCGTCAAGTTTATCACACAAGCTAACCACTTGTGAATGGTCAACCGTAATAAACTTCAAACAGCTCAGAAACAATGCAATGAAGATCTAGAGGAGTATAGTGTTTCCCTGTGTCGTTAAGTCCCAACGAGTCAGGCGATCAATCACCAAACGATAGTGATCGGGTGATATTGAATGGGAAAAGGTTTGTGATTATGAATAATTTATACCTAAAAAGAAAGTTTGTAAATTACAGGGCTTAAATGCAAATTAAAGAAAATTAAAAAGCTAAATTATATTAAATAAACGTTATCACTATTTTTTAAATGATGTTTTGATTTTTCTTTATAAATTTGAATTAAAACTACGTAACGCATAAAAGAAAATGTGAAATTGAAACAAGATTAATCCTAAAATATAAAATGAAATTTTTACAAACCTAATGATAAGAGAAAATTTTGAGAAAAAGAAAATTATTTTTATGACTATTTATTTAATTATTATTAATTAAAAACTATTTTTACCTATTTAATAATACCCTAAAATATAAGAAAATATCAAATAAAGCTAGAAAAGTGAAATTATGACTTAGAAAAATCTAAAACAACTAAAGAGAATTTTCAAAACTAATCTTGTATTTTTCTGATTATTTATCTATTTTCTATGAATTAAAAACTGTTTAAAACTAATTAAATGCTAAAAATTACAAATTAAACTAGGAAAAATCTGGAAAATTTATTTTTTTTGCTTTTTATATTTTTCTTAATCTATGAAAAATGAAAAATTAATTTTTTTTGAAGCTTTTCTGATTTAATTGCAATAAAGGCTAATTAAAAAGTTCCAAAAACTGATTAAAATAAAGAAAAATAGTAAACAGTGCTGGAAAATTATGAAAAATTCAGGAAAACTCTAAAATAATACTCTTATTCTAAGAAAAATAACAAAACCTATGCTGGTGTAAAAGAATCAGGTACTGCAGTGAAAAGTGCTTATAAATAAGCACTCAAAATAAGCTAAAGGTACCAAATTAGCACCAAATTATCACATAAGCTATAATATGCTAAAACTACTTGAAATGAGCTAAATTCAACTAAGCTATACTACTGAAATGCAAACTACAAAGATTTGGTGATTTAAACTTAAGTGCCAAAAATAGTTTTTAGCTACTACTTTGTAGCTTGAAAATAAGCCACTCAAATAAGCTGAAACTCAAACCAGATGTGGGATCCTAAACTAGACCTGGCAAGGGACTTATAAACCAAAAATGAGCCTGAGATGAGCTCAAATGAGCCCTTGACATGCTTCGCACAACTGCAAGGCACTCAAGATACATCGAGTCAAGGCACGTGGCACTATAGACCTAGTTGACAAGCTGATTTAGAGCTTTTACAAAATTACTAAAAATCTATAAAAATCATATTTCAACTCTTGACCAATTGAAGTTGTTAAACCCAAAGTTTCACTTGAATTGATCCAGAATTAAATCCATGAAAATTCAACAAAGGTTGGGTAAAAACTGGTTTTTCAATTTCTGACTTTTGACAGTTTTGAGAGTTTTGACCAAAATGAGATTTGAGCTTAATTTGTGAACTGATATTGATGTATTAAGCTAAAATGAAACTAAAATAAGCTACTTCACTGAATTCTAAACGCAAATCAAGCTTTTGATCTTTATAAATTCCAACAGTTATGCAATTAGGACAGATTATTGTTGATTTTGACTTTGAGAGTACACAGATGTTAAGTTTTGACAAATTTGATTCTATTGACCTTAATAAAGACTGAGTATGCAGATTTCAAGTACAAACCAAAGCTTAATTTCAAACAAGCTCACTGATCCAAACAACTCTTATACAACTGTTTTGCTAATGACTCTACTTAATCCTTTTATTCTAACACTTAATCCTAATCAGTAATTCAACTAACACCTAAATTATGCTATTTCACCAACAAACACAATCAAATGAACAATAAGCTTAAAAATCAGATTATGACAGATATGGATGTGTGAAAACTCACTTGTGTCCACAGCCACTATGGCTTGCCAAGAATCAAAGAACCACTATCCTACCTTATCTCAACCCATATTCAACTCAGAATCAACCCATATCCATTTCCATATCAGCAATTCAGAAGCAAGTTACAAATGAGACTGTGAGTTGACTTTTGTTGACCAAGTACCAAGTTTGTTTGAACCTTAGCAATAAGCTTACTAAAAGCTATCAGTAGCTTAAATAAGATTATTATAACTAGAATTAAGCTAATTGAAGCTTGAGTATGAGAGCATTAAAACCGATTTTATAACAAAGTGAACATAAAAACATGAAATGTTGATATAACCTTCAATTGATACTTGAAAATGGATTACAATGATAAAACAACTTAAGTTTAGTACATAGAAAAGTAAGATTACGGTTTGAGACTTAAACTAAAACATTAATAATAAAAACGATTTGCAAGAAAAATAAAACTAACTACTCCTACTGCCTTCTCCTCTCTTATTTATACATCAAAAGTGCTTCTCTCTCATCTCTGAGCATTTCCCACTTGTCTTTGGGGCCATTGGATCTCTGGAGAAGATATTAGCCATTGATGGCTTTTTGGCGCCAAAATGGATATATTGCAATTGGGGGGTTGAGTGCAAGGAGGGGGAGCATTTAATGCTTCTTGGATGTTGTTGAGGTGGAGGGGACATGGTGTGGAGTATGTGAGCTGGAGGTGAGGGAGATTGAGTGTTGCAGGCGAGCAGGTGAGGAAGAAAGAAAATGGAGGGAAAAGGGGGTGGGGTGTTTGACACCGAGGTTTAACCGGGGGATTAATATATTAGACAGGGGTCAAAAACAGGGGTTCAAGGGATTATGGCAGGGGGTTCATGGTCCAAGCAAAGGGTCAAGGTCCAATAGGTTGGTATTAATAACAAGGACCATTTTGTAATTTCTGAAAGTTGGAGGACCAAAGCTGCCAATTTTGCAAAGTTGTTTCAAGGGTCACTTTTGCCAAGTTTCAATAGTACAAGGACCATAAAAGACATTTTCAAACTTCCAATGACTATTTTTGCCAATTTTGAAACTTGAAGGACCAAACTTGTAAATTCTCAAAACTTTTGAAATTTTTCACCAAAGGACTAATTATGACAACTTATGATTTCAAAAGGACCTTTGGTGACTTTTCTTTAAAATAAGTGCTCGTGGACTATTTTTGACAAGATTTGAAAGTCTGGGACCTAAATGACCAATTATGCAAACTTAGCTCATTTTTCATCCGATTTTAAATATTTTGCATCCGAAACATATAAAATACAATTTTGAGATATTTTTAGTATTTTGATACATTTCTAAGCGTTTTTAAGTGTTTTGCGCTCAGATTTGACCAAAAATTATGAGTATTTACACACTCATCGAGACACTCAAAGTCACGAAATGTAAGGCGGTGGCTTTAGGTGTTAATTGCGACGCCTGGTCGGAGGATTTTGTGACGATACAAGAGCCAAAACCCTATTTTCAAGTGACAACGTCGGGCTTTAAAAGAGTAGGCCGTTCTGCTACTCGGACGGCCTAGATGCAACCCGCACGACGCCGGTCGAAGAGACGGCACACGACATAAGGTGGCGCCGTCGCAAGGTTAACGTGGCCAAGACGAAACCCTAATGACGGCGACACGACGACTTCACAAAACATAAGGTGACGCCGTCGATATGTAATATTATATATAAATCCGAATTTTTCGTTTTAGGAGAGTCTTTTGGGAGTAAAACCTAAAACCGAACCAAGGGTGTCTTGTACAAGATTTTAGGGTTCCAAACCCTATCTTACATCAAGATAAGTATTTACTTCATCAATTCAATTATGTCTTTGATTATTTGTGTGTATGTTTGCATGTTCTCCATGTCCGCTAATTTATTTGTGTGTTTGCTTAGGAGTATGAAACTTAATTATTGAATATTGATTGGTTGTTTCTTATCTTAGTTGATTAATGATCTAGTAATGCGATAGGTCATTCGTTGTGTACTTAATGCTTGATTCATCTTTGTGAACCTTAGAATATAATTACCCGAGTAGTTGTAAGCTAAACCATCCAAAGAGTGCCTTAGAGTAAGAGTTTATTATCCCTAGTGGGTTTTGTAGACGAGACCCTTTGGTAAGTTCAAAGAGTTGGGAGAAACGATACCCTACAATTTTAGACACACAACGCAACTAAGAATAAGACGTGACAACTCAACCATCAATAGGAGATAATTAAGGATTAGTAAAACCTAAGTAAACACATCTTTAAACTATCATACGAGCATACATTAATTAGACATAGACTACCACCACCTTAGTTTAGATAATTAGATAATAGTAGAGTAATCGGTAGAAATACCAACCCCCCAAATCCAATACCCGAGATTCGCACCTTTCAATTTCGTAAAAACATAAAAGATAGAAAATAATCTTCCTCAACCTCAACCTTAGCGTAGTAACTTCTCACTAGCATTCCTATTCCCCAGAGAACGATATCAATACCCATGGCTTACCCTAATACTACACTACAACGATTAGGTTCATCGCCTGGGGTGTTGAAAACTTCTTTCGATTTAAAAGGAAGTTCCTTTGACCCCGAACGCCGCGTAAGCGTATCAAGTTTTGGCACCGCCGGGAATAGAATAGCTAGTTAGTAGTCCACCTCGTTTAGGTTCTTTTCTTGATTCCTATCAAGTAAATTTTTTCTCATTTTTAGCTTTCTCTTAGTCTATCCCCCTTCTTTGTGTTTGTGTTCGTAAAACCATTTTCATTTGTCACTATGGCAAGTGAAGTAGCATTTGAATCATTAACAAATGAGGAACAATTGAATTTCACAAGTTGGTTTGGTTTTTATTGTTCTAATGAATTTGTGAGTGAACTAAGAGATATCCAAAAGAAGAAGGGTGTAAGATTGGATGGATTTGATATATTTTGTGTTTGTGTGGCTTCTATTCAACGATCGTTGTCAAGATCAACTCCTTTTAGTGACACCATCTTTAGAATTTTTCAGAAAAACCTCCTATGCATAAACCTTCAGCTTGTTACGACTGAGGAAATAGATAAGATGATTTATCTAACCTTAGGAATCATGATCAAAAGACCTAGTTTTTAAGAACATGAAACCTAAACCCAAACAAGATTGTGAGATGGTTGAAGCTAAAATACCTAGTTGCATGTGTGGGATAGATTTCAAACATTTAGAGATCTAGATATAATGGAGAAAAGGTGGAAACTCCAAGCCCACAAGCCCTACCATCACTGAGGAACAAACATCACCTATAACTTACCCGGAAGAAGTAGAAGAGACTATAGAGTCCCAATTGATAGAGAACCTTTGGACCAAACGCCACTAGAGAATGTAGGTTTAGATGCTTGTTGTCATGACCTCTCTTAGTCCTAGGAAGTTCCTAATTTTGATGAACCGAGCCTCAACCAAAACCTTACCCGATGTTCCGCCTTTAGATGTGAATCTTGAATTGAATTAGGCCCCAATCCACCCATCAAAATAGATAGTCCGGGTAGTTGCTTGATAAAGGTGGTAGATTCTAGGCCATGTATAGTGAAATAGGAGTAACCCATGACCTTACACACTTATATCACCCATTCATGGTTGATAACAAGAAACACTATGGGTTTAAATCGGGTTTATTAGGTCAAGATGGATCCGATCCACGCAAAACCGCCAAGTCTAACAGACTTAAAACAACTCGACGCAAATGCAATTTAGATCGAGGAATATAGGAATTCTCGGTCGTTAAGTCCCACTGAGGATGAATTGGTGTTTAAAACAACTTCAGATGATAGAATGATCACTAAGGATAGTGATCAAGAGGGTTTTCGATGGAAAATTATACCTAAAGAGAAAATCTACAAATTAAAGCGACTTAAATGCAAATTAAAAGATTAAAAAGTTAAAATCTATTAAATAAACGCTATCACTATTTTTACAGATCGATGAACGTTTATGATTTTATAAAATAAAATAACTTAAATAAACTATATTAACTAAAACGTAAACTCAAATTACTTAAAAACGTTATTTAAAACGGAAACGAGCGTTATTTACGAAAATGGCGCTGGAGCGCAAGCAAAAACGTAAAATTATTGAAATAAAAGGCCTACGAATGTAAAACTAATTTTCTTACGTACTATATGATAAAAGAAAATTTTAGAAAAAAGATTTATATTTTTTTGACTTTTATATTTTTTTTTTATGATTTAAATAAGTTTTTACACTAATTAAATGTTTAAAAATACTAAAACTATTTATAAAAATCTGAAACTTTTATAGAAAATACTTTATACTATTACAAATTTATGAAAATTAGAAAACCGGAAAAGGTACTATGAATAAGCTAGAAATAAGCTTAAATGTTCGTATAAGTTTATTAAGACAAAACGGGTTATATATTAAGTAGTGTAAGAAAATAATGAGAAAGACCCAAGGCGTTGGTAAGGAGTGTGTGTGGTGGTGAGGGTGGCTGAGATCAAATCCCAAAGAAGGGCACTTTTGTAAACTATTTTTTTAACTTTTTCTTTTACAAATTCATTAAGCACATGAAGATAAGCAATTAGTATAACTACAACTTTTATTGAAAATGACTTATAAGCTCAGATGAGCTTATTATTCTCAACGATGGGTAATATGATGGAAATAAGCACAAAACTTGGCTAAATAAGCTAATAGGCTAAAAAATAAGCAACATTTAAAATGAAAATAAGCTAAGATACTTACAATAAGTTAAATTTACAACCGAAAAAGCAAAATATTCAAGCAATAAGCACTTAACAACTATAAATAAGCTATTTATCTAAACCGATACAGTTACATATTTTGGGTTTGGTAGGCACTTTTAAGCTTAAAATTAAGTACTGAGATAAGCTAGGGACTTAAATTAAAAACTGGCACTATCAAGTCAACCATCAGAGCTTCCTAAAAAGCTAAATTACAAGGGCTGGCTTTCACTAATAAGCCTGTGACAAGCTCTTGAAAAGCTGGAAAAACCACTGGATAGCTTGTTTTAGATAAAATGGACAGAACAATAAGCCTTAAACAAGCTTATCAAATAAGCTACAAGTTGGAAAGTAAAGCTTGAAACATTAAAATGACTAGGTTGGCTTTCTAAAAAACTAAAAATCACAAACTTAGGGTGACTGTAGAGCTTATGGTGGGCTTATGAAAGTGGTGCCAAATCACTGCTCAGCATCAGCTGAGTCAGTTGATGCTGAGTAATGGGACAAAACAAAAGCCTAGTGCAGCCCTGCCTAATAAGCTATAAATGAAAAATGAAACTTGGGTCATCAAGATGGCTTGGTTGGCTTCCGAAAAACTAAGTAACATAAGCTAAGACCAACCGATAAGCTTTGTACAAGCTTGTGTGAATGGTATCAAACTGCGTACGCAGGCACGCTTTTGACTTTTGAACAAAATGCAAGTTTGACCTATATGAACTTTAAACTGATCTTGCTTACTAATTATGATGTAATAAGCTATGTTGAGATGAGATTAAGCTAGGTTAACTACTCTAAACCTACTGTGATGATTCTTGCAACTCAAATTTCCAACAGTGGCCTGTGAAGGGGTAAACTTTGGAATTTTGACTTTTTACTAAATAAGACTAGATTTTATTCTTTGATTTAGCTCTTAGAACCTAATATGACTTATAACAACAACAAATAACAACAACACAAGCTTCTTAACACAGTTTATACAGCAAACCAAACACCCCTTTTTGAAACAGTTTTGAGACTTTAAACACTAAAACAAGTTTTTAAGCCAAGCAATCTATTAATTAACTAATATTAACTAAGATTAAACATATTTAAGTGAGATTAACAGATTATAACACTTATACTTAAGATTGCAAATTTTGAAGAAAAGCTTACAAATTAAGTTCATGCACCAAACTAAGAACTCGAGATCAAATAACTACACCTATAGCTTTCCACAAAGCTCTAAACCAACATCAATCCAAAATTAGCTCGCTCCATCTTTCTTGTACCTTCTCCATGATTTTTATTTTCAAGCTATTTTGATTATTTTGTGAATTTTCTGCTTATGAGACTAAACAAAGTTTAAATTGTTTCTAAGATCTTATAAACTTTGTCAAGAGCTTATAGAGCTTAAGAAGCAATTATAACTACTATTTAACGACTTTTGCAAATTATGAGATTTGAACCATGAAATTTACATAAACTAAATTTGACATTAAACTCGAAATTGAAACCGAAATGAACTTTCATTAACCATAAAACATAATACAACTTGAAAATAAAACTGAATTTAAAGGTTTACAACAGAAAATAAAAGTTTACACTACGAAATGGTCTAAAAACTTTGACACCTCTCTCTTCTGTCTTTATTCTTATTTATAGTCATTTCTTTTAGTTCCTTGTCGACATATGAGATAATCCCACTTCATCTTGACCATTGATTTGAACCAGATAATCAGTTTTGCCATTTGGCAAATTTGGCGCCAATTTTCAAAGAGCGTGTTATTAGCATTAATGAGATTTGTTGGATGTGGAGGTGTTTAGGGAGTTGGTGGATAGTCGGAAAGGTGAAAGGAATGAGTGGAAAGGAGAAAACTACCGGTATTGAATTTACAGTGTGGAGGAGACAATGCTACAAGATTTACGGTTTGGCGCCTTTGACTTATTTTGACCAGAGTGTATAATAAACAGGGTCCAAAATGGGGGTCGCGGTGTTTAGACAAGGTTCTTTTGGGTTGGCGGGGGTTCTAAATACAAAAGGGTCTAATGGCTTATTTAATTACAAGGACCATTTGTGTAAATCGCTAAAGATGAAGGTTGAACGCCAATCATCTAAAGATTATTACAAGGACCAAAACCGCCAAACTTGAATAGTACAAGGACCAAGGTTGATTATTTTCCATTTTTAAAATGTCCAGGACCATTTTGACAATTTTCAAACCCAAGGACCAAACTTGTAATTTCTCTCTAAACTTTATCATAAAGGACCAATTTTGTCATTTATTAATAGTATAAGGTTTATTTTGATTATTTTCTAATTTTAAAACCTTAAGGACTATTTTGACACTTTTGCAAAGTTGAGGACCAAAGTTGTAATTTTGTGATTTTAAACTTTAAAGGATTATTTGGAACAACTTGTGAATCCCAAGGACCTAAAATGATATTTTACAAGTTTTGGAATGACCAGGGACCTGCTTTTGACAAATTTTCAAACTGGGGACTAAAGCGCCAATTATGCAAACTTGATCGTTTTCATCGATTTTAATGTTTTGCATTTAAAACATATAAAACACTTGTTTGTGATATTTTATCATTTTGAAGCATTATCGAGTGTTTCGGATGTTTTGGCATTCTAACAAGATAAAACGATGAGTATTTAGACACTCATCAATCCCCACACTAAGATATTGCTAGTCCCTAGCAATGATTTGAGAAAATTTAATGGATTTTATCTCTTTACCAAAAGCCATTACTCGGAGTAGCCAATTGTTTTAGTTCAAGTAAGAACTTTGGTACAATGATAACCAAATGATTTTGAGCAAATCATAAGCTTTCAACGGATTTGATTTGTCTTTACCGAAGCCGTTTATACGGACTAGCCAACTCTTAGATAAATTATCAGAATTATCTTTGGTGAGTCGATTACCAATTATGGATTTTCAACTGCCTTTACCACAAGCCATAAACTTGCGGGCTAGCCAACTCTTCACTTTTTAGGATATGGTGAGTTGAACACCATACAATTTTGGGCAAATTGCAAGCCATAAACGGATTTGAGATATCTTTACCAAGAGCCGTTTGCTCCTGGATTAGCCAATCCTTATGTGGGTTAGACATGGTGGACTGATTACCATTTGTTGTGTTTAGTACATAGTACTTCCACTAAAAAAATTTTAAAATTTGGCCATTTTGGGGAAAAAGGGACTAAAAGGGTACATTTATGATCAAAATTCGCGAATTTCCCCACACTTAGAAATGAATATTGTCCTCAATATTCAAAGTACCCATTGTAATGTCAAACTTAGAACGTAAAAAGATAACATTTACTAACTAAGTGTAGAAACACAACAATTATTCTCTTTTAATATTTACAATTTTCAAACATTTTAAGGTTTATATACAACATGTGGGCATCTCCCACACTTAGTGGTACACACGGTGAAAACCCATGTTTAGCTATTGTTTTTGATTACCGAGTCGCTAGCTTGACTCGACCCGAATTAATTGGTTCATGGGGAAGTAAGTGGAAGAGACATCTCCATCGGATTTTCACTCAAAATGTTTGTATAAACATTTAAGTACATGAAAGTTCCACACCGATGAGATATACATAGAACCGCTCAAAATGATTAATGAAAATGCCGGGTCAAGATAATGTCTTCATTCCGAAGGAGTGAAGAATAGGAGAAGCTACGGATAAGTGAAAAGAGAAAGAAAGTCATGATAAAGATCATGATTAACTCATCATCACTCACAAGAGAATTCATGGTTTCGGGATCATGAATCTCATCATTTAAGCTCATTTGATCTAGACATATCCCGGGTGTGTCTAGATCAAAGTGAAGTTATCATACTCCGATGGAGATATGATATGAGTGAGTTCACCGGAGAACTCCTCGTGAAGAATATCTGGAGGTGGGACATGTGCGGTACTTTGTGGGCTATAAATATGCACCTCGCCCATTATAGTCTCCGTGTCGACTCATCACTATCAAAGATTGGATTAACTCGAATTTATAGTAAATTCGTAATCGAATTCGAATAATGGATTAGTGATAGTCGACATTAATTGTGGAAACAACATGGTCAACATCCTCTTTTAAGTTGACGATCTCGGAATGTGGAAGTAATGCATCAATAAATTCTATGTCTTTAGAATATAAAGAATTAGCATCACTATAATCACTGTCAAAATCTGAGAAAGTCTCAACAAGATCATTTGTAAGAGGAGAAGACACATCACACTCTTTGTCAAGAATTCCCTCAGACTCACTTGGAATCGGGATAAGGTTCTCAACATTCGATGATTCCGTTTCCGGAATAGTGCTGAGATGCTCGTCCCCCATACTTAGAGAGTCTTTGGAAGCAATAAAAGGTAAGATAGGTGTGATAGCAATAGACTGAGGGAGTTTAGAAGGACTAGCATACATATGTTTTATACTTAACATTTGTTCTTCTGCTAGTAATTCCATCATAGTCTTTTCTCCCTGATTTTCCACGGAAGGAATTTCAATTGATGAACTTGATGAATGCATACATAATTCACTAATATCAAGGGTAACATCATCATCATCATCATCGGAATGAAACGGAATCGAGAGCTAGATTTGAATGCTTTTGTAGTGCAATTGATTCCCTAATAGTATTTTCAATAGCAACTGGGAATCTAATTTAGCACCCGTTCTCGCCTAACAAAACTTCCATGGACTTTTCATTTGGATTATCTTGGGAGGACATAGCCGACTCCTCCTTAAGTTCTTTTAATAACTTCGAGTCTTGATGAGAAGGTCATCGTAGTTTCATGAGGAGTTGCTTGAATCATTTGGTACCGTGGAGGTTGGTCTTGATACGAAGAGTCGTAATTGCTACAAGGAAATGGGTTCCTGTTTGACAATCCGAGCTAGAGTGTGGACCTCCACAATACCACAACAAGAAACCGATGTGGCCGTGAGTTAGTGTTGTAGTCATAATTGTTATCGTGAACTTGCTCATAGACAAGCGTGTTTCGATTGACAATCGAATCGTAGTGTGAACCACCACAAGACTCACAACAAGAAATCACCGAGTCTCACAATGTGGTAGCCGATGGAATAAATCACCGTGTTATGGTAGGAATAGGGATCCGGTTATAGATGCACCGCTTCTCGATTCCACCATGCTACAACTGGGGCAATTACCACCATTATAAGGACCACCACACCATTGACAATCAAGAGGGTGAGGATAAGACATAGAAAGAATCAAATGGTTCTAGAGGGTAAGAAATGAAGAATCAAAGATGTGAGAGGGTAAAGATGGATATTTTTGGATTTTTGAATAAACATTTTGAAAAAACAAAGGATGAAAATATTTTTGGATTTTTTTGTGTTTGTTGAAAACTTGAATAAAAAATGTTTTTGGTGTTGTTAACACTTTAGGAAAAGTGTTAATGAACTTTTGGTTTTGAAAACTTTACTGAAACTGCTTACAAACGATGGTATATGTGCAAGCAGGTCCGAAATGCTTAAAACACGCTTCTGACCTCCCGGTGGCGCCAAAATTTTGATCTACTGAAAACCGCCAAGTCTAACAGACTTAAAAGCATTTCGACCAAATGCAATTTAGATCGAGGAATATAGGAATTCTCGGTCGTTAAGTCCCACGGAGGATGAATTGGTGTTTAAAACAACTTCAGATGATAGAATGATCACTAAGGATAGTGATCAGAGGGTTTTCGATGGAAAATTATACCTAAAGAGAAAATCTACAAATTAAAGCGACTTAAATGCAAATTAAAAAGATTAAAAAGTTAAAATCTATTAAATAAACGCTATCACTATTTTTACAGATCGATGAACGTTTATGATTTTATAAAATAAAATAACTTAAATAAACTATATTAACTAAAACGTAAACTCAAATTACTTAAAAACGTTATTTAAAACGGAAGCAGCGTTATTTATTGAAAATGGCGCGTGAGCGTAAGCAAAAACGTAAAATTATTGAAATAAAAGGCTCACGAATGTAAAACTAATTTTCTTACGCACTATATGATAAAAGAAAATTTTAGAAAAAGATTTATATTTTTTGACTTTTATATTTTTTTTTTATGATTTAAATAAGTTTTTACACTAATTAAATGTTTAAAAATACTAAAACTATTTATAAAAATCTGAAACTTTTATAGAAAATACTTTATACTATTACAAATTTATGAAAATTAGAAAACTGGAAAAAGGTACTATGAATAAGCTAGAAATAAGCTTAAATGTTCGTATAAGCTTATTAAGACAAAACGGGTTATATATTAAGTAGTGTAAGAAAATAATGAGAAAGACCCAAGGGCGCGTTGGTAAGGAGTGTGTGTGGTGAGCTGGGTGGCCAGAGATCAAATCCCAGCAGTGGCACTTTTTGTAAACTATTTTTTTTTTAACTTTTTTCTTTTACAAATTCATTAAGCACATGAAGATAAGCAATTAGTATAACTACAACTTTTATTGAAAATGACTTATAAGCTCTGTATGAGCTTATTATTCTCAACAGTGGGTAATATGATGGAAATAAGCACAAAACTTGGCTAAATAAGCTAATAGGCTAAAAAAATAAGCAACATTTAAAATGAAAATAAGCTAAGATACTTACAATAAGTTAAATTTACAACTGAAAAAGCAAAATATTCAAGCAATAAGCACTTAACAACTATAAATAAGCTATTTATCTAAACTGATACACAGTACATATTTTGGGTTTGGTAGGCACTTTTAAGCTTAAAATTAAGTACTGAGATAAGCTAGGGACTTAAATTAAAAACTGGCACTATCAAGTCAACCATCAGAGCTTCCTAAAAAGCTAAATTACAAGGGCTGGCTTTCACTAATAAGCCTGTGACAAGCTCTTGAAAAGTCGAAAACCACCGGATAGCTTGTTTTAGATAAAATGGATGAACAATAAGCCTTAAACAAGCTTATCAAATAAGCTACAAGTTGGAAAGTAAAGCTTGAAACATTAAAATGACTAGGTTGGCTTTCTAAAAAACTAAAAATCACAAACTTAGGGTGACTGTAGAGCTTATGGTGGGCTTATGAAAGTGGTGCCAAATCACTGCTCAGCATCAGCTGAGTCAGTTGATGCTGAGTAATGGGACAAAACAAAAGCCTAGTGCAGCCCTGCCTAATAAGCTATAAATGAAAAAATGAAACTTGGGTCATCAAGATGGCTTGGTTGGCTTCCTGAAAAACTAAGTAACATAAGCTAAGACCAACTGATAAGCTTTGTACAAGCTTGTGAAAATGGTATCAAAACTGTGCACAGGGCACAGTTTTGACTTTTTGAACAAAATGCAAGTTTGACCTATATGAACTTTAAACTGATCTTGCTTACTAATTATGATGTAATAAGCTATGTTGAGATGAGATTAAGCTAGGTTAACTACTCTAAACCTCATGTGGATGATTCTTGCAACTCAAATTTCCAACAAAGGGCTCTGAAGGGTAAACTTTGGAATTTTGACTTTACTAAATAAGACTAGATTTTATTCTTTGATTTAGCTCTTAGAACCTAATATGACTTATAACAACAACAAATAACAACAACACAAGCTTCTTAACACGCTTTATACAAAGAAACCAAACACCCCTTTTTGAAACAGTTTTGAGACTTTAAACACTAAAACAAGTTTTTAAGCCAAGCAATCTATTAATTAACTAATATTAACTAAGATTAAACATATTTAAGCTGAGATTAACAGGATTATAACACTTATACTTAAGATTGCAAATTTTTGAAGAAAAGCTTACAAATTAAGTTCATGCACCAAACTAAGAACTGAGATCAAATAACTACACCTATAGCTTTCCACAAAGCTCTAAACCAACATCAATCCAAAATTAGCTCTGCTCCATCTTTCTTGTACCTTCTCCATGATTTTTTTATTTTCAAGCTATTTTTGATTATTTTTGTGAATTTTCTGTTTATGAGACTAAACAAAGTTTAAATTGTTTCTAAGATCTTATAAACTTTGTCAAGAGCTTATAGGAGCTTAAGAAGCAATTATAACTACTATTTAACGACTTTTGCAAATTATGAGATTTGAACCATGAAATTTACATAAACTAAATTGTACATTAAAGCGAAATTGAAACCTAAATGAACTTTCATTAACCATAAAACATAATACAACTTGAAAATAAAAGCGAATTTAAAGGTTTACAACAGAAAATAAAAGTTTACACTACGAAATGGTCTAAAACTTTGACACCTCTCTTCATCTTTATTCTTATTTATAGTCATTTCTTTTAGTTCCTTGTCGACATATGAGATAATCCCACTTCATCTTGACCATTGATTTGAACCAGATAATCGGTTTGCCATTTGGCAAATTTACGCCAATTTTCAAAGAGCGGGTTATTAGCATTAATGAGATTTGTTGGATGTGGAGGTGTTTAGGGAGTTGGTGGATAGTCGAAAGGTGAAAGGAATGAGGTGGAAAGGAGAAACGACTACGGTATTGAATTTACAATGGAGGAGACAATGCTACAAGATTGCTTACGGCGCTTTGACTTATTTTGACGAGTGTATAATAAAGGGGTCCAAAATGGGGGTCATGAGTTTAGACAAGGTTCTTTTGGGTTGGCGGGGTTCTAAATACAAAAGGGTCTAATTGGCTTATTTAATTACAAGGACCATTTGTGTAAATCGCCAAAGATGAAGGTTGAACTCGCCAATCATCCAAAGATTATTACAAGGACCAAAAGCGCCAAACTTGAATAGTACAAGGACCAAGGTTGATTATTTTCCATTTTTTAAAATGTCCAGGGACCATTTTTGACAATTTTCAAACTCCAAGGACCAAACTTGTAATTTCTCTCTAAACTTTATCATAAAGGACCAATTTTGTCATTTATTAATAGTATAAGGTTTATTTTGATTATTTTCTAATTTTAAAACCTTAAGGACTATTTTTGACACTTTTGCAAAGTTGAGGGACCAAAGTTGTAATTTTGTGATTTTTAAACTTTAAAGGATTATTTGGAACAACTTGTGAATCCCAAGGACCTAAAATGATATTTTACAAGTTTTGGAATGACCAGGGACTGTTTTTGACAAATTTTCAAACTTGGGGGACTAAAACTGCCAATTATGCAAACTTGATACGTTTTTCATCAGATTTTAATGTTTTTGCATTTAAAACATATAAAACACTTGTTTGTGATATTTTATCATTTGAAGCATTATCGAGTGTTTTCGGGATGTTTTGGCATTCTAACAAGATAAAAATGATGAGTATTTAGACACTCATCGGGATCCTTAACTAAGAATCTTTGAAGTTGATAGAAGATGATCCATTTTAGGAGGAGATTTGATTCACCCGCTACACCAATAGACTTAGGTAAGGTTATAATGAATGGAGCACACTCCTTTGAGCATATAAATCACCCATCACCTTTCTCCTCACGTAGCAAATTTCCACCCCGAGGGTGTGTATTACTATCACCGCACTTAAACTTAAGTGTAGGAAAACTTCCCTTTATCTCGTTAAATAAGGGTAGAGTCGCTCGTGACTCAAAAAACAAGCGCTTCGGGAGGCAACCCATGTGTATTTGTTTTTCATTTTCATTTCAGGTGTCGATATCTTTTATTAATTGTTTATTCTCATGTTTGAATTTGTAAAATGCTTTATTTTATCTTTAACCTCGCCTTAATTACATATAAAGGTATTTTACATAAGGGATAAGTGTAGGAGGATTACACGTTTTCAAAAGAAACGTAAACATGATAATAACAATTAACTAAAAGATATGTATGTTTGTTTGTTCAAGTCAAATGCTTGTATCGAGTCATAATGGATGTTTTTGCGTAAATTTTTCCGGATTATAAAGATGTAAATTTTCCGTAATTTTTCGAAAATCGTAGACCGCTTTTTGTCGATAACTTCGACGGCGCCAGATTGCAACCGACGGCGTCCGAAGGAGTAAAACATCGATCACTTTTTCTCATTTTCTCGAGCTACTTATAAATTTTTGGAATCTTCCGTGTCTTAATTTCTTAGAAATTCAGAAACATCCATTCCACAAGCATTATATCTTAGTTTAAATCGAGTCTTATATATATTATTACCGCCGCTTTACGCGAAGTTTTCGTTGTTTTCTTCAGTGTGCGGGTTTAATCTTCAAGAAGAAGTTACATAAGATAGAGGAGCTTTTCACGCAATAATTCTTCTTGGAAAGGATTTAACCACCACTTTACACGGATCCTACCGAGCTAATCGGGGAGTATTAGTTTCTTTCGCTTTTGATTACCTTCTTTATCATAACTTTGATATTTCGGGAACATTGGGGACAATGTTCGGTTTAAGTGTAGGGAGGAAAATAAAACGGAACTTTGAAACTATGCTTATCCTTGATTATTTGTTTGTCCAATTGTGATTGTGTAATAAACCATGAGAAAATGTCGGTTAGGGTAATTTTGGCACCAAATTTAAAATTTTTCATCACATATAGGAGTGGGCCATTAGTCTTAACAAAAGCGCCTCACGGATAGGAAGTTATATGACTAGCACAAAACCCTTTACCAACCAAATTCCACCCAAAATGCGAGGATCACCCATAGATTAGTAGGAATTAAAAGCATTCATCTTCAATGCTTAGAGTGTGAACCGTAGTATATTAGATTCTAGAACTTGTTTTGTGATGCATTCCGAGATCGCAAGTGAGACTACACTTGTGTAGTTAGGAATAACTAAATGATAAGAGGCATTAGGATAACCCTTGTTTGATACCCGTAATATAATTACTTCTTCCACATCGGTTGAGTAATTCCCCACACCCTTTGCGTTGTACTCATCTTTAGTACACGATACCCTAGTTAACCCTCGAGCCTATCCTTTTCGCGGTTCTCGTGATGTTTCGTTTTTCTAGAATATCAATGAAGAGTATTGTTTACACCCCACCCCAAATATATACCCAAATCGCCTTTAGCCTACCCCTTATGCACTCACTTTTAGTGCAAATTATTGTTATCACCCAAACCCTTAGTTCAATTATCTGGTTGCTTGCATGAGTTGCTAAGTCGAGTCATATCCTTTGTATACGATTTTGGGACGATTGGGATTCATGGGAAAAGTTAAAGTTTATGAAATGACGGAAGGGAACGTTAAATTCAAATTCCCTTTGTTTGCATAATAATGTACCCCAAGTGTTTTGATCTTTTCAATTCGGTCAAATTAGAATTAGAGTAATAAAACTCATGTGTAGGATGTGCCTATAAATCCCTATCATTTTGATGTTACCGTAGAGGATGGTAGAGTAAAAGTGTATGAAAAAAAATCAAAAAAAATATAGAAAAGAAAAAAGAAAAAATAGAGTGTAAAAAATTAAATATATATATATATATATATATATATATATATATACGGCTACCATCCTACATCTATCCTTTAAATTTATGTTTGTTTATTTCGCTACCTAGAGTTTTAGAGTGTCGAGTCTTGGCTTAGCAACGCCATTCTTCGTATGCATCAACATAGAGATTTTTGACTTGCCACCACTAAATAGCCTATCCCACCAAACCCTTGTTTCCTACCGTAAGCCTAACATTACAACCCTTTAAAAGACCTCTTTGATAGTCTTTCCTAGGTGCTTACGCCAAAGCGATGGAGGTTTGATCTATTCTCAAGCCTATGGTAATCTATGTACTAGGACCGGTTAATGAGTGTTTATCTTCCATTTCCTATTTGTTATATTTCATATATACACCGAGAGAGATGCGAGTATCCAAACACCCCATGTGAGGTGCTAGTATGTATTTCCGTGCTTGTTATGACTTTTATGGGCTTATATGTGTTGTGGACCGCTTTAAATCAATGCTTCATGACCCCTAACTTATAAATTAATTGGTTAAAGCACATTTGTTTGAGGACAAGCAAATAACAAGTGTAGGGATATTTGATAAGGTTTTAAAAGGTACCATTTTGAGGGTCGCTTAAGTCCTTATTTGATCACTTTTGTATCCGTTATTGCTTAATATCGCTTTTTTCACTTTTTAGGTCTCTTGAAGGCAAAATGCTGGAATGGCACTTATTTGGACGAAAAGGCGAATATACGAAGAAAATGGCCAAAGTCGAATCGAGACACTCAAAGTCATTGAAATGTAGGCGACGGCGTCAGTGTTAATGGGACGCCTGGTCGGAGGATTTTTATGACGATACAAGAGCCAAAACCCTATTTTCAAGCCGACGACGCGGGCTTTAAAAGAGTAGGCCGTTGTTACCGACGGCCTAGATTCAACCTGCACGACGCCGAAGTCGAAGAGGATGGCGCCACGACATAAGGTGACGCCGTCAAGGTTAACGTGGCCAAGACGAAACCCTAATGACGGCGACACGACGGCGCCACAAAACATAAGGTGACGCCGTCGCATATGTAATATTATATATAGAATCCGAATTTTCGCTTTTAGGAGAGTCTTTTGAAGTAAAACCTAAAACCGAACCAAGGGTGTCTTGTACATGATTTTAGGGTTCCAAACCCTATCTTACATCAAGATAAGTATTTCCTTCATCAATTCAATTATGTCTTTGATTATTTGTGTGTATGCTTGCATGTTCTCCATGTCCGGCTAATTTATTTGTGTGTTTGCTAGGAGTATGAAACTTAATTATTGAATATTGATTGGTTGTTTTTATCTTAGTTGATTAATGATCTAGTAATGCGATAGGTCATTCGTTGTGTACTTAATGCTTGATTCATCTTTGTGAACCTTAGAATATAATTACCCGAGTAGTTGTAAGCTAAACCATCCAAAGAGTGCCTTAGAGTAAGAGTTTATTATCCCTAGTGGGTTTTGTAGACGAGACCCTTTGGTAAGTTCAAAGAGTTGGGAGAAACGATACCCTACAACTTTAGACGGACAACGCAACTAAGAATAAGACGTGACAACTCAACGATCAATAGGAGATAATTAAGGAGTAGTAAAACCTAGTAAACACATCTTTAAACTATCATACGAGCACACATTAATTAGACATAGACCGCCACCACCTTAGTTTAGATAATTAGATAATAGTAGAGTAATCGGTAGAAATACCAACCCCCAAATCCAATACCCGAGATTCGTACCTTTGAATTTCATAAAAAACATAAAAAAGATAAAAAAATAATCTTCCTCAACCTCAACCTTAGCGTAGTAACTTCTCACTAGCATTCCTATTCTCCTAGAGAACGATATCAATACCCGTGGCTTACCCTAATACTACACTACAACGATTAGGTTCACTGCCTAGGGTGTTGAAAAACTTGCTCGATGAAAAGGAAGTTCCTTTGACCCCGAACGCGCTGCGTAAGCGTATCACGTGACCAAATCAGGTTTAGTCATTTCTCTTATCTAGGCTCTCTTCACGATGTGTGATTCATTCTTTTCGAATAAGGAACTGATACCAATTGTTGGAAAATCTAACAAACTTGTTTCTAGAGCAGAACCACGAATCAAGAGCTACTCCAACAAGACCTCGACGAAGGGTTATGATCTCTTAAAAAGTGGCATCAACACACAAAACGAGATATTTACACTCAAAAATTTATTAAACGTGAGCAAAAAAAGAAGGTATAAATAAACCTCACCCTCTCATCTCTATTTATATATAATGAGGGGGAGAAACCTAATCTTTGGTAAACAAAGAATATACAATTGAGGAGGTTAGGAGATTTTTTAATAATTACCAACCTCTTTAAGTTTGAGCTAAACTACAACTAGCCCCTAAACTTATATTCTAACTATTACACATTAATATTCTAACTGGTTTATACTACGATAAGTAAGCACTCAAAAACTGGCGTCAAAATTGAAGGAGGCTTTTTTAAAGATAGCATTTTATTGTTTTTAAGATGATAAAACGTCATTTAATAGTACAGTAACCACCAACTCCTTAAATTTATTTTTTATCAACCAGAATTATGTAACACTAACTATGCATATCATAAGTTTTTTCAAACAATAAGGCCTGGATTTGAGCAGGTGTAAGATGGGCAACCGCACAAGGCCTCCATTTGTTAGGGGCCTCAAATGTTTAAAACTTCGGTACAAGCACACAACTATTTTTCAAGTATTTAATCCCGTTAATGGATATAAAAGTTTCTACATACGTGTTAATGGAGGAAAATTGGATGTGGGTTTTGTTGGGAAAGATAACCAATGGTGTACAACATAAGTTTGTGGACCCGACTTTTGATTTTGTTTTTCTTTCTATCATCACCTAACCCTTATCTTTAAAATACTTTCATTTTATCTCCAATCCTTTTTAGATTTATGGCTCAGTTTAAATTAATCTCATATTTCATAAAATACCTTATTTGAGTTTGAAATACGTATTTTAGCTTACCATATATTTTCGAAAATATCAATACAAGGCATCTTACTTCCAAAAAATGCTGTAATAACTTGTATTTTGAGGATTGTGGTAAAAAGCATGAAAGCTCAATGGTTATGCAAAAAAAAGAAAGACAAAGAATGGAGTATTTAGATTATAAAAAGATTAGCAAGTTGCTATTTTTATCGATATCAAAAAACAATGAATAATGAAATTATTGTTTGCTAACTTTTACGGGTGCTTCAATTTTTGAAGTTAGAGGGCCCTATTTTAGAACTACAGAACATGCCCCAAATCCCATTGGGCGGGCTTTTGAATAATAATAGGTGAACTGAGCCACAAGGGTGGAGCCATCTTGTAAATAGTAGGAGGAGAGGCCCCCAATAAAGCTTCAATATAATGGCTAAACTAGTAGAAAATATGGTTAGATTTGGTGTAAAAATTGGCAGTGCCCTCAGCATAGGAAGCAGAGTGCCCTATTTAAAAAGCAAAAATCATAAATTTGAATTTTCAATTTTTTTTCCGGGAATGGTCGATTGATAGACATGAAAAAGGAGATTGGAAGGGATGCTGGAGAGGGAAGACGAAAGAATATGTAACATTAAATATTATTGTATATCCACCTAACATGTACTTAATACTCCATATTACTTCATTAGGATAATGATGGAGGTTACCGAAGTTTTCAACTTCTAACATATATGTCACTCATTTATTAAATGAACTTATACGCCACTCAACTATATATTTGTTTTCTTTTACACCAATTCGAGCCAAATTTATTCGGATTATCAGGATTAAATTTGACTAGACTTTGTGTAAATGAAGATAAATTTGACCGGAATTTAGGTCTAAAAACTATAAAATATATATAAGAAACCAACATCTAACTTATCCAATCAATATGAATGAATAGTTAGATATAAAATACCGATTATACCTTTAATATAATTTTCAGTTTATATAACTAAAAGTACTTAAGAAGGATAGAATTGAAATTTCGTGACTGATTTTTATTCGTATTAGTTTAGTATATTAGTTTTAGGTTCCTTTCTTTCGTTTGATAATTATCCGGATTAAATTTGACCGGAATTTGTGTAAATGAAGATAAATACATAATTTGGTGGCCTATAAGTTACTTTTAAAAAATGGGTTGCCTATATGAGAAAAACCTTAAAAGTTGTGTGACATCCCGATATATTATCCATATTTTATTTTAATAATTATAATTCTCGTATAGTTTCCTCACCAATATATTAAATAGTCTTTTTTTTTATCCTTGTTGCCCACATGGTAGCCTTACAAAATTTCTGTTAACATTTGAAAGAAACCTTCTTATTACTCTATTATACATTTGCCGTAGGAAATCACGTAGTTTTGAGGTTTTTTTTTAATATTTTTTGTTGGGCGACGCCGTTGCATGTTGGGTTATAATGTTGCACCAAACGATGTTGTTTTGGTTTATGCCTACCTTTATACGTGGCTTAAATTAATGGATACATGTCTCAGATAGATATTTCTGGGAAACACATGTACGCTGCATCATGATTGATTAAATGTGACCGTGTGTGTGAGTGAGAGGGAGAGTAACTCTGAGGCTGTGTGTGTGAGATTGTGTGTTTGGTGGTTTTTTCTTGATACTATCGCTTAATTTGGGATTCTAAGAATTAGTAGATTACAAATTCAAGGGTTCAATTGCATGTGGGAGGTATGGTAAGTTTTTTCCGATTAATATTTGGAACTAGGGTTTATGTGATTTTCAATATACGTTAGTTTTGACATTTTTGATTGGTGTAGGGTATCTTGGCTTTTTAGTTTTGGTGTTATGGTAAGTGTATGTTGATTAATTTAGGAACTAGGGTTTCTGTGATTTTGGATATATTTTAGTTTCGATAATTTTGATTGATGTATGATACTTCGGGTTATCAGATTTTGTGTTATGCTGTTAGTGTATTTATAATTTGTGTTTTTGTTTACTTAAATGTTGACATGCAATCTGCTTATTTTGTCAACATAGATGTTTTGTAAGTATGTGCTTATGGTTACTGATTCTATACAATTTATGTTCTTAAGGATCGTTAGAGGTTGTTATAATAGAGTTTAAATATTTTTAGGCTATGTTTATGGGGCTGATTGATTTTTTTAATATTTTTAAAGAACAACAATTTTAACTATCTCACAAAATTTACACCACAAATCAATCTCACGTGTCCTAATCAAGACTTGAACCCACAACCATTTGGTTATGAAGCTTCTCACACTACATGGGGTACCATTGGGACACAGCCCATTGGTTATGGGGCTGATTGATGTATGATATTTCGGCCTATCAGATTTTCTGTTATACTATTAATGTATTTATGATTTGTGTTTTTTTGTTAAAATGTTGACATGTAATCTGCTTATTTTGTCAACATAGATGTTTTGTGATATCATGTAAAGTATTTTAAAGGTTGGTATGTGCTCATGGTTACTGATACAGTTTATATTTTTAGGCATCGTTAGAGGTTGTTATAATAGAGTTCAATTGTTTTTTAGGCTATGTTTATGGGGCAATGTAAGAGGTTGTGGTGATAGACCTTAATTATTTTTTTAGACTTTTGGCCAAATGGAGATAGTCATGATGACGCATGACTCCGATCAGTCAAAGGACCCCTTCGCCTCAATGAATTTGCATTTACGAAGACCCAAGTCTTTCTTCATAAGTCATTGGTGGCGAAACCATTCATCATTGACATGGTTACCGGTTGGGAATCCGCCACCAAGGCCTATGCCCTTCTGTCTTCTCTTGAAGATGCCAAGACAAAGAAGAACCTTGACTTGGTCTTCCCCACGCTCCCACTATTTCCTTAGCTTCCCGCCAAGTCCGAGATAATGGGATGAAGCCCTAGCGGTTACCACAAATCGTGGACGCCCCATGATCTCCTAAACGTGCTAACACTCTCCAAGCTATTTTCATCACCTATAAATAGGTTGGACGAGTCATTTCAATGGTATGTTCACTCAACACAAGATTTCACATACATCATATTATTTACAACTCATATCACATACTTACTCACGCCGGAGGTGGTTCGTAGGCCCAACCCGCAAGAATCACTTAACGGTGTCTACTATTTCTTATTGCGCTTTTACAAGTTTGGCGCAAGCATATCACCTTCATACCCTTCGATCACCATCAAGGCCCGGTCGCATAAATTATTGTACAATCGGGCGCCATCCGTGGGACCCGCTACTATTGGTCTCATTATTCCAAACTTACACCAAATAATCACTCTCACTAGTTTTACGGCATGAATCAAGGAAGAGAAGATACACCCTCCGGTTTCTCGACCTTGACACCAATCCTACCAATGATCCTAACAACCTTCCCAATATAACCGCATCCAATTTTACCACACGATCTCACCCAAATAACTCCCAACAACCATGCTTCAACCCTGCTAACCCCGAACCGTAATTAGTCCAATGCTTGTCAAGCTAACATCAAGCATTAGAATCTTTACTAAGGGCTCAAGGAGGCAAGCTCGGAATGTGGAGATGCGTAGGGAGTTAGAATACCAAGCGATGAGTATGACGAAGAGTTGAAATGGAGACTAGGCCCTCGCTCCTGTGGCTACACGCCAATTCTAAGGATAGGGTCTCCGAGCAACAAGGCCCAGTGGAAGGTCGGTTGGTTTTGAAGACGCCCGAGAGGGTCTCGACTAGACGGAAGGCACGATATAAGGCTCCAATGGAAGGAGTCACCGAAAGGATGCTACGGAGGTTAATTTGCCACCACTTTGGCGGCTCATCCGGGAAGAATTGAGGGGGTTCCACAGCCTTCTCACGCATCCGCGTGGAAGGCAATCCATCTCAAATGAATGGGAGGAAATCTTCCTCCTCATGGTATGTACCTCCTTTTCGTGCTCAATCTTACCCTCGCGGGTTTATCCCACCTAATGGGCAAGCTAGCAACCTAGTTTTACTCAACCATACGGAAGTATGCCCCACGGCAACCTATGGTATATCCTTCGCACTCGCTGGAAGTCACCCACCTTATATACATACCGCTACCCTCAATATGTTAACCAAAACCCCGTTGGAATACCTCCAAATCATAACCCGCATAATGCTGCCCCTACCTACATGCCACCTTATAATCGCTTTTATTCAGAGCCCATGGGCTCTACAACACCCTTCGAAGATGGATAGAAGACTACCCTTGCCTCGATGGGTTGAAAATGCCCGCGATATTGGTACCTACGATGGGAAAAGGGATCCGATAACTTTTACACTTGTTCAAGGGCTATTAGAATGCATAAATGGGTTATGCCTGCTGTTTGTCACATGTTTACATACACCCTACGAGACTCGTCAGATATGGTGGAACGGAAAACCAGTAGCATTGTGAATTTGGATGATCTCAAGGCCAAGTTCGATCACATTTCACCAATGTAAAAGTTTACAAGAACGCACCTAACAAAGGCACAACATCAAGCGTAAGGAGAACGAGAGCACCGTAGCTTTCATCACCGATACACCGATGACACGTTACAGATAATGGGCTTGCACGAGGACCAACAGATCTCGTGTTTTGTGCATGGCCTACGAAATGTAAGTTTGGTTGAATTCTCTCCACCGATCTCCCCGCAACCTATAAGGGTTTGGTGGAGAAGGCTTACACCGGATCAAGCAAAAGAAGTGTCTACCAACGGGCTCCGGCCGAAAATAAAGAAAGTCACAATAAAGCCTCAAGCATCCTTCGTGGGAAGGGTCAAGGAACAAACACAAAACAGGGATGTGTTTACACCGCACCACAAAAACATCAACCATGGGCTCTGGCTAATCTATCCAAATCTCCAAGGAGATACTTGTTACGGAAAAGGTCGCGAAGACCTATTGATCCTCCTCCTCGCTTGGCAAACAGAGGAAGGCCATAGATACTTCCAAATTTCGTTACTTCCATGACGACTACGGACACGACACCAACAAGTGCAGAGCTCAAGAAACAGATAGAAGAGGCCGTGAAGTCCGCCAATTGGGACATTTGGTGAAGGGTATAAAGAAAGGTAAAGACAAGGTCTCCAACACACGCTGGGGAAGGATACCACACTTGTAGAAGCACCCATCCTCATGGTGTACAAGGATGACTCGTTTGAAAAGGAAAGAAACGGAGGAAGCCTTGTGCGGAGTAGAGATGTCACTTTTCCTTCAATCATGTGGAAAGTTCTTTCAAATGACCCCGTGGTCATCAAGGTCTTGATCTCCAACAGAGAAGTAAACAGGCCTACCTCGATCGCGGTAGCTCCCCGGGTTATCTACGAATGCTTTTTAAAACTCAAACCTTCGATAAGGTCAAGAGAGTAGATTCAAGGTACCCTTAGTAGGTTCTCGGGAACACTCATGGCCCTTGGGAGAAGTCCCTCAGAGGTTACGATCGAGAAGGAAGGCTAAAAAGAATGTAAACTCGGTTTTCACGATCGAAGGTCCGAATCTCCTATAACCTATTGATAGGAGAACGGCAATGCGTAAGATGGGCATCGTTGTCTCAACCATACATGCCGCGATCAAATTCCAAACACCCTTCGCATTGGAACGGTTTTCCACTATAAAGTGAAGGGGCCACGGAATTAGGCAAAAGGATCAAACAGTTTCTAAGAGCCTCCAAGGATGTTCTCGCTGTACCGATGTCAAGAACGATTGTGGTAAATGATCTCACCCCGATCGACGGTGGTAATCGGAAAGCGCCCAACCTCCTTTAAAGCGTAATTGAAAAGGTACTACGTGCTAATGCGTATGTCTTCGCATGGACCTACTCGACATGACGGGGTCCCTTAACTCTCATCATAGACGGAAAGCCCTTCTAAGATCGAACACAAGCTCAATGAGTTCAAACATATTGAACCCATCAAACAAAAGCGTCAAGCTCGGCTCCCAAAGAAGCCGCCGCATGCAAAGAAGTGGACGAGCTTGTAACAAAGCAGTATACTCGTAGAGGTGAAGTATCAAACTTGGGTGGCCAATCCGTGATGGTCAAGAAGCATGATGGAGGATGGCGAATGCGCTGGACTTCACAGATATTAACAAAGCATCGCCCAAGGATCGCTACCTCCGCCGTAAATTGATTGGAAGGTGGAACCTTGTCGTGGTTTCGCTAAAGTGTTTCCTAGACGCTTATAAGGGTTACCATCGATACAAATGGCGGAAGAGGACTAAGAGAAGATGCCTTTTTACGTGAAAAGGCATTTATTGTTACAAAAGATGCCTTTGGTTTGAAAATGCATGTGCCACCTACCAACGCTTAGTGGACAAAGCCTTCCACAAGCGATAGGTAGGAACTGAGGCGCATACGAGATGATATGGTCATCAAGAGTAGATCGGAGGAGGACATGCTCTCTCGACATCAAGGAAACCTTCGACCGCCTTCGCGCCATCAACATGAAGTTAAATCCCAAGAAGTGTTCCTTCGGAGTGGAAGAAGGACAATTTTGGGGCATCCGATCACCAAGGTATTAAGGCCAATCCTTCAAGGTCAAGGCCATCACGGATCTACACCTCCTAAGTCCCTAAAGGAAGTGCAAAGTCCGAACGAAAGCTAGCAAGACTCAAGCAGTTCTTATCGAAGGGTGCATGATCTTTGCCGCTCTTCAAAACACTCAAAGGATGCACGGACAAAAGACGCCCAAAGGAGTATAGATGCGTATGCTTTCCAAAAGCTCAAGGAGTTCATGGCTATTCTACCTACACTTATCGCCCCAATCAAAGGCTAAATGTTGTTTATGTATATCGCAACCTCCTTCGAAAGCATCACACGTGTTATTGGCGTAAAGGAGAAGAAGCAAATCCCTATCTACTTCATTAGGTGGTTCTACAGGAGTCGAGCTAAATTATCCAAAGACCGAGAAGCTAATTTTGGCCTTGGTCCATGTCATGAGACACCTTCAAGGTACTTCCAAGCTCACCCCATAACCGCATTTCATCGACAAACCAATTAAGCGATACTTTGAAGCCGGAGAAACTGGAAGAATAGCTAAATGGGCTATCGAGCTAGAGAGCACGAAATTGAATACAAAGGTAGAAACTCGTCAAAGGGCAATATTGGCACTTCTTAGCGTAAACACCTCCAACCAAAACATGACACAAAGGTTGCTGAAAAGAAACTTGATAAAGCGGTCGAAGGGTGGAAGCTTTATACTGACGGAGCCTCCAGCTCCGACGGTTCTGGCGCAGGTCTCATGCTTGTTGATCCCAAAGGAAGGAGTACACTTATGCACTCCGTTTTGAATTCGATGCTACGAACAATGAAGCGGAGTACGAAGCCTTGCTAGCAGGCCTCCGATTGGCCAAAGACATGGAGGTAGAAGACTTGGCTATTTTCGTTGATTCACAACCGTGGCCAACCGATAAAAGGCTCCTATGAGGCAAGACAACCCGTGATCAAGCAATACCGGATAAAGCCAAAGAAATGCTCAAGGGTTTACATCCTACAACATAGAGCATGTCCGGAGAAATCAAACAAGAAGGCGGATGCACTTAGCAACCGGCATCAATGGCATTTGCCCACTTAACCAAAGAAGTTCTAGTCAAGTGTTGGCAGATAGGTCCATCGTCCGAAAGGAAGTGTCCGACGTGATACAGAGGAAGACTCAAATTGATGACTCCAATTAGAGAATATCTAATAAGTGGTATATCCGAGGATCATAAATTAGCTCGAAAGGTCCGCATCAAAGCACCACAAGATAGAATCACGGGAACTACTTATACCAAGGTCCTTTCTTTCCCATGGCTACGCTGTAGGACCTAGGCAAGCCGCCAACATCATTCAAGAAGTACATGAAGGATCCCGCGGCTTCACGCAGACCCCGCCCGTTGTTTCTAAAATCATGAGGATCGGGTATTATCGCCTTCGATGCAGTGGACGCCACGACATCATTCGTAAATGTGAAGGTCACAAGTTCACTCAAGGGTTCCAAGGCTACCAAAACAAGATATGACCTCTCAGAATCTCCGCATGGCCCTTCACCAATGGGGATAGATATTGTAGGTCCTCGCCAGCTGTTCCTGAGGAGTAAAGTTCTTGGTCGAGCCATCGATTATTTAACCAAATGGGTGGAAGCAAAGCCTTTGGCATCCACCATGTGAAGGCACATGGAAAAGTTCGTGGGAGCATATTATCCGTCGGTTCGAATACCTCACATCATCATTTCGATAATGGGAAGCAGTCGCCAAAGGGTATACCCAGTGTTTTGCAGAGGCCTCGAATATCAAACAATCCTTCACTCCGCTCACCATCCTCAAGGTAACGGACAAGTGGAAGTTACCAACAGAGACATCATGAAGGAATAGAACGAAGGTCGGGTTATAGTCACCACGGTTGGGTAGATGAAATACCTCAAGTACTTTGGGCTCACGTAACCATACAAAGTCAAGTCATGGGAGACGCCTTTAGCTTGACATATGGCACGGAAGTCGCCATCCTTCTAAGTAAGTGTCGAAACAGAAAGAGTCATGAACTTCGAAAGATACAATGAAGAAAGACTCAGAGCAACCTAGACCTTCTCGAAGAACGAAGGAAATAGCCTCAATCGTGGAGGCTATCCATAAGCAAAAATTGAAAGATACTACAACAATCGGGTTCGCCTTCGACCTTCAAACTGTGGGAATACGCCCTCCCGACTCAACAAATAAGTAAAGTCGAGTACTGTGGTAAACTAGGACCCATACGGGAAGGGCCCTACGTTATTAAGGAAGCATATGGCAACGGAGCCTACAAGTCGGAAACCCCGGATGGAGATGTTATTGATAGAACCCGAATGGCACTAACCTTCGAAGTTCTACGTATGAAACTTACAATGTCTAAGGACATTTTTACTTTGCTTTCAATCAATGTATTTGCATTCTTCTCACTGAGGAAAGAAGCATTAATGGTAGGCGCCTAGTATTCATTTCTTAAAATGATGTAATCCTCCTACCCACTTAATGATATAACGATTTCAAATCTCTTGTTTCGCTCAATACAACAAAGATTTGTCCACCAAGTCGCTTTATAAGTTTCAATGTCAAGGGATGTACAAAGACTAAACAACATGTCTTGCTCATATGCATAACATCCATCTCAACTTCACATTAACTTTCCTATATGGCCTTAAGGTATTTTAAGCCTTCACGCCCAAAGGATCAAGATGGAGTGGGTCACACCCTCCGCCGCCAGCTAAATTATACGATTGCTAATATTATTGGTGAAGTAACTACACACAATGAGGCTATGCATCTACCATACGCCTTAGGTTGTAAAAATATTTTTACGCAAGTAAAATAAAAGAGAAGAATCACATATGGCAAAATTCGAGCCCTAGTGGCTTCAATGTAGATTAACGACTAGTCTAACTAGTCTAAACAGTCGTAGCCTTAACGATCCAACAAAATAAAATATTGTCTTAGTCGTAGCCTACATCACACATATCACATGTTAATTGTTTCATCGTGCACGAAGCCCGGAAAGGAACACATACAATTGTTTTAAACAGGTACATACCACCTGGGATCAAATTACAACCACATGGTTGCCTTCATCAAACCTTGAATGAGTGGGATCACCAACCTCGGGAGGGAACCTGGGTGACGGAGTCTTCTTGGAGGAAGATGGAGGTCGGATCTGCCCTGGCTTCTTGGACAACAGTCCTCAATTGAGGTCGGGTCCTTAGTCACATCCGCAAGGAAAGGGAACTCTAAAGCGCTTAATTGATTACCCGCATCATCATACTCTTTTTCATGAGTCGCCTGTAGTAAGGAACTTTCTCCAAAGACCACCGGTTCCCCGCCTTGGCTATCTCCTCCAAAGTGGTACACTTGCCATGGAAAATGGCAAGATTCACCACATTCCCAATGGCAATCCCCACATCATCGCTATGGTAAAGTTCCATAGCAACATAGGGATCACCTTGGTTACCAAGTCCACTGTCCTTCTTCAAGATTTTCGCATTAAGGTTTAAACCATCTACCTTTCTCTCGAGCTTGATCTCTTGGTCCAAAGAACTTTGCCCTCTCTTGTTCAAGGCCTCCACACTTGGATGAAAGAATGATATCCGCTCTTTATAGCCTCACGACCATTGAGCCTTCGACACCCACCCATCAGATTCACCACACTGCCACTGACCTTTGAGCTTTTCATTCTCACCGAGATCTTGCACCAAGGGTTCTTGTCAAAATCCTCCAAGGCATCTTCACACTTCTTCTCCGTGT
Organism: Chrysanthemum lavandulifolium; assembly: GCA_022545495.1. Taxonomy (NCBI): domain Eukaryota; kingdom Viridiplantae; phylum Streptophyta; class Magnoliopsida; order Asterales; family Asteraceae; genus Chrysanthemum; species Chrysanthemum lavandulifolium. Next base: position 48,206,651 of record CM040245.1, read on the forward strand.
CTAAATACTTGATCCCTAGCCTTCTCCCTCCTTAAGATAACATCCATTTCTTCTCGAGCTTTGGTGACAAGACGGAGCAAACCCCTTGTCCTAGCATTGAGTTGATTGTCTAGCATGCACTGTCGGACATAAATTTTGTCATGGAGGTCGCAGAGTCTTTCCATGGACATGTTGTTCATCACCCCCTTCCAGCTGGGTGGGATTACATGGTCCACGAGTTGATGAGAAGCTAAGGGAGATGGAAGTTCTTTCTTATCAGGAAGTCCTGCAGCATATATAAATGTGTTAACATATTATTATTGGTATCTGATTTTTTGTTACAGGCATGAAACATTACCATGGATATCATCACCGCTAGGCCTTCGATGGTCGGAAATACCACGCCTTACCCCGGCACTCTTTGCCGGTAGTTCGAGAGGAGGAGAGGTAGGATAAGCTTCTTCTTCAAGGCACTTCACGCCTTTAGCATCGCCACCTTTCCCGCTCGGACCCTCTCACCTATGCCGAGGGTCCCACGATGGCCAATCGTCCTTCGGAGACCGGTTCGCCGAGTCAAGAACATTCTCCACAAGTTGATCTTCCACATCTATGGGTTCCTTTGACGGAGGAGCGCACGATACACGTTCGATAGGTCGGGCTTCCACATCATTGTTATTTATGGACACCGATGGGGAGCCCACGCCATAGCTTGTCTCTTGAGGATTCTTTGAAGGAAGCTTACCTCCTTTGCACCACCGCACACCACAAAGTTCCCGAACGACATCTCTCACAAAGAAGCAAATAAGATAAATATCGAAAGATAAGTTTTAATTTCTTATTTTAATCAAAAAGTACATACTTTCTCCATCACAAATAATCTCAGTACCAAAGGAGACCCTCCCATCTTTCAAAGAATGCCACCATGAAAAGAATTGGCTCAGGGAATGTTTGGCAATCAGCTGGATGACGAGCCAAACGTTGATACAAAGGGTTTCTTCTCACAGTATAGGGCAATGGATCGTTGAACCTTTTTTCATCATATTGAAATTCTGGGTTTAACAATGCAGAGTATGCCGGAAGGATAATGGTGTTTTGGATATAAAAGAATTTGCCTTTCCAGTTCCTTATGTTTGTAAAAGGCCTATCTATCAGAATGGGCACATCCCTTTCACCCCTTTTGGCCAAGGTCAACCAATCTCCTCCCTGATATAGATTCGTAAAACCCTAAGCATAGCCAAGGATGGTTCAACCCATAAGCTTTGCACATCACGATGAATGTTGTAAGCTTGGCTAGCCAAAAGGGTTGAACCTAGAAATGTGTACCTCATAATACCGAGGAATTCTAAGATCATAGGATGCAAAGGTATCCTAAGGTTGGAAGTGGTGAAGGCATGGGTATAAAGGCATACATAATTTTCGTGGGCATCAAATATCCCTTGATTTCTACTTGGTAGCATGATTTTATGTTCCTTTGAATCGGTAATCATGAGGAACGCTTTAAGCTCCTCCTTGTTAATGTGCAACCTTGTTGCTTTATTACAAATTTTTATTGGTTGACATGGAGCCTTCTAAAATACACAATAATGTATTTGAAATACGTAGAAGAAGGAGCACTTTACCTTGTTTGATCGAAAGCTTGATCGAAGAGGTTTTAGTAGGTGAAAAACTTGGGTAGAGATAAATTTTGTTAGGGTTTTACTGCTTTTACATTTTATATACCCTACAAGATGAAAAATCTGGCCCTACACGTAATTACTTATCCCCTTACCACCGGATTTCAAAACTCTTTAAATTTTGAAAGATGTTCTCTTTACCGAGGAAAAGGGTGGTTAGGATAATTAGTTGCATTAATTACGGTCAATAGGCACAAGACTTTTCATCTTCGCTCGCTTTTGTGACGGGGAAGTTTCGTTCTTATTTCGAGTCATAAGCAATATTTCTTGTTCGTACATATCACTTTCGACTCGGGGCTTGATGACGCACCTCCGATCAGTCAAGGACCCCCCTCTCGGCCTCACCGAATTTGCATTACGAAGACCCAAGTCTTTCTTCATAAGTCATTGGTGGCATAAACCATTCATCATTGACATGGTTACCATTGGGAATCCGCCACCAAGGCCTATGCCCTTCGGTGTCTTCTCTGAAGATGCCAAGACAAAGAAGAACCTCGACTTGGTCTTCCCCACGCTCCCACTATTTCCTTAGCTTCCCGCCAAGTCCGAGATAGTGGGATGAAGCCCTAGCGGTTACTACAAATCGTGGACGCCCCCATGATCTCCTAAACGGTGCTAACACTCTCCAAGTTATTTTCATCACCTATAAATAGGTTCGACGAGTCATTTCAATGGTATGTTCACTCAACACAAGATTTCACATACATCATATTATTTACAACTCATATCACATACTTACTCTCACGGAGGTGGTTCGCAGGCCCAACCCCCACGCAATCACTTAACGGTGTCTACTATTTTTATTGCATTGGCTACAAGTTTGGCGCAAGCATATCATCTTCATACCCTTCGATCACCATCAAGGCCCGGTACAATCGATTTTATAGGCTGTTGATGGGTTTTGGGTATATGCTTCTATATGTTTAGGCGAAAGTGTTTCATCAATTCCACTAATAGTGCTTGGCCAAATGAAATGATTTAATCCTAGCCTGGCTCTCATGATCCTGGTCATATGGTAGTTTATAATTATATTGTGGCAAAACCATCAACAATAATAAATCTATTTTTCATCAATTATCTGCATTAACATGGTCAAAGTTTGAAAATACTTTTATGTAATTATGTGGTATTAACAACTGAGACTCGAGTATTTCCAAACCCCCTTTTTTGTATACATTTTCAACAATCAATAAGGACATTTTCTTATATCTAAATTTGTTTTTTCAGGTTGTTGTTGGTGTTGTTATCACATGATTCCGTGCACAGAGTAGCTGAAAGATATTAGCGTGTCAATTATTATTATTATTATTATTATTATTATTATTATTATTATTATTATTTATTTATTTATTTATTTATTTATTTATTTATTTATAAAACATCGCTCATTAGAAAACCAAAGGAATTACAAGAAATTGGTGGGAAGCCGAGACACTAGTTGGGCTCCCACCCTTTTCGAATACAAAAGCTAAGTCTCGTGAAAATAAAAGCCCCACTTGACACTATTCGAGTGGCATAGCAATAGCCTTGATACGTGAAATCGTGTCCAAAGTTTCGTGTCAAGCTCCCCAAATGTAGAGAAGGCAAATGGGATGAACTTGTAGCCATTTTCTTCACATTTGACGCTGATTTCTTTTTTCTTCTTCCACAAGCATGTAAGGCCACCCGGCGCCCACACGACGCATCAATACCCGCAAAAGGAGATATTCCACCACATCCAAACACACGCCCTTACCTTGGATCCAGCTTGAATAATAAGCAGGTCTCACGGACGCAGCTCTTTCCGCCCTTCGAAAGAAACCCCAACGGGGCCTCCTTTTCACCATAATCCCAACCTTGGAACATATGTCGACAAGAATATCACGCACCAAGTTATGTCCGACTTTCACGCCACACATCGAACAAAGGAACCGCATGATCCCATTATTATTATTATTATTATTATTATTATTATTATTATTATTATTATTATGATTATTATTATTATTATTATTATTATTATTATTATTATTATTATTATTATTATTATTATTATTATTATTATTATTATTTTATAAAAACATCACTTCATTAGAAAATTAAAAGGGTTACAAGAAATTAGTGGGTAGATTATTATTATTATTATTATTATTATTATTATTATTATTATTATTATTATTATTATTATTATTATTATTATTATTTTCTTGCCTCGATGCTTTAGATTATCGACGCTTATGTGACTTTAGGGCGAAAATGTAGCTCTTTTTTTTTTCCAGTACAGTATTTGAGTTGATGCATATTTATTGTTGGTATAATTACTAATATTCTGTTTTCTTTTGTATTTTGTGTATGCAGAAAATGTCAACTAGATATAATAATGTTCATGTGAGGAGAATTGGAGAACTCTATATAAAGGTAATGTTTGATGTATGAAGAAGGGTATTCGTTACTAGACGCGCAGGTCTTTCCCAAATTTTCGAAAGGGGATGCAGCATATGAGAGCTTAAACGGCGCAACTTCATTTGGAAACGATGAAGGAGGAGTAGGTATGCTATATCTTATATCTCAGTATTTTTTGTTTGATTTTTTTAAAACATTTTTGTGGCTTTTGAAGGCTCATATGTGTTTATTGGGAGGGATTTTATATGGTTATTGAAACATAATACATAGTTGTAAGTGCCATATTTACGGGCATTTTTTTTTTATCTGGAGACGTCTTTTAAAGGCTAAAGTGTCATTGTAATTGTTGATTGTATGCATTCTGATAACAAATTGTCATAAGTAATTTGTCATAACATTTGCGGTTTACACTCATGCGTGCCTATAAGTTCATATTTTACATGTGTCGCTTCACGCGGTCGTGGCGGACCTCAATTTTAGAATTGCATGTGAAGAACGGATTTTTTTACGCGGGCACTTTTTAGTTTATTTGCACCAACCAATCTTGCCGCATCATCTCGCATCATCGCAATAATTATTGCATTTCGTGTTACAACCGACTTGACGTTATTTTTTTCGCATTGCAGTGTCAATTGAACATTTGATGCCACTTGATTTGTGTTTATTCTAATTTCTATCGTTCCCGTAAGAATGTTAGGATTCCCGTATCGTTTTTACATAGTGAGATCATGTGTATGTTTAGTGCTCAGTTTGTGATGTTCATTTAGGTAAGGTATTAAGTGTGGATAGCATTAACAAAATCGTATTGATTTGAACAATGATTTGATCATACTTTTATTCATGGGAAAAACTATTTGTCAAAAAAATGCAGTTTCATTTTTTTTTTCTCTCTCTTTTTTTTTTAACTGTATACACTTGATGCAATACATGAGTATTTCGACCAGAACAAAATCGGTAGTTAAGGTTTGCCTGAATCTCTACATATCCTTTAGAAGACAAAAAATGTACGAACTCTTTAAAAGTAGATGTTGTGATTAGCCTCATATAATTTCAGCAAATTCATTGGATATGATTTACCACCTAAAAAGGCCGGCCCAGTTGGAGATTTACTGGATCTGATATAGTTTCTCTATTTGTGTTTTTAGGCCACGTCTCTTTAGGAAAAACATTAGCCTTTGGGGATGTTGAATCTCAAGGCGATCTGAAACTCTAGTTGTGGTGGTGATACCCAAAATGGTTCTCCGTGAAGAGGAAGGGGAAGTATATTTCTTTTAGATATGCTATAGTTATGAATATCAAGTCCGGAGAAGATAAAGCGCTGATGTTTCATCTTTCGTGAAAGACTGAGATGGGATGTTGTTGAAAGGCAACTATAAAGTACGTTATGTTCATTATCAACTACTACCTTCGTCCCAAAATTATAGTCCTCATTTGACTTTTTTAGTCTTTCTTTTTCAACTTTGACCTTAAATATTTTTGTTTATGTTATACAATAGTTAATGAAAATTATACTAAATGAAAATACATTAAAAACCCAATCCATTCATATATTTTGCATCAAGTATTATATAACATAAACAAAAATACTTAAGGTCAAAGTTGTAAAAGAAAGACCGAAAAAGTCAAAAGGGGACTATAATTTTGAGACGGAGGGAGTATGTCATTGTGATTTCCTAAAAATAATGCATCATATCCCTTAAAAAAACTCATTCGTCTTAAACCTTCCAGAACGTTTCCCCAAAAATGTTTTGTTTGCATCCTACCTTGCCTTCTTAACCCACTTGAACACCTTAACCCATAAACTTTCAGTCATGGTTCGTGGGATTTATGAGTGTATTGCTTAACGTCATACCACGTTCAAAGTATCATCGAAACATAGGCTCGGGAATGGTGGGCAATCCAGTTGTACAGGTCAATTGCATTTAATGTGGACACGATTTGCAGTCAAGATCGGACATAAAGTATTTGCATGAATTTTTAGAAATGTTTATAGAACTTTTTTAGTTTAAAACATTTTTAGTGTATAATCATTTGTATTGTATGCTAAATGTAAATCGTGTGTTCTTTTTTTTTTTTTGTATATGTTGTAAATTGAGGTAATGTATTACTCTTTCCATCTCAAAATTATTGTCATGAGAGAGAAATCATTAAGTTTAATAAAAATGGGACCAATAGAAATTTTAACCACTAAAAAAGAATATTCCCTTAATATATTCTCTAGTTTTTAATAAAAATAGAAAGTGAACAATCTTTTTGACATCTCAAACGGAAATATGACAATTATATAGTAGACGGAGGAGTATTAATTTTATACCTCTACTACATGGTTGATACTTTAAATATTGATATTATTAATACTAGGCTAGAACCGCGCCTAGCGGTAGCAGGGTTCTTAGCAGCAGACAATTAACGATATGCGATATTGTGGTAAGTGTTTCATATAACGTTCAAAATAGAACGTGAAAATATCAAAATATAATTGCAAACGGTTGTAACATGTGATAATCAACTCTAGCAAAAAAAAATAACATGTATCAAACAACATATAAAAATATTTAGTGAGACTCAATAAGAAAACATTACATCAATTATAAGATACTAACTAACAATCCACGTTAATCGTCACAGAAACTTGGTAGATTTACATTTGAGGTGTAGACACCTCCTTACCCGAACTCTTTGACCGGCTTCACTAATACCTTTGTATTTTTACGTGATATCCTCTAGACAAAGCAATATAAAGTTGGCATGCGAGAAAACAGAGTCGGGCAAATAAACTCCCACATTTGAATTGGTTGCCCCGAGCTTTCATGATAGCCATCACAAAGCTGCAAGCAGCGGAATCTGTGTTCTCTTTAGTTTGAAAGGAACATGTCTTTTTCAGCTTGAGCAAGAAGAATTCTTGGCAAGAGCACTCTAACTCTAGCGTGCTGTCTGATAGCAATCTTAGCATTGATGACGTTAGGATCAAAACGTTTACATATCAACCTCGTTCCATTACATAATCCATTTGCCGGATAGAGATTCCTTAAAAGAATAATAGGGCATTCAATTTTCAAACACAAGTAATGATGAGGTAATCCGCTCACGTTGAACGAGTTTAAGACCCTGATTTGTTTTGATATGAGATTATTAAAATAGTATCAAATTTTGTATGGTTAATCAATAGTGTTATTAATTGTGCATAATTGATTTGGTATCAAAATAGATAGTCATATTTGGTAACCTGGTATTATTCTTAGTTAGTGTTTAATATCAGTTTTGGCTTAATAGATATGCATGTATAGTTATGCATCAATTGGTTTCACATAATTCTAATGATTGGTAAATAAAACCACTTTAATATATTGTGTAAGTATTAATTAGTATGCATCAACTGGCGAAATTACATTGTATACAGTAATCACGATTAAAATTAAGCGAAAACACATGAAACAAACTTCGTATGTAAACATGATCGTTGCATACAATATGGAAATGGATTTATTAAATTATTCTTCTTAATTTCGCTGGATAAGTAAAAACATGATAACGATTGCTCATCCGTACTATAGAAATTCCCGTAAATTTCAGAGCATGTTTTTGATGCATCATGCCTGTTGTACTATAATTCAAATAATTTGGTATATGTAAATACCAATCGTTATTAGTAGAACAATAATGACTAATAATCTATTAGATGAGTTTATATTGCTCTTTGCCCTTCAAAAAAATTTAGAACTTTATTAAAACAAAACAAATTAAGAAAGTCAAAAAATATATTTTGTAAGTAGAAGACATCAAAGCGACGCTACCAATCTATCAAGAAGGTCTTTTACGATTTTGTAGCAAAAGAATAATTTAATAAAGTTCACCAAAAATAAAACAATTATTGAATAACGTGGTATACTAAATATTTTTAAAAGTGCATATTTTGTTAATTAAAATTTAAAAATAGAATGGTCATCTAAAAAACTCCCCAAAACACCCCCTAAGATAGTTTAAGTTTTCAATTGTTTCTAAAAATATATTTAAATTTTATCTCACATTTGACTTTCAACTTTAAATAATTCAACTTTGATTATTTTTCCTTTTTATATAATAAAGAAAAAGATAAAGATTAAACAAAAGCAATTAATAGTATATTTCAACAAATCCATTAAACAAAAAACTATTGGTTAGACTTAAACTGACTCCACCACAACATGCGGTAACCAAATCACTCGTTATTATTGTTACGTATAGCCGCATATAGTGTCTAATTAAGATCTTAATTACTTTGATACATGTTTGGCCGTTCTGAGAATGTCTTGTTTTTACTTCTACTATGTTTACTTTTTGTGTTTCTTTTAGAAGTGAGAACAAAATACAAGCTGAGTTGATTTTATTTAAGATGAATATGATAGGATTGCGTTATAAGATGGTTATCATTTTATATACATCGCGCTTTTAGTTAGTGTTAATTGCCTAAAATAATCTTTTTTTGCGTTTAATTAAATCGGCCCAACCCGACCAGACCCATTTTTTATTTTGTTTTAAAAATTTTAACCCGTTATCGAATAATTCTTATCGCTTGTTGCCTTCTTTCGACAGATTTCCCGCCGCCCACCGAACCATAGGCAAGTGTTGCAGCGGCCACCACGCCGCCTTACCCTATAACCACAACAAAACAAAAAAACACCCTCTTAAATAACATTCCTATAACACACCATCAAAAAAATCAACTCACCCCACTTTTACATTCAAAAGATTAAAAAAAAATGGTTAACGCCTGTTACCACAATGGCAGTGACACCTATAACGGGCATGCACGATGCAGTGGTGGCGGATGACGAGCGCCATAAGGTGCCATTTCGGCACTATAACGAGGTGGTATGGCGAGTGCACCGCCCCCCTTTTATGGACATATCATTTCTCATTTATAAATTCCCTAGAAAATATTCCGGTTTGTTTATTGCTATTTAATCAGTAAGGGCAAGAATATAATAACAATATCTTGAATCACTAGGGGCCAAGTATACTACTCTTTCAAAGTTCTCATATAATAACAAAAAATAGATAAAAAAATTTCATGAATAACATATCTTGAGTAGTTATCTAGTACGGAGTGACATCAGAAGCGATGCATCTATGGCCATCAGAAAGATTAAGAAACTCATTCAAGCTAGATTACTTGAAAAATCTCGAATGGAATTTAAGGAGGATGAAAAACAGCAAGAGTCAATCTTCAGGGACTAGTAATGAACAAAAACTGTTAGAAAATGATGATCAGAATTGTGCTAATAAGAATCGTTCATGTGGGTGTGCTCAAGCTGTTTTTAATGATCTTGTTATAATGTTCACTTGCTGTTTCTGCTGTGGAGGTAGTAATTTTAATTTAACTGTTTGTTTTTTACAGTTTTACTGTGTTTCTTGTTTATTACTGTACTTTTTTCATATTACTTCAAGCCTTTCATTTAACTAAAAGAAGTTGCTAATCTTGATGCTTCATACACCGCATCTGATTATAGAGTAATAGCAAACAGATTAGAACTAGATTAGATTAAGACTCGCGTGCAAATTCAAGATATTGAAGGTATAATGATCTTGAAAGCATTCATTTAAGGTTAAAAGCAAGCGGATATAGGGATTCAAGGGCATGTGAGTCTTAGTTATGGTGATTGGTTTGTTAACGGATGTTTTAATCATAACTCTTTTTAAGATAGTGGTGATCGGTTTCTTGTAAGTAGGGATACTGATATTGGAGGCACTTTAACGGTTAGGTACATTAGCTCCCACAGCATCTCAATGTATTTCAAACTCGTTTATTCGTCAATATAGAATAGTACGTTAGCCCCCAAACCGAGTGAACTTGTCACGCGTATATGTTGATATGATTCCCATCGTGTTTCTCCTAGAATGCTAGAACCTTTAGTCCAAATTTTATTTACCACAAGGAGGTTTTGGCAGATACGTTCTGAGGTGACCAATTATGAGCTTAACATAAATCTTGTTATATACTTAATGACCTGAGTAAAAAATCGATGAAATTGAGTGTGAAGTACAATTTTGGTAACCATGACTAACTCCAGAGAGTTTGATTTTGCCACCACACACTCCTGCAGAGACCACGTGTAAGGGAGTTTGGCTTGGCATAAATGAGGGATTGACAGGCCAAGTGTATCAACCCAAAACCTGTTAGGCATGTTGGGTGTAGAGTACTTGATAAGTCCCTAAAATGTTACCATTCTCAGTTCATCTTATTTGCATTATATCTAACTATTTACATGGGTAAAAACGACTTCGGAGTTATGAAAATTGCTCTTTAGGAGAAGTATCTTCAATTCATGTAAATATCTTAGAAGATTCATGTATGTATTTTGTACTATATACATTGTGAAAGAGTTGCTTATATTAGACAAAGTTATAATTTGGTGATCTGACCCATGTACACTTTGTTTTGCAGCTTGTATCGATTAGGAGTTGGATATGCTTATTAGCAGTTGTTCGATCACGGAAACAGCTTTGTATAAACAAGAATTTATAGACATTATATATGGCATTGTACATGGTGCCTGTAAGTCTTTTATAGATAGGGATGTTAATTGTGATGAAATTTGTTCGTTTCCACATTCATATTCTATTTCTTTATTTTTGGTTGGTAAATTCTGTTTTGCTCAAGGGTATGGATTTGATCCAACTTCTTTTGATTTGATCTACTAGATCAAATCTAATGGCTCACAATCTACAACTTGATTCAAGTAAAGGGAGCTCCTCTCAAGTTGAGAGATATAACTCAGTCAAGTCACAGGATGATTGTGAGTCATTAGATTCGATCTAATCTACCAAATCTCAAATCAAAAACTTTTTCGATTTGGAACATTGGATTAAATCCAAGTGGCTCACAATCTACAACTGACCAAGAATTTAAACGATCCTCACCCATTATTAACGACACCTAGATCCACATATATTGTTTTCAAAAGAGTTTGTTTTGCAATTGAGTAAGAAAATAAAAAATGGTGCTAAAAAGTTTTGTGAAAGATAAACTTCAAGGGAATGCTAATAACAGCCTTAGTTGTTGTTAACAATCAACTTTTCGAAACATTTGCTAATATTAAGACAATGATACCAACCAATTCCTACTTTTTGCTTGAATGAGTAATGAAGACCAAGGAGTGCATTGTTTTGAGTTCGAGAAAATCAAGAAAATTGTTGGTGATTATTCATGATTTTGTTCGGACACAGTATATTTTCTAAGCTTGAAGCATCAATTGTTAATCTAATACGTTGTATAATAAACGTGACCAACTGACCATTGACGAAATATTTGAACATTCTTTAATTTTTAGCAACGGCTTTGGATTACTTGTTCAACGATGTATATAACTTCTAAACTTGATTTCGAGCCTCTCAAATGATGCTTCAAGCTAATTCAATACAAAACTTGTTCAGGATATCCTGAACATCTAATCTAGTCTGGTAATATGGCTGTAATGCTAGGTTTTGTTTAGAAGCAGTTAAGAATTAGGATCAAGTGCTAATTATCAAATATGACATTTTGCTTTGTGGTTTTAGCAAGTGTAAAATTCATTCTATAGTTGGTACAAACATTGAGTTAGGTGAGCATAGTTAGTATAAGGAGTGGACCAGTGAAAGGCAAAAGTTGAAACAGGTAAAGTGAAGTAGGTTTGATTGTTTAAAGGTGCAGTTAATGTGTGGCTACACTTGAGCTAAATTTGAGTGTATGATTGATTGGTAGCTTAACGGGTACATTACATTATTTGGCCCAAAAGCTCGATTGGACTGGTTTCACTAGGGGTGGAGTTATCAATTTAGGGGATTCAAATAATCTATATCCCGTTATAATATTGCATATAATTATCTACCTATTTGATATCGTAGCCGTCGATCTCAAACCTAATCGAAACTATGAGCCCCTTCAATGCTATGCTACCCATCAATTTTGTTTTTATTCTCTTAGTTTCATTGTTATTAATGTAGTCAAATCTTAATTTCTTTTTCTTCTCTTCTTAAATCCACACACCCATGCATCTAAGAATAACTTTAATACTTATCATTATCATCACCTCCACGTAAACGCCACATCACCATTCACAACATCACCAAACCCATCACTTTTATCTTTATGGTTATCGCTATTAAAAATACTCACTTTATACAAATATACCTCACAAAATACTTCACGACTCACAAACAAAAAATAAAATGATGGTATTCATCACTATGTGCAATTTTAGAGGTGACAAAACCTTCTTTTTATAAAAATGACGCGTGATGGAAATGATAGTAGATGATACCACCCTCCATAAAGTGAACCCAAGAATCACAAATACGATTCTTTTATTTTCCTTTGTTCATTAATTGGTATATATTTAAAAATAATAATAATAAATAATAAAATAAAAATAAATAAATTAAAAACAAAAAAAACAAAAACAAAACAAAACAAACAAACAAAAAAAAACGTCTTCGTAAGTAAAAACGAACTTTATATATTTGTTGTTTTTTCTCATCATAAGTTTCATCTTTTTTCCACGAAGTTATTATTTGCACTCTACAACATGTTCTCTAAATATATACCTAAATATATACCTAATGATAAATCACTCAGATAATCGCACTTAAGATTTTCTCTCTCTAAATTCCCACCAATCAATTTTTTAAATCAACCAATCAAATCATTAGATTTATTCAGATATAATTAGAGGCCCAACAATCATTTTTCTTTTCCGATATTGCTTTCAAGCCAAAACAACAAAAGATTGAAAATAATGCTTGCAGTTTTTATTGCAAAAATTTTTTTTTTTTTTTTTTTTTTAATGTTTGGAATTTCTTTCTTTTTTTTTTCCTGTTTTCTTCACTAATCCGATTGTCTCAAATCTTCCAAAATCTTCATTCTTGCATTCCTTTCTTCTTCTTTCATAAGTTTTCATTTCTTTTTCCAATAGCTTGCTTTCAAGCAAAAACAAACAAAAGGTTAAAAATATCGCTTACAGTTTTATTTGCAAAAGATAAAGAAATTGTATGTTTGGAATTTCTTTCTTGTTTTTTTCTCCTTTTTTCACTAATCCGATTGTCTCAAATATTTCAAATCACCATTCTTGCATTCCTTTCTTCTTCTTTCATAAGTTTTCATCTCTTTTTCTAATAGCTTGCTTACAAGCAAAAACAACAAAAAGTTTGAAAATAACGCTTACAGTTAGGTTATCAAAAGCATGATTTAAAAGCGTTATTGGGATATGCTCATATCATATTAAGTAATTTTACGGCTAGAAATACGTGAGCTTACTGAAGGTTGTTGTGATTGCTTTCTTGACAAAGTCCCAAACGAGACATACAAATACGCACTGAATCCTAGAAGTACATGGGCTTGAGCCCGACCTAGGGAATAGAGCCTAATACATAAACATACAATATTACATAATACTAACACATACTTGGTCACATACGTATACACCTAGGTAGGGCTGAGCACCGAAGGTTCCAAACCGAACCGGACCGACGAAACCGACCGAACCGACAAAATCGAACCGGACCGACGACGGTCGGTTCGGTTTGGTTTCTGTGTTTTACATGCTTTGTTTTGTCGGTTCGGTTAGGTCCGGCTCGCCCAAACCGACAAAACATACCAAAATACACCTAGACCGACAAAACCGAACCGAACCGACGAAAAACCAAACCGACAACATTTGGTTCGGTTTCGTTCGCGATTTTCACGGCTGATCCCTGTTTTATAGGTTCCGACTCAAATTTCTACACCTAGGTACCATCAATTATAATGTATTTAATATATTTATAGTAAATATGTTATTTATATTGGTATATATTTCATGAATCGCTTTACGGACGTTAATTAATTCGTCAGACGAATTAATTAACTTGAAGCTTCTATTTAATATGTAATGGAATCAATTAAATGGACTAGACCAAAAACCAATATGGGAAACCCATATTGGTTAAAGGGGCTGACCATTGAGGCTAAGAAAAGAGGAAGGAAAAACTTTGGGGGTTAAGTGTAACTAACCATAAGTTGTATTAAGATTAAGATTCATTCTAATCTCATAACTTGATAAACAAATAACCAACATTCTCTTCAGCCCCTAGAATGACAAGAGACACCTTATTAGGGTTTTTTGGTCGATTTTTCATATAGCAAACAAAAACGGTTGTTCGTGCTAGATCGTGAAGCTAACTGAACTAGTATTCCGGTAATACACAAGGACGTGTTGTGTGGACCCTAATGCTAGAAATCATCTACTTTGATGATTAAGGGGTTTGTAAGTTTCTATGGAGAAACTAGGGTTCGATTCTTGCTCTGTTAAATCAATCGATTACGCTACAAGAGGTAACTTTGTACATTAATTACTTGATCATTATACATCATACGGATCCATCATTGGGGACCTTTATCCACAGTGTCTATATGTTCACAAGAGTATTTTCATGTATAAAACCAACAGTGGCATCACGAGCCATCATATGATGTTCTTAGTAAGATGTGTATACGTAAAAGTGGTAAAAACGCGTTTTTCGCGTACTTTTTTGTAATAACTTTTGGACAGCTCTTAGGGCATTTTTTTCATGTAAAAATCGAACCAAGTGGTCTTAAAATTAAGTGTTTGAGAACCGTAGGGCATTTTTTACGTGAAGTATGAAATTAACTTGAAGTTACTGTTGAGGCCAAGAGTCGGCGTTTGTAATTAATTTAGTTAAATATGTTTATGTCTTTTTGTTTTTGTAAAGACACAAACACGAAGCCATTTAATTGTTGAAAGACTTATAACGTAAATTAAGTCATTAACTTGTTATATCTTCTTGTTAAGACATGTACATGAAGTCCTTGAGTTGATCAAAGACTTAAAACGTAGAGTAAAAAATTAAATGTTTATGTCTTCTTGTCAGGACATGCACATGAAGTCATTGACTTGGTCAAAGACTTATAATATTGATGCCATTTTGTTTGACTTAGTTGTCAAATATGAGTGAGCAAAAGAGTATAAGTTCATCTAAAGAATTGTAGGATTGTCTCACCAAATGAAACCTCATGGAATACCACAATTTTATGGTATGTCGAACATGGAAAATCAAACTCTATTGGTATTGTTTGATCCTTGATGACTTTAACTACTTTACCTCCAAAGCTATCAAGGTTAAAAAATTAAGTATGTCATGAATATACTCAATATGGTTCCAACCAGTAGGTATCCAAGACACAATCAATTTATGGAATGGGATGAATCCCATTAAGTCTTAATTGAAGTTCTGAATTTGTTAAATTTATTGGAGCGTGTTAAAATAAACCGAGTCAAGAACTAACAATGTATTTTGTATCTCCAAATTGAGAACAATTTATTGTTGCTCTAGATGTCGAGTATTTAGATAATAGTCCATTTTACAAGAAGCAATTGGGGCATCTATAGATCTAGAAGAGAGGCAATAACAAAATACACAACCTTCTAAATACACTAGTGAATGTCATACCGAGGCTAAACATGTAAATGTTGAACCACAATATGATGTAATTCCCATTCATATATCCGCAAGGATACCTCAAGCACTTGAGTGATATGTTCTATATCAATGATGAGGAACGTGAATTAGAGGATCATGGTGAACCTGCTAACAACAAAGATGCATTATCAGATCTTGAATATGATAAATGACTCAAAACTATGAATGCTAAGATGTAGTGCTTGAAAGATAATCACTTTTGCAACTTGAGTGATCTTTCACCAATCGGTTAGACTGTGAGGTTAAAATGAGTTACTTAAAAAGGAAAACTCAAAAGGACAAACTTGTATAAACGTTTAATGCACACCTTGTGATAGGATTTTTTACTTACACTCAAGCAACTCAACAACAACGTACCCAATCCCGTCGGGGCGGATTATGGGGAGGTAGAATGTATCAGATCTTACCCCACCCTGTGATAAACCCGAGAGTAAGAAGATCGCATGTGAAGACCTCCAAAGTGTGCAAAGTGAGTGCTAAGAAAATAAGTACATACGAGAAAGGATAGCATACAAAGAAAAAGGAAGAAATAGCATAAAATAAGTACATACATATGAGAAAAATACAAAGAAAGTGAAGAAACCCGTAAAAAGAATAGCACAAAAGGAAGATAAAAACACGCAAAGAAAATACAAGCATATAGGAATATAGGCGAGAAACATCAATGTAACATAGGAGAAAAATACAAAGACATAAAAGATCGAGCCACAAGAAACCCATAAAAAGAAATAAAAAGTGCTAGAGGCGGGGATAAGAGTCAAGCAAACCGTAACAAAGCAAAACGAAACAACCAAAAAGACAAGAGCATCAAGAAAGACGCAGTAAAGAAAATCAAGGGGCTAGAGGCAAACAAGACCAAGGCCTAAGAAAGCGAAAGAAAGATCTAAGCAATGTAATGCAAAGTGGGCCTAAACGGAGCAAGAGATGCTACTACTTGTGCGCCTAAAGGGAACAAGCTAAGGGCACTATATCTAAAACACAAGGGCAAGGCAACCAAGAGACTCCTATACCTCACACCTTCGAGCAACCTAGCCCAAAAATACCGCAAAATTCTAATCCTATTTATCCGCAAAATTCTAATCCTATCATGCATTCCTATCTTAGGTTATGTCTTCGGACAAGAGAAGCTCCTTCATTTCTTGCTTATGTCTATCATCCCACCTAAGTTTAGGTTTACCCCTCCTTCTTAAACCATCAACTATTAGATCTTTGAGTCTCTTTACTGGCGTTGATTGTGGCCTCTTGATATGTCCAAACAACCTCAACCTTCTTTCTCTCATCTTCGAGATAATATATTCGACTTCAAGTACTGCTCTAAAAACTTCGTTCGCAATCATGTCAAACATGGTTTTACTATAAGTCCACCTTAGCATTCTCGGCCCGCCACTTCCACCCCATTTGCTTGAGCTTTTGGATAGGCCAAGACTCAACCGTATAGTATACTTGGTCTAATAGCCACCATATAAAATTTTCCCTTTAGCTTAAAGGGATTTTCTTATCGCAGTACTCCGACGCCGCCTCACATTTTGTCCAAATTCTTCGATATATTGGGTTACATCATCGCTCATCCTCCACGATTTGTGTATTACGAACCCAAATATCTAAATGACTCCCTTGGTTAAAGAATTTGGTCACGATATGAACTTACATTACATCGTTGTGGTCGGTCGACATGATTAAATCTTCTTTTCTACGAGAATTATATATAGAAAGATGATTAATTGTCATACTTGTTTTAATAAATATGAAATATGGGAATGGATGTCAAAACTCTTAACTGACCGATTACCTTAGCGAGGACGGTGAGTAATCAAAGGGTTTATGAATCCTTACAATTATTTGTTAAGCTAACCTTTGCTTGTATAATTATTTGTGATTCGACATTCATGTGGGAGCTATTGCGATATGCTCATATCATATTAAATATTTATACGGCTAGAAATACGTGAGCCTATGGGGACACACACATATACACCGAGGTGATAAGGATTTAAAACATACGTTTTTAGGGGGTCATTTAAGCCCTAAATCGACACATTTTATATCTGTTACTACTTAAAATCGTTCTTTTTCACATTTGAGGTCTTTTGGAAGTAAAATGCTGTAATCAAGCATATTTGGATGAAAAGGAGTGAAAACATGACGAAAACGACAAAGTCAAGAAACAAGGCTGAATTCTGCACCTGACGGCGTCCCAACCCAAAGGGCGACGTCGTCGCTAAGGAGGTTTTCTATGTAAATTTCAAGTGACGGGACAGACGTGATTTTGGTTCTACAACATGACGGTGTTATGCTTTATTTCTTGAAGGCGTCTCTCTTTATTTTACACCAGACGATCAAGACCCATTCCAAGACGACGTCCCTATTGAAGCCAGACGGCGTCACACATCTCAACTGACGTCGTCCCAACGATGACTTGGCTCAAACAAAACCCTAATGACAGCGATCAGACGATGTCACCATCAAAAGGCGACGCCGTCGCATTTGTAAATCTATATATAGAATTTAATTTTTCAGCATTTAGAAAGTAGTATTTTTGGAGAGCAAACCCTAGTTCGTTCATAGTCCGACTTGGGCAGTATTTTAGGGTTCCAAACCATTCTTTACACCTAATGATAAGTCTGTTAATCCATTATATCACCATGTTTATCCTATGTTCAATTGTTTGTGTATGTGCATGCTTATCCATTATGAGTAGCTAAATTATTATTGTTTTTGTTTAGATCTATGAATCCTAGTTGTTGATTATTGTTAGGTTGTCTCTTGTTTTAATTGATAGACGCTAGAGTAAGGAAAATTGACTTCTTCTTTTATTATTGCGAGCTTGAACGTCCTAAATAGCACAAAGCTTGAGAGTGCACTTGAGCCATCGTTGTTTTTATTGCGTGAGTATTCGGGGGAGATACTGCGGTACTTGGCGATCCCACATAGTTTAGAGGAAAGTTACAATTCATAGAACTAGGGAATTAGGCATCACCCTATGACTAACACGGAATACAACACACCAATTAAGATGAGGATGTGACAATTCAACCGACCAAGAAGAGATAACTAGGGAGTAAGAACATCTAAGTAAACACGCTTTTAATTATCATAAGAACACACAAATCAATCCATAGCTTATCTTTACCTTTTCATTAGTGATTAGTTTTTAATCTTTATTAGTAAGTAGTTAAAATTGGTAGAAGTACCACCCCTCCCCCCACTCCTATACCTCGAGATTTTACTTATTTTCCTAAAAAATTATAAAAAATCTAAAAAGAATCACCCTCAACCTCACATTCTCGTCATACATCTTTACTAGCATCTTTATTCCCCTAGAGAACGATCAACCCCCTGGGCTTACCCATACTACACTGTAACGATTAGGTACACTGCCTAGTGAGTTGTAAAGCTTGCTCGCAGAAAAGGAAGTCTTTCGACCCCAAAGACATAATAACTGCTAAATTAAACTAATTTGCAAATCTTCTATAAAATAAACATGATTTGCGAAACCCGAAAATGTGTAAACTTGTAGAGAAAGTTTAAATCAATTCCTAAGACAAATAGATACAAATTTATGGAAAGGAAATCGATATCTGCAGCAAAAAGATTTTTGTGTATAAGCTCGAATTTTCAGAGTTGCATTCGTATCAGCAGGTCACATGAGTTCATGAGTTTGGCGTCCATTTTGGCCCAAAAAATACGAAAGCTCAAATTTCCGTAGTTGCATTTGTGTTTGCATGTCGCATGAGTTCATGAGCTTGGCACCCATTTTTGGCTCAGAAAATCCAAACTCTGCACCCACCCGCTAGTTGTTGGAGTAAAACCAACCAAAGGCAATTTATAGTTGATACCAAATTTCTATATAAATACCTTTTCATTTTCTTTTTCAAGCGATGTGGGATACTCTACTCATTTCAGTTTTTGTGTTTCAAGTGTCTCACATTGAGACATGATATCTCATTCATATTAGCTTACTGCGAAGTTTTCTTTAAGAAAAATACAAACCTACTAACCAATATAAATATATATGATATATACATATATTAAATAATGTTCAAATTTTGCAACTAATCATTTTTGTAAAAAACATTTTTCAACACTATGTAATTAAATGGTGACATGTGTATTGTTGTTCAACTTTTTTGCACAAAACTGGATTGTAGGAGAGCTTGTAGGGACGTAATCTTGATTATCACATGGTGTGGAGCTGCATTTGTCGATGAGAGTTTATTTAGGATCAATTTATTTATTAAGTTATTAAAGATATAATGGGATTTTTATAACATAAATTAAATTTTAACTAGTTTTATAAAGAAGTGGGTAAATATGATAAATTATTTGGATTAAATACATATGATATGAGTTTTAGTTAAGTAAATATAACAATTTAAGGGTTTAAGTTAAGGATATATGAAATCATCTTTATAAAATATGAACTGTAAGTACGAAACGATAAAGATATATTTCACTAAATGATACAAACTTCACATATTAATGAACTAAGTAAACAAAGACTATAAACGCAAAATTTTTAAACGAGACACAAACCAAAAAATTTATTAGTGTCTATTGACACCTCCTAGTTTCAGCCTTGAAACAGCATTTGATGAGCTCGTTATTGTAATTGAGTTTGCAAAACAATGTGTGGTGAAACAATGCCAGAAGGAAAAACTCATATTTTTAAATTAAAAACTAAAAACTATATATGAAAACCATAAACTTTTATTATTGTTTTCGTATTTATTAAATTCTTCATATTATTCGCATTCGCTTTAAATTGTATTTAATTCTAAAATTCTTAAACTTTTATTATTGTTCGTTTATAACCTATATATTTTTTTATCATTACAAATATCGGGATTTCTGCTATAAAATCATTGTTATGACAAGAATCGGATAGTATGTTTAAATGAAATCATTTCTTTTATATTTTAACGTCTCACTATCTTAATTTGAAAATGACGTAGGCATCCATGTCGACGACCTCAAATATCCACATTTACAATATACTAGATTCTTTCTTTAAAAGGAGCCACCCATTAATTTTCCTCATTTGTTCATATAACTCCAAAAGAATTTATTTCAAATATTCAAACACACATTTGTTCAAGCTCTCAATAATGACACCAATCACCAAGTTGTTGTGCATCTTCATCGTCTCAGTTTCTGCTATATATCGATTTGCTCGACGTGACACTTTGCATGTTGTTTACACTCCTCTAGGTAATTATATATATCTTACATTTGGCATGCACACTATACACTTTCTAATTAAAAACGTACTCTATACTAACTTTATAGCTCAAAGATCTTTGGACCGAGTTTTTGTTGTGATGGCAGGTAGCTTATGTACGCTGGTGGTACCGTGTTGGTTTGGTTTCGATACCTTGAATATGAGTACGGGTTAATCTTCAAATGGTGCAGTTTGTAATTTGTAGGGTAGTGTCTTCAGATTTTGATAACAATGATGTTTTATGGATCCAATACATGTCAATTGCATTCTAAAAACCAAAGTTTTCAAGATCGGGATCCTATTCAATATATTTTTTTATTTTTGAAAGATAAAGATCGTAAGATTAGATTGTGATTCTAAGATCTCACTATAATGTCAATAACTTAATAGTCTTTGTGAATTATTCAAATTTATAGATTATTATATATCATAAACACAAAATTTTAAGAATGCGTCATGGAAATATTGTTCTAAATTATAAATATACAATGTTTAAGAAGATTAACATGTTGCATTTTAAATTCTATAAAACACAATCCATAACTTTGTAGTTTTTTAGTTTGGGGTTCGAGAAAAGTAAGATCGGAGCGGATTAGATATTAAGATCATATGGTCAAGATCAGTATCTTATAATGTCTTAAACTTGCTAAGATCTTATGTAGGATCCGGATTATTTTGAAATTTAGTATAATAAAATTGTAAGATAATAAGATAAGGATCGGGATCTATACAACCACGCTGAAAACGTTTGTAACATTGTATGTCCGATGTGTAATTGTATCCTAACTTCTTCTTTGGCACAAATTTGAACTTGATGTATCCTGCTTTCGTCCTAGATATATCTAATTTGACACATTGTATAATCCAAATTTTACAAGTCAAAAATGTATTAGGGGGGAATAGGGGATTATATGGTGTCATAGTACATCGATGAAATTTTGTTTTCATCTTTAGTTATAACGAGTGTCAAATCTGCTGCGTCATGGAGAGGAGTGTTAGAATGTATTTTTGAGTTTTGGTTTGGTCAAATATGATATTAGTTGTGATTTAGAAAATGAAAATTGGTTTTGTTTGAATTTTAAAGACGTGTTTTATTTTTTTCACGCTTTTTAAGCCTTTTATCTAATGTTTTGAAACGCAGGTCGACCCGTTAGTTAACGGTTGGATTCCGCAAAAAGGGTAAAAACACGGTTTCTAAACCTGTTAACTCTCAAAACCCTACGGGTTTGGGTTTTTGAAAATATTTTATAAAAATCGGGTTGTTAGGATTGGCCCTATTGATCAATCCATTGACCGGGTTGACCCGTAAGTTGAATCGACTACTCAAAACATTGCTTTTATCATTATTGTATGTATCATTTTAGTTAAGTTAAGTACTCCGGTAACAATAGAAACACAATTTTGCTAGAACAACCATTAAATACCAGGTCAAAAAAGTAATCTTGATGAGAGCATAGAATGTGGGTGCTTTATATATATATCACAATAGGAGGTCAAACGATGGACCTCTGTTATATGCTATTTTCGATTTGTTCACTTTCCCATCGACACAAAGCAAACCCCCTTTTGACTGTCTGGATAAATCTTCAAGAAAACAACAGATCAGGTAAACTCATGTTATAAATTTCCTGTTTTTACCATTTTGATCTATTTGCTTCTTATTAAATGCTGTTAAAAATCTATCTTTATTATGTTTACTAAATTCCTGTAGCTAGATTCTTGAATCTGTGTGTAAAAGGAGTAGTTTTGCCATCAGGGTTTCGCTTTTCGGGTTGCGAAAAGATGAATTTAATGGATAGGATTGATGATGAGCCAATACCATCTTTAGGATTTATGGAAACCAAGATTTTAAAGTGCATTATTTAATAAAGTTTTACAAAAGATACAGATATGCAAGGTTGATAAGTTAGGTTATTGCATCCATGTAAGTTTGATGCATTTATATTACAAAACATGGTAACTTCATTCTAATACATCACATTAGGTAAGAAGTAATTACTCTTTTTTATATTTCTTGCTGTCTGTTGGCTTATCTTGGAAGAGTGGGCGTTTGGCAGATTTGTGTTCGGTTGCTTCTGCTGCTGTTTTTTGTGAGGTTGTGCTGGGGCTGCTAACTGCTGGTGGTGGTGTCTTATCGGCTGTGACAAAAAAAAATAAATGGGTTAGTCAATATGGGTATTTATATGGTTTAAACATGTATTTTGTTTCATTTTAAGTTTTTTACCTGTAAGTTCTCCCTGTATTGGTTGTACTTGCTATGCTTGCTCCGTTATCTGAGTAGCACTTAAGTCTGATGCAGGTGGTAAGACTAATAAGGAAAAAATAAATGTTTAGTGGTTGTTCTATTGGAAAATAATGATGTTAATATGAGGTGTTATAATATTTTTTGAGGTATCTTTACCTGATAAAGATGTGTGTGGGTTAGTTGTGGTTGGTGCATGTTCAATGATTTCTTCTGGTTGATTTGTTGTTGTTGATCTTGATCCTGATGCTTTCATTTCAATTTGTTGTGGCGGATATGGTTTGTCTAAAATCTCATTTAAAATAAAGGTTGGTGGACCTTGTTTCATAGTCGTGTTGAAATGAAATTGGAAAATATGTGTTTTGCCAACAATGGCTTTTACTGCTTCTGGAAATTGATTTGGATCTTTATTTTCGAGTGAGTTAACCAATGAATTGCAATCAATGCCAACAATGTCATCTGCTTTTGGCGTAAAGCATGTCAGCATAACTGTCGCTGTGTTATCAGTTATGTATGCTTTAAAGTTGTATCTGCATGTAGAGAATATGTTACTTTATATCATTTAAATTTTTTGATGATTGTTATTCAGTATAACGTTACCTGTAAGTTGTGGATGACACTGTTCCATGAACCCTGCAGTGATAACCACCTTCATCATGGTCGACTTTATTGGTACATTGGGTGCATGATCTGTAGTACCATTCATGGGATGTGTTGATACTTGTTATAGTTCCGCTGCAGGTAAACCGAACTCCCTGTGTTTTTTTGAAATATTTAAATATGGTTTATACATAAATAGTAAATAATATATGGAATGTTACATAAACTTACCGAATGAGTATGTGGATTTTCTTGCATCAAGGTGGCAAGAGGAATTCTGTTTCGCATTTTTCCTGTTCTTTGAGGATTCTTGTCTTTGCATTCTATGATGACATCGTAGTCTGTATGGCTGTTTGCGCTGGTTTCAAATACTATTGCTCCAAGAGTTCCTGAAGATGGTAACTAGTATTGTCGAGCTCCAACTACATTGTCAAGCTGAATCTTGAAATCAGGTACATTTGCTTCACTGCATTTATCTATTGCTGTTCTGAATAGTTGTACCAATTCATTGTGTTTATCCGATATTTGTATCAAACTTTTAACAATTTCTTGCTTCAAATTACTATGATCTCTCCCACCAAAAGGTTTAATTATATTGTCAATTTCGTGTTCTGTATCATAAATATATAGCTGCAGAAACCTTGGGTCATCTCCATTAACTGGGCATAATGTGCCTATCCAATGGTAGATTTGACCTGAGATCTTGAACACGTCACGGACTTCGTCCATCGCTTATTGTTTCATCAATTTGTGCACCAAATGAAGTCATACTAAACATTTGGTTATAAGCACGTATATTCTCCAAAAATGCTTATCTGTGAATAATTGTTTGAAATTTTCAGGAGGCTCTAATTCTTTTCAATATAAACTTGGCCTCCTGCACAGCAGCGATTATATCTGACTTTATGGTCTTTAGAGTAGCCTTTCAGCCGTTCCCATACCAAAATAATGCGTTACAATATTCACATTTCCAATCAGTCACCCAAATCAATATATAAAGATGAGACATCTGCATTTTAAATGTAAAGGAATCTTATACATTGTTGTTAATAATAAAAGTTTAATATACAAAATAATTATAAACGCATTTCTTACCTTCACTATACAATCGTCTCACAATATTGTTATTCTGTTGACTTGTACTCAGCCTTTTGAATTAAATATTGTTTGATCATATGATGCCACTTGCTTTTGCCGGCTTTTGCATTGTGCTACATTTGTAAAGAAATTTTAGTGTTATGCATAGATGCTATAAATATTTAAGTCAACTAATAAGGATTGAACATAAGAAAATCATTGCATTAAATTTACCTGTATGTTTAGTCATTGGTGATGGACACTTTTGTGGTTTTTTAATGTTGCATCTGTTAATGTTTGCATTTTTTTTTTGCTTCTTCTATATTGTGGTTTACAATATTGGTATCACACTGATATGTACATCTTTTTTTTACTTGTATATTGTTTGATCATCAGCTGAAAGTTGCATTTGCTTCCTTTGTGTCCTGCCATATTTGTGGAAAAGATTTAACTTCTGTGCACATGGTACAAATTATTTAAGGTAATTGTAAAATTGACCAAAACAAAATCTCTACATTAGATTTACCTCCATGGTTGTTCACAGTTGATGGACATTTCGTGTTATTTCAATGGTGGGTACTTGCTTCTTCTATATAGTAGTTTCCAGTATTGGTATTGATCGTATGTTGACATGTACTTGGTTTTTCAGCCATAAGTATTATCTGATTGAAAGATGACTATGAATATGTGGAACCACTGTTTGGAAGCTCAAAATCGCTGCAACTTCTTTGTTATTAGGTGCTGTATAACAGTGTTCACAACTTCTGTAAGTACCATTACTTTATATAAATAAAATATTCAAATCAACTAATAGGATTAAACAACGGAGAATTTCTGCATTAAGTTTACCTGTATCTTTATTAATAGGTGATGGACATTTCCATGTTTTTTCAATATTGCATGTGCCAAGTTCTGCATTCTTCTTTGCTTCTTCTAGATTGTGGTTTTCAATTATGGTATCACCTATATTTTGTTGACTCGTACAGGCTTTTTTCGCCATAACTATTGTCGGATCATCAGCTTTTGTGAATGATGATTGTGAATATGTGGAACAACTGTTTGGGAGGTCAGAAGTGGCTGCAATTTCCCTTGCAGCCAAACCATAATTCAGAACAGGGCTATTCGATACTGCATAACAGTGAACACATTCTACGTAAGTATTACTACTCTATAAAATATGCATTAATAGTATAGTTAATGTAAAAAATGTAAAATTATCAAATTAATTTACCTTTGTGTTTTTTCCTGATTCTGCTCCATACTTTCATTGCTTTGATCTATTTTGCGCTTTTGTGACTTCTTTTCCAAAATTTGGTTGTTTGCCACTTTATTTTGGCATTTATTTACTTTGAAGTCTGTTGGTGCTTGATTGTATGCTGAATGGTTATTATTAGGGCGAAAAATATAGTTTTCAAAAAATGATTTTGACATGTTTTTTTTAACACACTTTTTAGGCATCTTTTAAAATGTGCACACACAGTAAAGGCAATAAGTAATATAAGCAACAACTATCTATGTATAAAATTTTGCATAGCATCATTTTTATATGACACACATAAAGTAAAAATGTTAGATTGACACAAATAATAAAGGTGCTTCCAAACCTGTAACAAAATATATGTTGTTAACTACTTTTACCTTATCCAACTTGGTGGAATACACCTCCTTTGATTCAATAGCAGTGGCTAAATTAAAAAAACAACACCAATAGTGAATTCTTTATTCATTAAGTACCTAAACATTTTCATCATCAATGTACAAACATTTTAGAGCATAATAAAATTACCTTTTGTAATTTTTTTCCTCTCCTTTTTTGGTTGCAGATCTAGTTGTTAAATGAAAGATGGGATAGGCTGGAAGTTTCTGGTGATGATTTACTTCAAAGAATGAGAAATTTTTGTTGTTTTAGAGTTAAAAAAAAAAAAAAAAAAAAAAAACCATGTTTAGGATTAAAATATTTTTTTTTTCCATTGTAATTAATGTATTACGGCCCGTTAACGGGGTTGCTACAGTTTTCTGGAAACCATGGAACAGCAGCATACCATTGTCATTTATATTACAATCCAATAGATGCCTACCATTTGTCCCACTACCAACATGTTTAATAAACATTAGTTGGAAACAACCAATAAGAGGCCAAAGTTAAAGATGTAATCATCCGGTAATCAACTTTTGTTGGCACCCCGTGCAATTTTTGGGTTTTAGTATATTTTGTAATAGAAGCCCTATTTTTTCTAACTGCCCAAGGTCCAAATAAGCTATTCCATGTTTGAAAAAATTTTATTTTTACAGGGTGCATATATGCGCTGAGTATAAAACTTGTCTTATATTCAGAAGTTTATTAATAAAGGCTTGGACCATGAGATTAAAATGAAACCAATAACTAGTTAACCACGTAGTACTACATAACTTCGATCTATGCCCCCACAAAATTTATTCTTGGATCGAAACTCAAGACACCATGTCAGCATGTCAGGTTAACCTCAGCTCACTCCACACGAGCATTCTTAATCGGAAACATGTGTGGAGGGTGTCATTAGGCAAAAGCAAGATTTTTTTTCGGAACTGATCAAATTCCACACCCAATATTAAAGGAAAAGGAGGGGATCACCTTTTATTTTTCCCGAGCGGGTATATAGGGAGTGTTTGATAGCAAGTATAAAAGTCATTTTTAAGCAATTAGCATTTAGCGTTATAGAATGTATGCTTGTTTGAATAATCAGCAGTTAGTATTTATGAAGAAAAAAACGCTAAATGTTAAATGCTTATTGAAACAACATTTTAAGAGCGATGGAATTAAAGAATTGCTTGAATACCCTCATGCAACTTATTTAAAGAGTTTATATTTGAATATGTATACCCTTTTACGTCATTTTACACATTATTATTACAACTACAACTACTCTATCAAACAATTTTATAAAATAAACTGCTACTTCTAACTGGTTACTGCTAAATATTTCTGCTAAATACTTCTGTTGACAAGATCTTTTTTGAGATCCTCAACATGGTCATTTTTAAGTCAATCTCCAAAATGATCATTAGCAACTACTCAACTCCACAACTCCACCCAAAATTTGACACATGTCATTTGCAAGTACATAAATTTAATTTTGAGTTTTGGCTTAAAGTACGAATATAGCCTCATTCATTTACCACCACACAATAATATTCATCCATCAACATCTCATATTTTCTTCTATTTTCTCTCTCTCCGTCCCTCAACATCACCAGTCACCACAACGGCACCACCCTATCCTACCACCCTATCCTTCAGTTACCACCACACACCACACCACCGTATCCATCATCGTCAGCAGCACAACTCCACCCGCCTCCAGCTCGACCCACTGACGCTCGACCCACCAAATCCGTGTGTCACCGCCACCATCATCACCACATTGTCGCACACCACCATCAGGTCTGTCAAGACAACACCATCTCCATCAAAAGCAGTGACTGCCACCACACCATCATTTTCCGGCACGTCACTGTCAATCGCCACACCACCACGCCCCATCACGCCGGTCGTCCTTAAAATGAAGATTTTGAAAAAGAGAAGCGACATTGAGGAGGAGGGGACCATTGATTTTTAGCCGCAAAAAGAGAGTAAGCTTGGATTTTTTTTCCCATGTATAAAAAAAAAGATAGTAAGCTTGTACTGTGTAAATAAGTTGTTATTTAGTTGTTAAAGTTGAAGCTGCAGTAGGGGTGTTCATCGGTTCGGTTATCGGGTTATTCGGTTTGTTCGGTTAATTTTTTTTTAGGTATAACCGAGAACCGAACCAAACCGAACTTAAATTGATTAAACCGAACCGAATAACCGAATAACCGAAAACCGAACACCCATAACCGAAAACCGAACCGAATAACCCGAATTACATAAATTTAATTATTTATCCATTTATTTATATATATTTTTAGCAAAAAAAATTTCAAGCTCAAAAAATGTTATATATATAGTATAAAAGAGTTTTAATAATTTTTTTATATATAAATATATAAAAATATATATAAATTTATTTGAGTTCGGTTTTCGGTTTGGATTGCTAAAACCATAACCGAACCGAAAACCAAATATTTAATTCGGTTCGGTTTTGGAAACTTCGGCTCGGTTATTTTTGGTTCGGTTCGGTTTCGATTTTCAGTTTATTCGGATATTATCTTACCCATGAACACCCCTAAGCTGCAGTGAATTTGGTGCCAATTATATTATTCATGCATATCACTTTGTTATCTTTTTATCTCACATTGTACATGCCCATTAAACTACAGTGAATTTGTTGCAAACTATATCATACAGATGTCAATTTGTTATCTTTTGATCTCCCTTTGTACTATGTTTTTTATGTAATAGAGTGAAGTAAAAACATCATTATACACTCACGTATATTTAATGGGAAAAAAAAGTTTGACCGGAATATATTGTTGTCCGCCGGAATTTGGGAAACAAAATGATGATGATGAAATTGATGTGGGGAACATAAGTATAAAAGAGAAAGAATATTTATTACTATTATAAAAGTTAGGGTTTTTAAGACATTTACTATTTTAATAATAAGACAAAATATCAAATCACACATATTTTTATTGGGTCATGCTATTGAGGCACCTCAAAGGCTATGGGGTGTTTGGCTAGCAAAAAATGGGGTGTTTTGTACTTTCCCAATGATTGGGTGAGGTGATGGGGAGAATGTTTTTTCTCGATTTCCGTGCCTAAATCTTAAAAGAGTTGTGTTTTTGGGAGGTTGGGCTGCTGTGGCAGCTGTTTTTTTACAAGTATTTTTACAAGTTTTTTATACAAGTTTTTTTGTTACAAGTTTTTTTTATAACTTTTTACAAGTTTTTAGTTTTAGTTTTATAACTTTTTACAAGTTTTTGTTTCAGTTTTGTGTTTATACAAGTTTCAGTTTTATAACATTTAAAAAAAACGTAGTCGGAAAAGTTTTGAAGTTCAGATTCGAAGGTTGCAAAGTGAGATTTTATCTCACTTTACCGTCCATTCGGTTTCGGTTATCATCATCGCCTCGGAAAATTTTAAGGCTCAAAACTCATCATCGCCTCGGAAAATTTTAAGGCTCAAATTCGAAGGTTGCAAAGTGAGATAAAAATCTCACTTTACCGTCCATTCGGTTTCGGTTATCATCATCGCCTCACAAGTCACAAACAGGTCTCAAAGGGTCATGTCTAACAAAGCACCCCATTTTCTACTAGCCAAGCACAACAGGTCTCGAAACTGCACAGGTCAGTCTAACCAAGCACCCCATCTTTTGCTAGCCAAGCACCAACAGGTATCAAAAATGCACAAGTCACAACAGGACTCATTTTCTAGCCAAGCACCAACAGGTATCAAAACTGCACGAGTCACAACAGGACTCAAATGGTCAGTGTAACCAAGCACCCCATTTTCAAGCACCAACACGCTTTCAATGTGAAAGTGGTAAGTAGGATTTCAAACCGCAAAGTTCACAAGAAAGTTCAAAGATTCTCAAAGCTGCAGGCATTTCAAAGCTTATAATGCCACAAGAAAGCAACAACACCAACCAGCAACAACAACACAAACTAGCAAGAAAGCAACTACACCAACTAGCAAATTCCACCAACCAGAACAAGTGTCACAGTCCACCACAACAAGCAACAACACCACAAGCAACAACACCAACAAGCAACAACACTACAAACAACAACCATGTCTAGTTCACCATTTGACACACAAGAGGTAAGGCTCAGATCATTAGCTTTTTATATCATGTTGGCTGCAGATTAGAATGTTCCAAAGTGAGATAAAACTGCTCACTTTACCATTCAGTTTTGCCACACCAAAACTCTTAAGTGTTTTTTTAAAAAAATCATCATTGCCTTAATTTTTTTAAATCTGCTTATTTCATTGAAAGTTGCAAATTGAGATAAAACTGCTTATTTTATAAAAAAGCATCACTTAACCATCCAGTAATGAAACTGCATAAGCAAACAGATGGGTGACTCATTAGAGTATTACCTGCAAAACATCACCACAAAAAATAAGTCATTACCACAGAAACATCACCACCAGATGAGATACCAACCCAAACAAGTTTTTAGATCTAACAAGTTTTTAGATCTAACAAGTTTTCACCTCAAGTTTTTAAACAGAAAAGCATCTTTTTTTCAAGATCTAAAAACTTGTTAGATCTTAAAAGTTTAGATCTTGAAAAAATAAGCAACGAAAACCAGAACATCACCACAGATGATATACCAACCCAAACAAGTTTTTAGTTCTAACAAGTTTTTAGATCAAACAAGTTTTCACCTCAAGTTTTTAAACAGAAATCATCCTTTTTTCAAGATCTAAAAACTTGTTAGATCTAAAAAACTAAGCAACGAAAACCACAACATCACCACAGATGAGATACCAACCAAACAAGTTTTTAGATCTTAAAAGTTTTTAGATCAAACAATTTTTTACCTCAAGTTTTTAAACAGAAATCTTTCTTTTTCAAGATCTAAAACTTGTCGATCTAAAAACTAAGCACCAAACCACCACATCACCACGGATGATATACCAACCCAAACAA
This sequence comes from Chrysanthemum lavandulifolium, assembly GCA_022545495.1. Taxonomy (NCBI): domain Eukaryota; kingdom Viridiplantae; phylum Streptophyta; class Magnoliopsida; order Asterales; family Asteraceae; genus Chrysanthemum; species Chrysanthemum lavandulifolium. Next base: position 48,237,869 of record CM040245.1, read on the forward strand.
GTTTTACCTCAATTTTTAAACAGAATCATCTCTTTTCAAGATCTAAAAGTTGTCGATCTAAAAAACTAACAACGAAAGCCACCACATCACCACAGATGATATACCAACCCAAACAAGTTTTTAGATCTTGAAAGTTTTTAGATCAAACAAGTTTTTACCTCAATTTTTTAAACATAAATCATCTCTTTTTCAAGATCTAAAAAGTTGTCAGATCTAAAAAACTAAGTAACGAAAACCACCACATCACCACAGATGATATACCAACCCAAACAAGTTTTTAGATCTTGAAAGTTTTTAGATAAAACAAGTTTTTACCTCAATTTTTTAAACATAAATCATCTCTTTTTCAAGATCTGAAAACTTGTCAGATCTAAAAAACTAAGCAACGAAAACCACAACATCACCACAGATTCACCACAACATCACTACAACATCACCACCAAGTAACCAACTATCTAACAAGATTATTACTTGTTAGATCTAAAAAGTTTTTAGATCTAGATCTAAAAAACTAATCGTAACAATCAACTCAGCGAGAGAAAGAGAGAAACGAGATGATAGAGAGAGAGAGAGAGAGAGAGAGAGAGAGAGAGAGAGAGAGAGAGTGTGATATGAGAGGTGAGGGAGAGTTAGAGTACTAGTAACAAAACCACAAAGCAAAACCGTGTGCGCACACAGAAAACGCGTACACCTCACACACCACAAAAAATAAACACGTAAACCTTACCGACACCACACCCTTTATAACTTTTTTTTAAAATAAAAGTATTATAAGTTTTTAAAAGTTGTATTAGTTTTAAAATAAAAGTAATAAAAGTTGTATTAAATTTAAAATAAAAGTATTAAAATTTTGTATTAGTTTTTTAAAATTGTATTAGTTTTAAAAGTATTATAAGTTTTTTAAAAGTATTATAACAAGATTTTTAAAAGTTGTATTAAAAGTTCTACAAAAGTTGTATTAAAAGTTGTACTTTTTAAGTTTTATAAAAGTTTTACAAAAGTTTTATTAAAAGTTGTATTTTATAGGTGTTCCGTGATGAAGTTGTTTTAACTAATTGGGTGCAATCTCTCGCTCAATCGAGCGGTTTTCTTATTGTTAAAGGAAGAACTAAAAGCAGAGATAAGGGCTATAAGTACTCAATCGAATTTAAGTGTTCTAGACATGGACGCCCGCATGTGAAGGTTTAGAAGATGAACTTCAAGCGGATGGTACCGCTAAAACTAATTGCCCATTCGACATCTTGGCGAAATATATAAAAGGTCGAACGGTACCGCTAAAACTAATGGTTGGATCTTGAGGGTCAAGTGTCCGAGGCATAATCATGATTTTGTAGACTGCTCCATGGTTTTTCACGGGCCATGTGATTAAAAGAAAATGAGTTAGTTTTGGTGGAGCAATTGACAAAACATCAAGTAGCACCACGAATTATACTTTCTTCACTAAAAGAGAGCTATTTGAATAACGTGTATAACATTAAACGATATATAATGCACAAAACAAGATACGCGGCGCCATTCGTGGTGATATGACTCCGATACAACTCCTTTTAGCACATTTGAGGCGTCAAGGTTATACATATTACCCGAGGGTAAATGACCACACTAATGAGCTTGAGGAAATATTTTTTGTTCACCCAACGTCATATGCCCTGTGGACAACATTCCCGGAAATCATGCTGATGGACTCGCGTTGTTTAAACCGCCATTCTTTACAATTGTTGGAGTTACTTCAACAAATGTAACATTCTCAATGGCGTTTAGCTTTTGAACCGTGAAAAAGAGCCAAATTTCAAATAGGTGTTGGAATGTGTTAAGATGGTGATAGAAGAACAATATTACCGTGGGTTATCGTCACCGATGAGATTTAGCGTTGCTTGGGGCATGCAGGCGTAATTCCCAAACGCTAACAGATTACTCGTCGATGGCGTATCAATCAAAATGTGCTCAGCGTTGCGAACACAAATTCGCTACGGAAGAGGAGTATCGTCCGTTAGATGGACATGGGATTTGGCGGTTAAAGCTCGGATCAAGATGTGTTCACGCACTATTATCGGCACCTCTGATTTATTGGTCCAAAACAGGTACTTACCTATTAATACATTTTTATTATTATTTAATAAATAACTACTCGAATTGTTTTCTCACTTTATTAATTCATTGTTTTCTGACGTTTTGCGGTATTTTAATAATCGGTCGCAACATTACGACCGCATGTTTATGTCGTACATTACCGATCAATATCGCAGCCGCCGAGACAACAACATGTGAGTTGAGGGTCAACACGCGTTGTTGAAGTTATACTGGGCTCCACACATCCGGCTTAGACACGTTGTTGTGTTCGATCGACAAGATTATAGTCTGCGCAAGAAACCGCAATAAAGACTCTTTTAATACAAGCAAAATCAAGAAACCGCATTCGTGTAAGTGCACACTATTTAACGAATTGCGGTATAATGTTTCAAAAGATGATTTACTACTCATACTGTAGAAAGTAAACGGATGTGGACCCACATGATATGGTCATCGATTATGCTAGTTTATGGTTTACCATGCTATCACGAATCAGTATTACCTTGATTCATGGTATGTATATTAAATTTATGCCTATCAAGTTATTCTCCCGTCAATACCGATAATTTTAATTAGTCACTTTTTGAATACGGGATCGCCTATTCGCTTAATGTTGTTGATAATTTTGGAGAACACTAAGTGTTCCCGGCCTAGAGTCCGACATACCATACGCTGAAGAGCCTCAATATTTTCTTGTCAAGATGACGAAAAATTCCAAAATATTTTTACCAAAGCATCGTCGTTTGTCAAGAAAAATATGGTAAACATGATCGAGGTATATCGCTCCGAATCTGTGTCAACCCGTCAACTTCTTTGTTAAAGAAAGTACTGTGACGTCCAGGCCACAAAGGACAAAAAGTACAAGGCTAAGCAAAATATCCTAGATTTGAACAAAGAACCCTCACGTGGCACCCTGAAGCTATACAAAACCTAAAAAAGTCCGAGACTTAAATGAAGAAACTGCGAGACATAGTTCATACGTGGGAGAGCCTTCTAACGTCCCAGACTTGAACGAAGAACCTAGCGAGGGCGATTTAAGACACGAGTTGTACATTCCAGATGACGATAGCGAATATTTTATGGCTCGAATTCCACCTCTTTTCCGATGGTGGATCCTAGGGATTGTTAACGTGGAAGGTGATGGAAATTGTGGCTATCGAGCTCTTGGCATAGGTCTTGGTCATCCCGAACGGATATGGCCCAGACTTCGAACTCTTGTCAGGGAAGAGGTAGACATCACCGGGAACTTTACATGGAAATGTGGGGACTTTTTACACATATTTCAAACTCATTGAATTGGTTTGAATCGAGGATATGCACCCACGATTCTTGGATGATTATGCGGACATGGAGCGGCTATTGCTACTGACTCTTAACCGTCAATTGTATGCATATCCAATAGAGCATCTACTACGTGTCTTCCGCTTAGGTTAGGTCCAGAGAAAGCACAACTATTGTCCCCCGTTGTGATTCTTCGTGTGGGGGAAGACCATGCTGCTCACTACGTTCATGCGGTTCTGGATGAAAACTCACCACTCTCGCATACTTACCCACAATGGAGATGGTTCAGAAATAATGTGACCGCGGGATGGGAAACTCTGTTTGCTGACAAAGCATGTTAAGAAGGACGTAGTATCAACTATTAATCTATAACAAGATTGGTTATTTATGTATTCGAAGCTTCTAATTTTGTGAACCATGATATTCGATTTATGTTGTGAATAATTATACAAATTCTTTTGGCTGATGCAACAAGAAAATCCTTTCTTGTGTCGTTGTCGACGAGGACTTATAATTGAAAGAACATCCCAAAGCCCAAAAGTTGTGGTCAAGTATTATGCATGTCCTTTATCAAAGGTAAATAATTAAACGTTTGCTTATTTACGTAAATATATCAATAACTTGTTTGTTAAGAATACATTTCTTATAATTGTTTCACCATGTAACACCTGAGATCAAGACTATGGGTGTCGATACTTTATGTGGAAGAATGTATTTCAACAAAAGTACTTTGGTCAAGGCTCTTCTTCAACGCAGTGCTCAAACTACGAAACTAAAGATAACACGATCAACATGCTATTTTCTCAAAACAATTTATTGAAGGCAAGAATAAAGACGTTGGAGGCATCACTGGAATTGGCAAGAAATCCAGTTGATCACGCATTTCAGTCGAGTGGAATACTCTATGAACTTAGGGTACTGGCAACGCATGCGGTTTACCTTCGGTTTGCTTCCATGCCGCACGGTAACACCGTTGCCACCCCGTGTGGTATGGAGCGGTGTGGTATGGAGAGCGGGCATTGATGCCGAATCGGTTTGGAGAAAGAGGAGCGTGTGGGCTTTGAATATTTCGACTGTTGCATGCTAAACTTAAAAAAAAAAATAATAATAAATAAAAAATAAAATAAAATCCCCTTTTTAAATAACACTTCATCCTCCTCACATTTTATTCCAAATCTCATCATTTTTACACACACAAATCAACTACAACACTCAAAAAAATGTCTTCATCATCCTCTTCTTCATACGATGACGAATTAATTTTTCCCGAAGAGTCTTCCGAACTAATTTTCTCCACCGGTAGTACCCTAGAAACCTATTTCGCCTTGCGCGATTCCATTGAAGACACCGCTAGCTCAAGCAATACTAAAATTGGTCTTTCACCCGCTTTCGTGATAAAGCATTACAAACTCTAATGAATGATTATTTCGTCGAACGACCAAAGTTTCCCGACCATGTTTTTCGTGATAGATTTCGAATGAATAAAATATTGTTTTTAAGAATTGTTGGTGATGTTGAAGCGAGATTTGAATGGTTCACGACATTACAAAAATGCACATCGGCCATTCGGCAACTCGCAATGGGTGAACCTCCGGATAGATTTGATGACTATTTAAACATGTCACGAAGAACGCCCGGTATTTTTTTTTTGTATTTCGGTATTTTTTACTAATTTTTAAATTCGGTATTTTTTTATTATTTTTTTTAAATTTAATATTTTGTAGGAGATTGCCTTGATCATTTTTGCCATGCGGTAATTGCATTATATGGTCGAGAGTTCTTACGTAGGCCGAAAACCCATGACGTTGCACGGTTATTCGAGGCACATGAAGAAAAACATCACATTACTGGAATGCTTGGTAGCATTGATTGTACACATTTCGTTTGGCGCAATTGTCCTAGGCATTTGAAAGGCCAATATAAGAGAGGTGATCACCAATACCCGACTATTATGCTTGAAGCCGTCGCTTCAAATGATTTGTGGATTTGGTATTCGTTTTTTGGTCCTCCCGATGCAAACAACGACATCAATGTTTTGAATCAATCTCCGTTGTATCTTAATGAGCGAAATGGAACGGCGCCAAACAGTTCATTTACTCTAAATGGACGGCTTTACAAACGTGGATATTATCTTACGGATGGAATTTATTCTACGTATTCCACGTTTGTTAAAGCATATAAGTATCCCACCGACCCGAGGGAAAAGAGATTCAAGAAGCTACAAGAGTCTGCAAAAAAGGATGTCGAACGAGCTTTTGGGCGTCTTAAGGCAAAATGGATGATTCTCAGTCGTCCTCTTCGGCCTATGTCGGTCGAAAAGATTCGAAAGCTAGTATATTCGTGTATTATATTCCACAATATGATTTTAAAAGACGACGGGATGGCAATATCACCAGTTCATATTATGGATCAGCCGGTAGCGCCAGTTTACGATGCCAGTGCACTACAAGAGTTACTCGACGAAGATATCCATAATCGTCTCCGATATGATCTTACGGAGCATGTAGCGGCTCAAGACTTAGCATACCTCGATGACTAGTGTCATTTTCTTTTATTTCAACGGTGATGTAATTTTCTTTTTTTAAGTATAATGTAATTTTTATTATTATTAATAAAATATTATGTTTTATTTAATTGTTTAATTAAAATATGAATTAAAAAAAAAATGATGTATGGAATGACCATTGCCACTAAAAACTATGGTGAGGTATGCGTGAGGTATGAGATTATGTGGAATGATATTATTGGTGGGTGGTGAGGTATGGTGAGGTATGGTGTGACATGGTTGCCACCACCCTTATAGATGACATTAATAATCTTCATTTGGAGTAGATTTCGTTGTAGTAGTAGTAGCATTTGTTGTTGTACTTATTTAATGTTTTAATGTTTAATGTTTTATTGTTATTGTTTAATTAAACGGAAACAAATACACAATTAAAAAAAATAACGTAAAATAAATACTCTACATATAAAAACACTACACAAATAAATACACTATACATATAAAAACACTACACAAATAAATACACTATACATATAAAAACACTACACAATTAAATAAAAAAAAACAAAAAAAGGGTACAAGTACTGCTGCCGTACGGATTGGGGCCCCACCCTATATGGGGTGTTTGGCTAGCATTTCATGGGGTGTTTGGGTAGATTGTGCCATTTTATTATAGAACATTAGACACGTGTCAAATTTTGAGTGAAGTTGCGGAGTTGATTAATGTTCGTGATCATTTCTTTGATTGGCTTTAAAAATGACTATGATGGAGACATCAAAAAAGATTTTGTCTCATTTTGGTACTTTTCTCATTTAGTTATTGTTGTGAATAGGTATTTATGTTTTGATAGAATTTTTAAATAATGAAGAAAAAAAAATAATAACTAACGGAAGAGAGAAAATGCTGTAGGTTTTGAGAAAATTGAAAATAAAAAATAAATAAATAAATAAATAAATAAATAAAACTCCTATTCTGAACAGATCGGGTAATATCCCCAGTACTGAAAACCGAAACCGAACCGAACCGAAAAAAACTGAACCGAATTCGTAACCGAACCGAATTGGTCATAACCGAACTGAACTAAAAATTCGATTATCGGTTTAGATATTGTTATGGCAATGAAAACCGAAAACCGAATTCTTATAAATATATATTTTTTCTATGTATTTATATAAAAATAATAATAAACTCTTTTTTTTAAGTATAAATATAACATTTTTCTATGTATTTATATGAAAAAAATTATTAAAACTCTTTATTTAGTATAAATATACTATTATTTAAGTTTGAAAATAAATTTTGTACTAAAAATATATATAATTAAATAGAAAAATAATTAAAATTATGTAATTCGGTTATTCGGTTTGGTTTTCGGTTATAGGGGTTCGGTTTTCAGTTATTCGATTCGGTTTTCGGTTCGGTTGAGTCAAATTTGAATTCGGTTCGGTTCGTTTTCGGTTTGACACAGAAAAAAATAACCGAACTCACCAAACCGAATAACCCGATAACCGAACCGATGAACACCCCTACACCCTTCACCCTAAGGCTGCCCACAGTAACAAATAAACAATCGATCAATCCCTGAAATGATTGATCAATTGTTAGTGTGGAGAATCGATCGATTGAACATGTTGGGCGATTGAGGGTTGTCTAAGCGATCGATAATCGTGTGGTTTTGTGTGTGTATACAATAAATATAAAAGGTATTTTTGTGGGGTATGTTTTTTGTAGTATAGGTCGCCTTACTGGGGCGCTCAATCGCCTGAAGATCGCTCGAGAGAGAAAGCTGACGTGGCAAGGAAAATGGGAGGGATTGAACCTCCTTACTGGTCCAGCCTAATGGATTCACATGCATGACAATAGGGCCCGGTGATCTTGGGTCTAGCGTGGGATTGGCGTTCGGACCACACTCACCATTTTCAGGAAGTTTATGCTAGATTTAATTAGTATATATTACATTCATTGGGCATAAAATGAACAGTACAAATCAGGGTTTTTTTTCAAACCGTTTGGGTGCTACCTGACCCGGCCTATTCATTGTTTGTTCACATAAAAATATCTTGCTAGAACGTTCCACCATTTTCCCATTCTCACACAACACCCACAACATCCACCCTTCCACAAATCCAAAACCATCAACAAATAGCATAAACCCTGAACAAAACAAACTTAAAGATTTGGTACACTCTTTAACACAAAGAAACAAAAAAAAACCCTTTTTGATTTCCATCTTCAGTGAAGAAAATACAATGGTTTTGTGGGTAAATCAGATATAAAATATATATGTGTATGTTTATTTGTGGTAACCAGAAGGTTTATGAAAGGCGCAGCAACAATAATTCAACAAAAAAATTGTTAATCATTTATTTTTTTTCTGCTCACGTTCTAGCCAACGGCGACGGGTTCGGGTGAGCCGGCGATCTTGAATCAGGTACTAATTAAACTTTATCTTACATAAAGTTTGTACTCCCTCCGTCTCAATTTAATTGTCCATATTTTCATTTTTGGATGTCTCAAAAAGATTGTCCACTTTCCTTTTATAGTAAAATCTAGAGAATCTAAAGGGGGAATATTTTATTTGTGTGGTTGAAAATTAAAGTTGCCTCACTTTTATTAAACTTTGTGTTTTCGCTCTCATGACAATTAAATTGAGACGGAGGGAGTAATTCTTTTTATATATTTTTTTTTTAAATTTTTTTTTTAGTTTTTTTTAAAGATGGATTGATTGATTGATATCAGATTATATGTTTTTAGAATAGGTGGATTTTCATTTTCGTTTTTTTTAAATCTATCACAAAAGTATATAGATGTTTAAACATTTAAAAAAAATCAGTTAGTTAAACATAAAATGTTTTCTTAGGAAAAACTGTTATAAACTAATATCGTAGTGGGTTTTGGCCTTTTGGGTAGATGCAGTTGTATCATGTACAACTCTAATTTTGCACAATTTTGTTTTTGTCAAACACAAAGATTTCTTTTGAAGATTTCAATTTTAAGTTTAGTTATGGTTTTCAATAATCTATCATGATTGTCTTATGCTCTTTTGTAAGGGGGAGGGAGTGGGTTCGGGTAGTGCAATCGAGTAGGGATACCCGAGCGGGTACACCGCCCCCTCCACATCGGGTACCTAGATCGGGTAAGAAATTCGGCTTGTGAGCCCGAGCGTGGGAGGTGATAAAATTTTGGAATGTGTGTGTATTTGTGTGTGATAGCTTTTAAAAAAAATGGTGTTTAAAGAAAATGGGTGATGGGTGTTGCAGGTTATTTCCACGAGGAAGAGGATAAGTATTTTTTCTTTTATAAAAATTATATGTACAGTTTAAGCCCTTATGGTTTTTTTTTGTTTGTCATTGTATGTTTAAATTTACACAGTTTAAGCCTTTTTGATCATATTTGTAAATTTTTAAAGAGCCCAAGCCATGGACATAAAGATATCTTATCAAGTCATTGTATGTGATTTTATGTATTAAAAAAAAAATAATAAATAAAAATACAAATAAAAAATAAAAAATCGGGTACTAGGGTACCACTCCCTCCAAATCGGGTAGTGTTAGGGTAGAATTGGGTAATTTTGAGCTTGAGGGTTTTTATTTGATAGAGGTGATGTGGCACCTAGGGTATTAGGGTACCACTCTCTCCTCCCTAACAGGGAAAGTGAAAGATGAAGAGTTTAGATGTGGCCACCACTTGGTAAGTCGTGCACCAGCTGGGCGAAATGGCCGGCTTTGAGTCTAATCACACCTAATTCGGACGTACATTGATGATGAATGTGTAAAAGAAAATAACTTTTTGATGTATTTGCATAAAAAAAATATGGGTGTGTGATATTAGTACCATTTCATACCTGAATTTGATGTATTTTAATGCAAAATATTTATTTTTAGGAATTACTTATTGGTACTTTATCATTAATTCTATTGGTGAATCACAATTTGTTAAACCTTGGCTCTTTTGGTGTTTTGCGTATGTTTATATGATAAATATGTTGTCTTTAGACATAGGTTTAGTCTATATGAATGGGTTTAGTTATATGCCAAAACCAAAAAAAGAATGTAGGCTTTGTTGAGTGAAAATTGCATCATGCCTAACTGTGAAAAACTATAAGGGGGGTTGAATAGTATTATTGATTAAAACTTCGTTTTAAACTATTTAGATCGACTTATGTCAATCTATTAAATGTGTATGTTGGATATTGATAGATAAGCATATAAATAAGTAATGCAAAGATAAAGAGTGAAGCACAAAACCACAGCAGTATTTATAGTGGTTCGCTACAAGGACACCTTCCTTGCCCTACTCACTCCCGAGTCACCTACTCGAGAGTTCGTAAGCACTACACAACACAAACTCCTTGTGGCGGAGAAGCCTTCATAGCGCCGCCTACTATTTATCCGGAACCGGGCTAGACACGAGTTCTTCCACGGTAGAACCAAACCTATCACAGGCGTCGTCTACACTTTATCCGGTACAAGGCTAGATAACGAGTTCCATTACAAAGGAGGAACTACTACCCAACACTACACAACACCTATCCTAAAGGAGACACACTCCTTATTACAACATCATCAAATATACCAATATCCTTTAACCCAAACTAACTATATTGTACATCGATGCACCATATCGATTGTACACGCTTGGCACTTTTCACTAATGCCTTCGACACGACCCTTCGGCACCTTTCACTAATGCCTTTGACACAACCCTTCAGCACCTTTCACTAATGCCTTTGACACGACCCTTCAGCACCTTTCACTAATGCCTTCGACACGGACCTTTGGCACCTTTCACTAATGCCTTCATCACAACACGTCTAAGAGGGAGGAAAGAACTATCAACAAGATCACTTCAGTAGTCTTGATGATGACGAAGCTTGGCAACTCATGGACTTGAGCTTGCTCGACTTCAAGAGGTGGTGATATCGCCTTTAATAGGAACCTAGAGAATCACACAAACAAACTACATAGAAAGATCCTTTGGATCTGAGGTTAGAGAGTTTACAACACTAAGAGAAAGTATGTGTAAAATGGGTGAGTTACAATGAAGAAATGGCTCACTATTTATAGGCAAAAACCTCTACAGTTCTCCGGATCCCACGGATCCCTTACATGAGGGATCCGTCCAGTGTAATCTTAGGGATCCGTGTACGCTCCTTCATATTTGGGTTATGGGTCATTGATCATGGATCATGGATTATGGACTTTGGGTCATGGGTACCCAAATAGATACAATGTATCTAGACATTGAATCATAGGTCATGGTTTAGGTCCATGGGTCATGGATAATACCCAATATGACTTTATGCATGATGTCATGCAATGGGTCATGGGTTATGGATCAAGCTCCATGGGTATGGGTCATGGACTTTGGGTTTTACTCAACTACATTCAATGTATCTAGTCAATGGGTCAAGTACATAGATTTTTACCCATTACATTACCCATTACAATATATACTAAGTATATATAAGTACATATCCATATTATGTAAACACTAGTTGTTATACATATGCATTGCTATAAGTTATAAGCAATAATACTTGTTTAGTGTTTTATATGAAAATGTAAGTGTGTTAGTAAACTATTGGCTCAAACTAATTACGTATTTTATTTGTTTCGTTAAAATGATTTTACGTTTGTTATCGACAAAACACTAGAAGATCGTAGAATATAAATAAAGCTTTTTACGGCTTATTTGTATTAACAATCTCCCTTTTGTTGATGACAAAACATAAGATTATTTTAAGGAAAAACTAAAATGCGTATGATTTGAATTGAGTTTTACTCTTCTCCTCTTTTGTCGAAACAAAAAGAGCGTCGAAAAGAAACTAACACATTGTTTTTAAGAAAAACACGTGAAAAGTAAAAATATGAAAAATAGAGAGTAAGAGAAGAGAAGAATTCTCGTCTTATCTCTCCCTTGACGGGTGCTTACCTTTGTGAGGGCGTCAAGTAATTAGGAAGACTAAGCGAGTGTTTTGCAATTTAGTTTGCAAATGGTTTCGTCTTTTTGACGAACATGCTCCCCCTTGACGAGTTCTCCTTTGTGAGGAAGATGTCAAGTAGTAATGTAATCCTAAATGAAAGTATTGCAAGTGTTTTTGCAATATTTTACTTTGACAAGAAGCTCCCCCTTGTTGAGGGTGTCAAAGTCTTCATGTGTATATTGAAAATCTACAAAACAAAGGTTAGAAAACAAGTATATAATGCATAATTTTCTTGCAAATGTGACTCAAGTTTGTAATAACAGATGCTTCTGTTGCACGGATCCCACGATTCCTCCTTGGGAGGGATCCGTCTAGGCCAAAAGGAGGGATCCGTATACCTGCATGCTCAATTCAGCAATGTGGGTGTAAAATGTGATGTCAACATCAAAATGAGTTATGTATTAAGGCACTAAACATATTTTCATAACCAAATAACATACAACATGTAATATCATTTAATAAAACGAGAGAAATGATGTACATAACTCTAAAACTAAGAAAATGATCCGAACATGAAGTATGATTCCTAACACATCTAAGTTTAAACTTAAGACAAGAACACCACTTGAATTCTGGAGATTAAGGATGTTTAGGTTTGTTGACCTCATCGAAATGTTCAAGGAGGTGATAAAACATGAAACGTATTTCGTCACGTACTCCATGTATTAAGCCTTCAACATGTTGACAATGATAACAATCTTTGTCATGGCTAGGGAATGGTGGTGGTAGAAATGGAGTGGTTTAAGGTGAAAGGTTGGATGAGGAAGGTTGAGGATCCACAAAAGAAGGAGGGATTTGTGGAGGCACATTTGGAGGTGGTTCAACCAAGGATGCTTGTGGAGATGTGTCTACTTCCATGTGATCCGGTTGTTGATTCCTTAAAATCCAAAATGGAATATTTGAGGGTGATGGAGAGAAGGATACTGGTGCTAGTGTTGTTTCAACACCATGGTTTTGTTGTTGCGCTATTCTCTCAATTGAGGAGAATGTTGACAATGGTGTAGGATGAGATAGCCTAGAAGGCAATTCCTCTAAAGTGTAGAGGTGTGGAGATGAGAGTGGAGTGGTGAATGATATGGCTCTAGGTACTAGAGGTGATGGTTTAGTGGAAATAGGGGTGTTTGGTTTAGGAGGCATAGTAGTGTTTGGCAAAGGTAGTTTTGTGGGAACAATCCTTTTAGGGATTGGTTTGATTGGTTGAGTTGGTTGAGAGGGAATTCTAGCATTTGTGGTTTTAACCGGTGATGATTCGGTTGAAGAGATTTCGTGAACAACCTGAGCAAGTTTCTTGGGTGGTCTTTTGGTGGATGAGTTAGCACTAGGAGCTTTTCTCATGATGAAATGATAAATGGATAGTGAAATAGAGGCTTTTAGTTGCTGAGAATGATGTTATAAATGGTGACTTAGAGGTACTAACAAAGGGATTTTATATAGAAAAGGAATTGGTAAGTGAATTCAAAGCTTAAACCACTAAGATCTTTCAAAATGCAATGATTTGCATGCACAAGAGTCAACTTCAGAGTTGCACTGATCAAGGAAGTCAATTAAGACAAGATGGAGTGTTCAAGTTAGCAAGAAAAGCTTGAAATGATTGTTTTAGTTAGGATTAGCTAAATCTGTTCAGCCGGTTCCTACGGTTCCCTCCAATGAGGGATCCGTCTAGGCTAAACCTAGGGATCCGGCTCTCAGCAGCCAAGAAAAAGGAAAATGATGTTTTATAAGGTCTACTACCTATACATCTTGAGAGTTTCAGTCTTCTTAGGTGTCTTAAATGAAAAGGGACTTAAATGATCAAGAGAAATGAGTGATGGTAGCTAATGATTGTCTTTTATGGAAGAAAATAAGGTTTTCATGAGTACCAATGGGTGATCAAGGATGACACTAGGAGTTTTGAGAGTTTCAAGTGTAGTCAAATGATCCTAGAGATCAGATGGTAACTCAAAAGAAATTTGGAAAATTCCTTAAAAATCATAAGAAATGAAAAACTGGTTTTTGGCCTATTTTGGGGTAAGAATGACTAAGATCAATTTGCTAAAATTGAGAGAAATATCAAACTAGATGTTTTGAGATGTGAGGAACAATGTGTGAACATTAGAGCGGAAATATGGTTAGTTTTGGTGAATTGATGAATCAAAAACACCTTGAATGTGATCCTAAGTTAAGTGTGCGACCTACTGAGCTTGAGGAAGACTTGAGTGATCCTAAAGTATCATGTTTAGCTAGTATGATGTGGTCTAGAGGAATGGTTTGATGTGTGGAAGTCTGTAAGACTACTTCTGTCTGCCCGGATCCCACGGATCCCTTAATGGAGGGATTCGGCTAGTTCAAAATGAGGGATCCGGCTACTGCAGATCAGTAGCTTTACAGAAAGTGTACAGATTTTGCACTAGATGATGCATACTAATGCTACAAGTTTCTACTGTAAGTAAGCATCAAATTAAGTAAATATCACACACAATCATAACATAAAATCGAGTAATTAAACAATCATAAGCGTACAATGTTTAATGATCATAAAGTATCTAAAATAACCATAAAGACAAGCATAATGTCTCTTTCGTCAATGTCTTCCCTTCTTCTTTCCCGAATTCATGAGGTAGTGAGTTAGGCATTTGATCATCCCCTTTGTTTGCTTGAATTCTTCAGACTCATTTGGAAGTGTGGGAAGTTGTTCATAGTAGGTCATGGGTCGATTTAGAAGTTGGAAATGGGATCAACTTCTTATTCATCTCCGTCCGAAGAGTCCGAGAGAGCACGAGGCCTTTTCCCATTGATCATGAGCCATTTAGAAGGTTGTTTGGTAAGTGGTACCATGACATGGTTGGCAAGAAAGTGATCATCGATGATGGGAGAAGGTTGCATTGCACTAACATACTCACGGAGTCGTGTTCGGAGCATACCATAGGGAAGTACCATGTTATTGACTTTGAACACACCTACCATTCTTTTAACCATGTAATAGGCAAGATTGAATGGTCTTTGGTGTATGAGACAATATATCATTTGGACAAGACACGCGTTGGGATGATCTTTGTTCCCAACCAAGCAAATGACATTTTCTCTAAGGATTTTTTCCCACTTTTTGTATATGGGATTTATCTCGGAGAGTTTCATTTGAAAGGGATCACGATGGATGAGTTCTTTGTTGCAGTTGAGGCGAGATTGGTCGGCTCTTATCTTGAACATGATGTCTCGAACAACTACGGGGTCATCGAGAGGAGTGTGATAGATTGGTTTGGGGTCTAGTGCAAAGGATTGAGCGGCTATTGACCAATCTTGGAAATACATACAAATGCCTTTACATGGAATGCGAAGAATTTATGCAAATGTGTTGAGGGGTAAGGTAAGGCTTTGGTTGTTAACACTGAAAGTGATTGAGATACTTTCATCATTGTTTCGAATGATCCTAACACTTTTGTAAAATTCAAAGATAAAAACCGGAAAAATTTGTTCATCAATATCTAAGAGACAATCAAAGTTAATTGCCGAAAAGACTTGATGAATGTCGGTGTTTTCAAGGAAACATTCCTTAACTACACGACCTTCATGGATAAATCGTTTTTCTAGTTTTTTGAAGATTTTGCGATTGGTTTTTGAAAGCTCTTCTTTCCGATAATATCTAGAGAGGTAGTGAACAGTGTCATGGTGATCTTGTTGGGTAGCTTTAGGCATGATTAATTGTGAAGTCCCAAACCTTGGATCTAGAACACTTAGTTTGCAAAAGTATTAGTTGCCTTGGAAGGTTCTAAAACAACAATGAGAAACTTTGTTGTGAATACACACAAGTATGCGGAAACTACTTGTATGCACTTAGAAGATTTAATGCAAAGACAATGTAAACAAAGTATAACACCAACAACTTCAATATTATTTAGCTATAATACGAGTACTCTCCTAGTACTAGGGTTTAGAACCTTGAAGCTCTACTTTAGACGGCTAGAATATGAGATGTATGTTTAACTTAGCTAGGATCTTCTTTTATACACTAAGGAGATCCTTTACAGAGATAACTATGGACTAAGTATATCATATCTTCTATTGGAATAGAAGATATGCCGTTCACAACTCTTACCGACATTCCATACTTACATCGATTACAAACTTAAAGCTATAAATTACTAACTTTCTCATTATCGGTACTAACTAGTTAATACTTATCATTTAACACTATCAATTACTAACTCTCTTGAAATAAGTATTAACTCCCAAAAGCATATTCAACAATCCTCCCTAAACTTGTGATTGGGTTTCGAATCACAAGTTTTCTTGATGTTGAGGATTCTTTGTTGGGATATAGAAGTCAAAGTCTTGAAGAATCAAAAGTCTTGAAGAGTTAAAATCTTTGAAGTCAATCTTGCTAAAGTATAAAGTCAAAATCTTGCTTGATTCATCAAAGTCGCATGCTTAAAGGACTAATATGCAAAAGCGTTAAGGATTATATTGTAATTCTAGAATGTTCTAAGCTTAGTATAGTATTACTTGTCGTACAAGGTTTGTAGTTGTAAACCGACTAGGGTTATCCTTAAGCATATAAAAGGACCCCTAGGTTGGAATTAGATATATACGTTGTTTAGAGAAGTACGATATTAGAGTTTAGAGTTGTTAAAGAATCTGTATAACAAGCAGGTTCAGAGTTATTAATAAAATCGTTGAAAGTTAAAGTTAATTCTTCTTAGCTTTGTTAAGTAAAATCCACATACTTAATATAGTTTGTTCGGTGTTTCATTGTTAGTAACTTAGGATTTATCGAGGGTTATTAAACCCTTAACAAGCTATATAAGTTAGTTGGTTAAGTACATCGATCCAACAAGTGGTATCGAGCTTGTGTGGAAACTCGACTAAGAAGAAACCCTCAAAACTTAGTTAACAAAAACCCTAAAGATGTCGTTGAAGCTGCACCACCCCATCCATCACCTCACCTCGAATACCAATCATCAAGAAGGAGAATCGATCTATGGAGCATGAAGATGGAGGTATATTGCAATTACATACCATGCACTATGGAATGTGATTGTCAATGGTAATGAAGTTGTGGACGAACACATGGACATTCCTAAAGCACCTAAACCCATCTTGCCGGTGCTACAATTAGAAATCAAGAAGGCTCTCAACATACTATTATCGCTATTCACGATGGTCATCTACTCAAGTTTCATGATGCTAAGGATGCAAAAGCAGTTATGGGTTGCTCTCGAGACAAGGTTTGGAGGTAATGATGCTTCAAGAAGATGCACAAAAATCTGTTGAAACAGCAGTTTGAAACTTTCATTGTTGGTGAAGAGAAGGTCTTAATCTTGCTTATGATAGATTCAAAATCTCCTCGGCATGCTAGAGTTATACAAGGCGGTATCTCTGTTGAAGATGCCAATCTGAAGTTCTTAAGGAGTTGCCATCTACATGGCATGTAATTGCTACTATGATCGAGGACAACTGGTTTGGACACTATGGACTTTGATGATCTCTACAACCATCCGAAGGTGTATGAGCATGAGATGAATGGCCAAACAAGTTCAAAGTCTCGCAATTATAGCTTTTGTTTCATTTGAAAAAGAAGCGTTACTTACTAAAAGTCTTGCACACCTACTCAATCTTGTTGCTCAAAGTATTGGCTATCACCGCTCATTTTATCACAACCATGACCTACCCCACATCATCACCATCAAGCACCATCCATTCTTATGAAGTCTTATGCTTATTCTTTACTTTCGACAAGCTTCTCTACTGTTACCTATGAAGAGGATTTGTCACGAATAGAAGAGGATGCTCTTGAAGAAATTGATATAAGGTGGCAAGTTTCTATGATTCTTGCTCGGATCAAGTTCATGAAGAAAGCAGGAAGAGGCATTGACTTCAAACCCAAACAGGTATCACTTTGACAAGTCCAAGATTGAATGCTTTAAGCGTCGGAAGATGGACACTTTGCAAGGAATCAGGTTTGCTAAATATCGAGCAAGCAGGATGGTGAGAAACCGAAAGCTTGAACTAAAATTCCTATTCTTGAAACAAAGCGTTGGTTACTCAGAGAATCTGTCGAGAGGTTGGTGAGTCTTGAGTTTGATGATGAACGGTAACCTCTTGTATGGTGGCAATGGAAGAGTTTGATTGAGCCTGACTTTTGATGAGGAACTGGATTTGCTACTTTGGAATCGAGATGGTCTAGGAAGCTTTGATTGGAGCATGGAGGTGAAGATGAACTGTTCTACTTTGATTGAGCGTACCCGAACAATGCTTGCTGATTCATTATTACCTATTCAATTACGAAAGTTGGTAAGTAGTGCTTAACTATGTGCTTAATAGAGTATCGGTCGCTGAACCTCGAGATGAAGACACCTTATGAGTTCTTGATGGGAAACAAACCCAACATTCGTTTTATGAAACCTTTTGGATGTCCTCGACTATTCTCAACACAATTGATAATTTGGGCAAATTTGATGGCAAGTCGGAAGAAGGATACTTATTGGGGTCTTTGCACCAATAGCAAAGGATTTAGAGTGTATATGAGGGTCAGCAAAAGGTTCAAGATTGTATTCATGTTGAATTTTAGAAGATCAAGAAAATCGAGAAGGGTAAAGGTCTGATTGGATGTTTGATCTTGAGGTTTGACTCCTTCTATGAAATATGTACCTGTTAGAGAAGAAAATCAAGTAGATCACAAGGAAGATGAATTACAGTACATTGTTCATGGAGTCAATATTAGACCTAATGTTGTTCCTGATGAAGAACCTATAACGGTTGAGAAGGACAAAGGTACTGATGAACCAAAATCTACATTGTCTGCAGAAGATCAAGTTATTCAAGATGAGCTCAATAGGATGCTTTTTCAAGATGTAGTAGCACAATATTATGATGATGATCAAAGAAGAGCTTATGAGGAAGCAAGAAAACAACAAGGCTATGATTTCTCTCACGATACTTTGGATACTTTGATGCTAGATCAAAATCTTCTTTTGTTGACAACACTTTGGATGATTTGGATGATCCTACCATGCCTGGCTTAGAAGACACAGATGATGAATTTGAAGATGAAGGTATTTTCTCAGATTCCAATGAAGGTGCTGATTTCACAAATTTGGATGATATTCTTGAAGTTCCACATACTCCTATCTTAAGAGTTCATAAGAATCATCCTACTGGTCAAATCATTGGACCTTCTAACTCTGGAGTGCTTACAAGAACCAAAGCTAAGGGTTTTTCTAAACCTCACAATGCTTTACTTAGTTTTTTCTATAAACAAAATAGGCTGAATTACAAGGATCATCAAACATGCCAGTTTACTTGTTTTATCTCTCAAGAAGAACCCAAGAATACAGCTCAAGCATTAACTAAAGAAAGTTGGGTTGAAGCTATGCAAGAAGAACTTTTTCAATTCAAACTTCAAGAAGTTTGGGTACTCTGTGATCTACCAGATGGAAAGAAAGTCATTGGTACACGATGGGTGTTCAGAGTCAAGAGAGATAAAAGAGGGAATGTCATCAAGAACAAGGTAAGGTTAGTTGCACAAGGCTACAGACAAGAAGAAGGATTAGATTATGATGAAGTATTTGCTCCTGCAGCAAGGATTGAAGCCATTCAAATATTTCTTTCTTTTGCATCATATATGGGATTTCAGGTTTATCAAATGGATGTCAAGAGTGCCTTTCTTTATGGCACTATTACAGAGGAGGTCTATGTCAAACAGCCTCCTGGTTTTGAATATCCTGCACATCCAAACAAAGTTTACAAGGTTGTTAAGGCTCTTTATGGACTTGATCAAGCACCTAGAGCTTGGTATGAAAGGCTCTCTACTTTCTTATTGCAACATGGTAGGAGGGGAGCTATAGACAAAACTTTGTTTATCAAGAGAGATAAGAAGGATATCATGTTGGTTCAAGTTTATGTAGATGATATCATCTTTGGAGCTACAAAACAGTCCATGGTGAAGGAGTTTGAGCGGTGATGCAACATGAATTTCAAATGAGTTCTATGGGTGAATTAACATTCTTTTGGGGCTTCAAGTTAAGCAGATCAAAGGAAGGAATTTTCATAAGTCAAGATAAGTATGTCTCGACATTCTTAAAGTTCAATTTTGATGCTATGAAGCGGTCACTACACCTATCAAGTCAATTAACTCATTGGGCAAGGATGAAGATGGTTAACCTATTGAAGTCAAGTCTGTCGGATCTATGATTGGGTATCTTATGTACTTAATCGCATCTCGGCACGATATCATGTTTCTTGTTTGTTTATGTGCAAGATATCAAGTGTCACCTAAGGTCTCTCATCCGAATGCGATGAGAATTTTTAGTTATTTGAAACAACAACCTAAGTTGGGGTTGTGGTATCCAAAGGATTAACCTTTTCACTGGAAGCTTTTTCGGATAGTGATTATGCGGTGACAACTATGATAGAAGATCAACCACTAGAGGATGCCAATATCTTGGAAAAGATTAGTCTCATGGCGTGTAAAAGCAAACTATTACAAACAACATCATCTATCAAGCGAGAATATGTGGTCACGCAAGCTGTTTGTGGACAAGTTTTGTGGATGCGTAGAATCAACTCTTGGATTATGGGTTCAACTTGAGAATACTCCTATCAACATTGATAATGAGAGTACAATTTCTATTGTGAAGAATCCAGTTTATCACTCCAAGACCAAGCACATTCAGATTAGGCATCACTTCATCATAGATTGTTATGAGCACAGGCTCATTAATGTTGTCAAGGTTTACACAGATGACAATGTAGTTGATTTACTCACCAAAGGATTTGATGTTTCACGATTCAATCACTTGGTGGTAAGCATTGGAGTGATTAATCACTAAGCTACATTTAAGGGGAGGACTGATTAGTTGGTTAGAAAGTCCTATGCTTTGCTTAAGGGGAGGCAATGCAATGCCTATTTGGAGTTTTTGTCATTATAGAGAAGAGGATGGAAAATACCGCTATTTTGTCGGATGAAAGTACTCGCTTTGAAATCTTTGCTCTGGAAAGTCGCACACGTGGAAAGAAGCGCTTGTCTTATCAGCGTATTGTTCCAACGATCAAAAGAGGGTAAATTCAAATAACGGTAACTTTGTTATTATGGGCTGCGATTTTTTAAATCCTACCTATAAATAACTACTTTCTGATTTTCCTTCTCATCTTTATTCGTATCAATCTTTTCTATATTTCTCTCTCTCTAACAATTACTCATTCATTGAATCAATCACTTTTACAACCATCAATGGCAAACCGAAACACCGTTTCTAAACACAACATGATGGCGAATTTGGATAAAACTGAAGCTAATGTTGCTTTCCATGACATCATTTATTTTCTCACGAGGTCTCCAATTAGTTATGCACTGTTGGTTGAACCAGATATTATTGAGCCATGGATCCAACAGTTTTGGGCAACTTCTAGAGCTCATATGGACAATGATGAGTCCTATATACAAGCTAAGGTTGTTGGACGGATTGTGAAGGTTAGTGAAGCTACAATTAGAGAAGATCTATTATTTGATGACGAAGAAGGAGCTATTCGATTTGATAAAAAACTTCTTTAGGATACGTTGCATGATATTGGATATGAAGGGTCTTTCACAGAAACTACATTCAAGAAGCCCTTATTTAGTCCGCATTGGAAGTACTTGGTTCATGTTCTTCTTCATTGTATTAGTTCTAAGAGTACTTCATGGGAGTAGTTTGGTTATAATATAGCATCTGCACTGGTGGGATTGGCTACAAATCGTATCTTTAATTTTTCAAGGCTAATTTTGGATGGTATGTTATCTCACATCTCTCATGGATCTCGTTGGTTGATGTATCCAAGATTTATTCAAGTCTTCTTGAATAAACAACTTCAAGATGTACCAAAGCCTTCAAGTCTACTACCTGTTGTGGTACAACCAACCAAGATTTTCACCTTCATGGCTAGGAAGAGTGATTTGTTTACTGGAAGGAATACTCCATTGACTACTTCAATGATGGAGATTGTTCAAGCTATTAGAGATGAG
This sequence comes from Chrysanthemum lavandulifolium, assembly GCA_022545495.1. Classification (NCBI taxonomy): domain Eukaryota; kingdom Viridiplantae; phylum Streptophyta; class Magnoliopsida; order Asterales; family Asteraceae; genus Chrysanthemum; species Chrysanthemum lavandulifolium. Next base: position 48,259,686 of record CM040245.1, read on the forward strand.
GCTGCAACTAGTGATGAAATAGAAGGTACTACTTCAACTCAAGGTATTGCATCTCGAGGCTATTCTCAGTGCTTGATGTCAACGAAGGTACTTGCAGGTTCTCATACCTCATCTCACCATGATACTCCATCTATTGAGTCGAACTAGATATTCCTATTACCTCATCATCCTCCGGAGGAAATGCGGTGATATACCCCCAAGGAGAAGTCTTTGGATAATTATGTTACGACAAGGGAGCTAGTAAGATTAAAGAAGATAAGCGAGGCTCATTTGCCACAGATAGCCAGTTGAAGATCAAGTTTAGAAGACTTAAGAGGTATGTCGGCCTTTAGTAAAACATCACAGTTATGGGTCAATCTTGCAAAAGAAGAAAAGAAAACACTTTAAGAAGGCTTCTACAGGCAAAAAGGTTCAACAAACAATCTTCTATCCAATTGGGGAGGAATTTAGAGCAAGAGAATTTGAAAGAAGATCTTGGATTTTATGAAGAAAAGAAGATGAACCTCAAAGTCTTGATGCGACGGTTAACATTCTAAGTCACGATCCGAAAGAGCTCAAGTTCAAAGCGGTGTTCAAAGTCTTGATGATCAAGGTCTTTCACGATCAAAATCTTGGTCTTCAAGAAACTCATAGACAAGCGATAACACCAAGAATTTTGAATTTTGATGAAGAAGTCGTCCTTCTCGTGTTCTACAAGAAGAGGAAGCTAATACACCAAAAGTAGTGCACATTGCAAGTGATGATGAAACTGTAGCTGAGATATTGCACAACTTATCAAGACCAAGAGGTGTTAGCATTCCAGGAGTTACTAAAGAACAACCACAAGCTTCTCAATCAGTTTCAGATCCTAAAGATAAAGCTCATCAGAAGGAAGTTGAAAGTATTATTTCTTTTAAGGATGATAAGCACAAGGAGGATTTCAATAAAAGAAGCTTAAAAAGAAAAAGGACAACTGAAGCTGAATAGAAATCAGAAAAGATTGAGCTGAGATCAGATACAGTTGATGAACTGAGGAATTACATTAGAGTTGTTGACTTCTAAAATCCTAAATCCAAAGATGATGCAGTAAAGAAGACAAAGATAACTACATTTGAAGTAGTAGAATCAAAGGATGATGGAAACTATTTGATGTACCATAGGGAGGATGAAAGCTTCAGAGTATTCAATTTACTATGGGATATACTGCATATTATTGATAGAGCAGATCTATTTCAACTATACCAACTAGTTCAAGAATACTTTGAACATATTCCATCAAGTGGAGTTGGCTTAGTATTACTGGAGATCGACAACTATCTTGAGGCGAGGAAACAAGCAATGATGAACTACGCAAAATCAAGAGAACTGGGAGATTACAAGTGGAGATTCTTTATAGAATCGAGGAGTTCATGCTTTGGAATTGGAAGATGGAACTATGATTCACATGTTAGCGAAGAAGATATCCTTTGACAAGAGATCTTATGAGAAGGATCTTTGGATCATGGAATGGAAGTCGAGGAAGAGAATGACACAGCCTTAATGGTCATTGAATTGTATATCAAATGGACGGAGGTGAGGATGAAGCTTTATAAGTACTAGTATGATGTTTAATTGTATAAATTTTTTGAAAAATAAGTACTTTATTCTAAGTAATCTTTCGAACAAACAAGACTTTAACCAAAGTCACATCGCTATAAAGATAAACCAAGAAATGTTTTTGAAAGAGAAGCTTTGTTAAGTAAAGAATATTTTGAAACAAAAGTTAACAGCAACAATGGTTTTTGAGATGGTTATAACAATAGGTTATCAGTTCACCATGTGTACAAAAGAACTGGCTAATCCATGAGCAAATGGCTCTAGTAAATATATCTCAAATCCGTTATATAGTTGACAACTTGCTAATAAGTTGTATGGTAATCAACTCACCATATCAGCAATGTAAAGAGTTGGCTAGCCCATAAGAAAAATGACTTGTGGTAAAGGCTGTGGAAAATCATTTATATGGTAATGAGTTCACCATGGTTGAAAGAACTAACTAGTCGAAAAGGGCGACTTTTGGTAAAGACAAATCAAATTTTTGATAGTCGATGATTTGCTAAAAATCATATGGTTATCAATGTACCATGGCCTTACACACCTAAACATTTGGCTACTCCAGTTAATGGCTTTGGTAAAGAGACATCAAAATCCATTAAATTTCAATGATTCACCTCTCGCGAGGAGTTTACACACCGAAGTGATGAGAATAGACTCAAACTTAAACCGAATCGATGTACTGATTCGCCATATGTTGCCGAAAGGTGAAAAGATGGAGTTTGCTGATTGTTGCTGAAAAGAATTAATGATAAAGATTACTTTGATGATGATGATATAAGCACAGAATCTACAAAGACAAAATTTGAAGATAAAGTCACAATCTCTCTTTAAAGAAAATGTGAAGATCGTTGTAAGCTCTTAGACGAGGTCTAATATTATATCTAGGAACACATAATAACGAAAGCGGAATATTCAATAAGAATTAACGTTATAATGAACAAGGTTTTTTATTATCATAAACTAACTAACTAACTATAATAAAGATCAAATACTTTATCTAACACCAACTAATTAAACCCTAGGCGTTTTCCCTACGCCTAGGTTCCCACACACACACACCTTTGGTTTACATCTTGTACGAACTTGAAAACTAATGACCCTATGTCTCTTTATATACTAAAGACATCTAGGGTTTACAAGAGGAATCATAATACAATTAGGAAACTAAATATTCTTTTAAGCATATCTTCTAGAATCTTCCAAATCCTCCATCTTTTTGTAGTTTCCCTTCTTGTCACTTTTAGTCCTTTATGTTTCATTCTTCTTGTTTTGTATCATCAAATCTATAATAGACCCAACAGAAAAAGACGTTAAAGTTGAATATACAAAGGAACTTGAAATCAAGCAAGTAGAATTCAAGTTGGGGGAGGATTGTTGGGATATAGAAAGTCAAAGTGTTGAAGAATCAAAAGTCTTTGAAGAGTTAAAAGCACAAGTCAAAGCATCGCTAAAGTATAAATTCAAAATCTACGCTTGATTCATCAAATCATCGCATGCTTAAAGGACTAATATGCAAAAGCGTTAAGGATTATATTGTAATTCTAGAATGTTCTAAGCTTAGTATAGTATTACTTGTCGTACAAGGTTTGTAATTGTAAACCGACTAGGGTTATCCTTAAGCCTATAAAAGGACCCCTAGGTTGGCATTAGATATATACATTGTTTAGAGAAGTACTATATTAGAGTTTAGAGTTGTTAAAGAATCTGTATAACAAGCAGGTTCAGAGTTATTAATAAAATCGTTGAAAGTTAAAGTTAATTCTTCTTAGCTTTTTTAAGTAAATTCCGCATACTTAATAGAGTTTGTTCAGTGTTTCATTGTTAGTAACTTAGGATTTATCCGAGGTTATTAAACCCTTAACAAGCTATATAAGTTAGTTTGGTTAGAGTACATCGATCCAACATTCTTCCAAACGTTACTTTCTGCTAGGTCTTCCAGCCTGATCAAAAATCTTTATCAGCAACTCCTTAGCCATCTCAAGCATTGCCCATCTTTAACCTGCTGTAAGCATTTCGAGAGTGTTCCTAGGGCAAGAGGGTAAGTTCTTTCAACCAAACATGTAGATGTCATCCCATTGCGTGTAGTAACCAAGTGTAGTCCACATAAATCCAAAGAATGTCCAAGGCAGTTCTTCCTCACCGCGGTTGATACTTCCATTATTCTCCATTTGGTTCGTGGTTCAAATATATTACGCAACTTAAAAAGTAATTACGGATCCTTGTCATTATCGGATCTCTATTCTTGAACTGTTCTTGACCAATTCCCATAACTTGAGCAAATCATCCCTATCTATAGAAGCAAGCGGATCAACCCGGATACAAGTAAGCACTTGATCTTCCACCGCTTCTGTGAATCGCCAATGTCTTTTCCATCTTGATGTAGATATCGGCCAAGTATTGGATACCTAGTGTTGAAGGGTTACGAGTATAATGCATCTTCTAGGGATTCAATTATCATCATCACGATTAAGTTCCTCTTGAGAAGTCCTCCTTCATCTTGATTGCTTTCGGTCTTTTGGGTGGATGAGGAACCTCCTTCTTCGGATGGTCTTTTGAAACTTTAATGGGATCAATGGGTTGTGAACTTCGGTGAAATCGACATCGACATAGACCTAAAGTTGAGTATGCTTCTTTGAGTTTTGTCGAAGAAGCTTTTGAAGTGTTTCCATGCCATTGGTTGAGTCGCTTCAATGTCCTTTTATCTTCACCTTGATACTTAATGTATTTGCACAGTACATCTTTTGTTGACTCTTGTTGGGAGGTTTTGAAGCCTTTTCCCTTCCTTTGTTGTCCGAATTGGATTTTTCTTCTAGCCAATATTTCCTTGAACATCGAGTACCTTCATTAATAATTTTTCCTTGATCCTCGCTTAAACCACATTGCACCTCTTGAGTGGCTTCAACTCTGGCTCTCATGTCATCCCAAGTTTGCCAATCTTCTTCAATTTTAGCCATCTTCTTTTCCTCTTTCTCAGCAGCCTCTTTCTGCAATTCTTGCTCATCCCACTCTGCTGCAAGTTGTCTTGCTACTTCTTCATTTAACCCCTCAATCTCCTTCTTCTTCTTGGGTACTTCCACAAGTATCCCTTTACCTTTGTCCTTGGGATCAATCTTAGGAACTGAAGTTGGGGATAGTGGAGCACCTTCTCTGATAGAGACTCCTTTTTCTTTGGGCTTGGTTGCTGCTGGTTTGGTCTTCTTTCTCAGATATAGGACAGGAGGCTTTTTGTAGGTTGGAGAGATAGGGATTGACTTCTTCAAACTTTGAAGTCCCAGAGCTGCATGTGTTTCCCTATTCTCTTCATCAGTGTCTTCTTGTGGTGTAGTGGTAATGATAGTAGCCTCTGTTGTTGTGGTTTGTTGTATTTATTGACTACTTGCGTGATTGGAGATAATCGCTTGAATTGCACCATGAGTACTAACTATTGTCTTGTCGGTTACTAACTACAACACTATAAGTACTAAGGATAAATCGATAGTGCATGTATGTCTTGAGCACTTACCGCATGTAGTTGTCTCAACATCTTATTCATCAACAAGGAAAGGGCTTTGAAAGTCTTGACCACCGCCATTGACCAAATTCCTTCTACTCTGAATATCGAACTCCTCCCTGTTTGGAAGAATTCTCTGTAGATGTCTTTGGATATAATGAACTTGGCCTTCCTTTTGATTGAAGTAGTGACTGGAGAGGCTTCTTCAATTGGCTTGGAAAGCAGTTTAACTTGATGCTCTAGCCTTTTCATCTTTAGTAGCATTCTGGTATGAACTTTTGATGCAGCTTTCTTATGTTCATCCAAAGAAATCTCCAGTGTGTTCACTTTTCTGCATAAAAATCTGTACAAAGCTGTCATATTCTCAAGTGTCAAATTGCCCTCACCAATTCCAGCTATGTGACCTGCTGAAAGAGGTGGGTCACTGGGCATTTGAGATTCACTCCCAGGCCTAGCCTGAGCAGATACACCACCCCCTTTTTAGCATGTGCTTGGGTCCACCCTGTGATTGCTCACTAGGTGTTGGCATGGATTGGGTCTTATTTATGTTACCACTTTCCTCACCAGCTTCTAAGCCTTTGTGAGTAGTGGTAGCCCTCACCACTCTATCCCCTTCATCACCTGGGATAGGCTCATCTAGTACAAGGTTAGGAGAAGAATGGGCCTGAGCTGTCCCACTCTCCTGTCTGGTGTGCCTAGTGGTTGATGAAGTTTGTTGAGGTGGTGAATGTTCAGAACCTGTGGGTGTGTTTTGGGAGCTGTAACATATTGGATTTCACTAACACATCATAACATATAATATATGGGTGTATGGTTTGAAGGTTTAGAAAGAGAAAGTAGAGTGAGAGCCTTTCTAGAGAGAGAAAGTAACAAAATAAAGAAGGTTAGATTGAAAGGTCAACCTCTACCTTGGGAGGTAGAGGTATTTATAATTACATACTACACGTCCTCCTTCGGATCGTGGATCAGGCATCTGATGGGTAAAGACCCGTCTGTCCTCCACGGTGTTGCTCTAAACTAAATAACTAGTAAATAACGTAATGTCTACGAGCTAACATATGCTAGACTAGAGTTGGGGTGACCGACTCTTCAGTATGGAATTTCTAATTCCTAACAATCTCCCCCTAAGGGAGGTCACCCCATGAATTACATTTTGTGACCTAGCATTCTAATCTTGACTTTGTTCTTGAGCTCGTAGACTACAATTATTCAAATTATGCATTCTTTGTGCTTTAGCAGTGAATTATTCAAAGTCCAAGTGCTTTGTACTTTAAGTGGAGGTCTTTGTGCTGATCCACGTTTGGTGATTCATTAAGCCAGGTTAGAGATCATCGACCATGAAAATCGCTCATCCATTATAGCATCGCCATTATGTGAAGTTGTGACTTTCGGACCGACATGCTCACATTTTGGATCATGATATCTTCTCATCGGAGTTGCGGAAGCTTTTGTTGATTCATAATATTTCCGGTGTAGTAGAAGCATGGATTGAAAATATCGAGTCATTGATGAAGATATGCACTTATCATGATTTCTTTAGATTGTGAAAGCGATGTGTGAGCATGCGGCTATGGATTGACTCCTCAATTCGATCGGTTACGCAACCGTCAAATGTACCGCAAACAGCGATTAGCAATAAAACACAAGAAAGTGTCTTTGATCACTTTTTTGAATTAAGGTACCACGGCCCACTTCCTCTCGTTGATCAAGACAAATCTCTCTGTGATCGGGTATAATTCAAGAATCTCCTTGACATGGTTTCGCGGTATTCTAGTCGTTCTCAATAAGGGACGTCTCAAAAAGACAACACGGAGTGAGTGAACCGACAAATTGAGATTTCTTGATTGATAAAAATGATTTGAAAACAATCGCGTGTTGCTTGAAGAAAGAGTTTTGCAATACGACGAAGGTTTTATAAGAAGAATCAAATTTCAATCATAAATACCCTTTTCATTTGAAAACTTAATACCACAATCGATGTGCGATAGAAAGAGTTTGAGCACACCAATCGGTTTTCAAAGGTATCCGTCAATCCATTTCACCGGACCAAGGTTGATTCAAGAGTGAATAGCCTCATCGTTTCTATCCAGTTGTCCTAAGCTTGATCTTTATAAAAGATCTCATGTCACCCACCAAGAGCTTGTTTGATGTTGGCTCTAGAAGGTTTCCATCTTCATTGTGAATACTTTTACATATCACTTTCCGGATGTTAAGCAATACTACAAGGATAATGCGATGACTCTCTATATATACTTACTTTCCACATTGTGTGAAAGCGACAAGTCTTCATTAATTTTGTGTCCTAATGAGATGTTGTGGATGATCTCTTGGCTCTAGACTCAATAGTGCACATTTGGTTTCCTATCTTGGGAGACCAGGGAGGGTCTCCTTCTTCAATATCATCAATCTCTAAGAGAAAGTCGATAGATTATGTAGGTTCCCGTGAGAATGAAACAAGCCCTTTTAAGAGGAAGTTGAGTAGCTTGGGAAGTTTAGTGCGTGTCGTCACACGGGTCCATGACGTCTTGTCTTCAATACCGTGTTACCTTAGTAACCACCGGTAGCATATGAATTGAACCCGGTTTACGCCCTAAGGTTGAATTATTAGAGGTCTTTCTTTTCACCCTTTTTCATATTCAATTGTTTTCATTCTTGACTCCTTGGTGCTTACCGAGACTTCATTACTAGAACCTTGTTGGGTTTATTCGAGCCTAGCTCTATCTCATCCGCACTCTTCCCATATTCTCATTTTCTCCTTTTTTCATCATACCTAAGGACTCTACACTATCTAGTGGATTGTCCTCGGTAGATCCCTCCGATTCAGCGGGATCGTGGGAACTAATACCTAACCTAACCATCCTTATGACTCCATGCATAAAGTAAATTGGTCGGTATTTTGGTATTGTTCTTTCCTTCTCGAAACCAATTGAAAAATCATTTGGAAAAATCAATCAAGGTACTTATGATATAATATCAAAGCATTTTGTACCTTAATAGTTTTGATCATTTAGAAATGCTCCCCCTCAACATGTGCATATGATTTCGAAATTGTTTAGCACATGGAGGCAAGAGTTCTTTGAAATAATTTCTTGATCACAATTTCCGTGGAAAAAGCCATTTGATTTTCTTGGTAAATTCTCCCCCTCAAAATGTGCGTTGGTTATATGAAATCATTTAACACATAGAGGAAAGAGATCTTAGAAGTACTTTCGCGATCACATTTCATGAAAGAAAACCATTTCAAACTCAATCAAGGTACATATGATAAAAGCGTTGAAACATTTGTACCTTGATAGTTTAATTTCTTTAAATGCTTCCCATAATATGTGCTTCGAGATTGACGTTTTAGCACATATGGGAGGCGCATGCACTTTGAGTCAAACGATCACTTGTTATCAGTTTCATATTTAAATCACATTTTCTCCCCGATCAAAGATATCAAATCCTTTGAGATTTTGGATCCAAGTGTCTTAAATAGGTTTAGAAAACATGGGAGAAAAATGTGTTCGATTAATTAATTCGATGGTAAACAGATTTACACATTAAAGATTGTTGGTGTCGGTATGATAATTTTTAAGAGATCTTTTAGGTAAAATAAAACATTTTCACAATCAAACAAGAGCAGAAAAATTTCATTTTGAAAGACCTTTGACCTTTGAAAAAAATCATACCATGACATAACATTAAATCTTTATATCACCACTTATTTTTGTAGCGGACTTCTTGATTGAAAATACTTAATTTGAAATCACTCTCCCCTCAATCGATGACCGTAGTCGTTGATTGAGTGACTTAAGTTTTGATAAAATGAAGTATGATTGATTTCAAAGTTTAGTCAATTATTTTCAAACAAATGTTTTCTACCATACGAACATGGTGTCATCATTATTAATCCTGCACAAAGATTCGTTAGGTGGTTGAGAAGCTTCTGTTGTTGCTGTAAGGCTTGAAGAAAACCATCTGCAGATGCAGTGAGACCTCTGAAGTTGCATCTATCGTGCCAACTATCCATGGAGAGATCTAATTAAGCTCCGTTTCTTCGTTTGTCGAGCCAAGAAATAGTTACCCTTTCCTTTCGGCATCCAATCATCATCAATTGTGGGATCGGATCGGGAACATTCTTATATACCAATATACCGCATACGTTGGTGAACACACATGAGATATATGGTGGTCGACAACACCCAAACAACAATCGACTAATAAGTCAATCCAACATATCAATCGGTTCGTATAAAGCATAGGAATTATGTGTTTAACAAACTATAATCATCTAATCCTAACAATCTTATCCTAGGCACCTAGTCCTTCAACGAGAGTTAACATCATTTTCGCTTAAGCATAGGATAATTAGAAGAGCTCGATAGATGATATAAATTTGAAGAACATTCTCCCCCTCAATCAATGACTTATTTTACGAAAAGATTAAAAGCGCGAAGTCATTGATTGAGTTTGCAATTTATGAAACTCCGATCTTGATTGATTTTCAAGCAACTCATTTACCACCATTAAGTTAAAACAAATATTTTCGAAGAACTTTAGACGGAAAATATATACGAGTATGAACAATGATCCTTGACATACTTTCCTCATTTAGTTTTTAGGAAAAGTGCTCAAAATATTTGAAAATTGTTTAGAGCACTTTCCTTTCTTGAAAAAACGGGTTGCTATCTCAAATAATAGCAAGCCATAGTTTAAGCGCGGTCGCGGTCGAGTAACTGCAAGCCATATTTTGAGACATATTTAGAAAGAAATATTTACACCTCCTGCTCGAACTTCATCTAAAGTCCCGTGCCATTATTGAATGACATTTCTAAGACCGTAGATGTTATCGATACTAAGAAGACATGTCTTGAGAAAACATATTTTTGGTATTTTTCAATTTTCCGATATTTATGGGCTTTTGTTGATTTTATATTTTTCTATTTTGCTTTTGAAAAGTATTTACAAAGATAGAGAAATAGTTTAAGAAGATGATGATCTGATGCCGAGATAAGGAAATCGTTCGACACTTTGTAGAAGATAGAAGTCATCATCTTAAACTTTCACCACCAAAGCATTTGAGGCTCTTGAATCGTCGTAAGAACTTGAGCCTTCTAAAAGTGAATCTTTGGCAGCTTCCCCCCAAACCGACAATCCTCAAAAAAAGACCATTTCCCTCAAGAAGAAGAAGTGAAGCAAACAGTCTCATTGAATGAAGCTCAACACCCTAAAGAAGACGAGAACACCGAAGTAACAAGTTAAAACATGGATCATCGCTGCGGTTATCAAACACGGAATAAATGATTAAGTTCAAGATCACATGAACTTGTTGTGCATCCCCGATGTACATATTACTCTTCGAGATTAAGTAGTTGTCTATTCAAGGGAACAATGTATCAACATCTTCATTTTACCAAGTGCATTCCAGTTATCTTTCATATAACCAATCACCCATTATGTACACAAGTACCACACGTAGTAGACAACGACATCGCGGTAATTTTATCATCGAATCATCATTACATATCTCTCCCCGATGTACATATCTCTCCGATGGTTGCGACCTCATCGGACTCATCATTACATTGTGCACATGAAACACTAACCTAAGCACTTTATAATAAGTCATAAAGAAGATGTCGATAAGCAATATCATCTCATCGTTCCAAATATTCTTCTCATATTTCTTTTCTACGTAGGTGAGTTAACACATACCGAAAGTATCCGAGACCACTTCCTCCTAAATGGTTGGAATAATACATCCTTCCCCGAATAGTTAGAATAATATAACCTTCCCCAAATAGTTGGAATAATACATCCTTATCCCAAATAGTTGGAATAACACCAAAGGCTATGAGTAAACACGAGTTTCTATACGGTTATGACATTTGTCTTTCTCGGGATTACTTCAATAGAGAATAAGTATTAGTTTCATCACGTGTACTCGTTGTGTGTTTAGATGTATGTCTCCTTCCCCACGGGTTTGATACCTCGAAACAAGACACATTCTCATACAAATATTCTTGAAATAGAAGAACAATAATTAGCTCAAATGAATCTGTGAGAATCAACTCACGAAACTCTCTCGACTATCTTTATCAACCCATATGTAGACAATTTGAAGTGATCACTAATGAAGAAAACTTGATATACCAAACTTGAAACTAAAGTCAAATTCCCAACATTTGTATCTTAAGCTTGCACTTAATGATGGAATAACGGTGTCGAGAATCTACGCTTCAAGCAAATCTCTAAGTACCCAATACTCAACCAAAGTACGAGACAATAACACCTCTTGCGATTATCCACAACGACATAAGCGTGTGTCACTGAGTAAAACAACGTAACTTCTAATAGTGATAGTTAACCAGGTCTTCAACCAACCACCCCGACTGCTGGTAACTAGATAAACCAAGTCTTCAACTCAAAATCTTAAGCCCGAGCAAGTTATCAAATAAGAACACGCCTTTGTTGAAGTCAACTTCAATCTTAAATAAGTGATAAATGATTAACTCTGAAGTCATCAACTTGTGTCAAATTCCCAACACGTGAAAACAACATACAATCGGATGTACATTGACCCCAGCTGAATGAAGGACAAATGATTCCTCAACATCGATGCATTCTTCCTAAGAGTATACATGTAGAGACTGATCTCGAAGATTCACCAATAACTTCGAGCGGATGAGGTAGTCATTTTTCTTGAAGTTCATGTGGTTGATTTATAGCGTACATGATAAGGTTTTAAAATGTACCTTTTTGAGGGGTCGTTTAAGCCCTTATTTGATCACTTTTGTATACGTTATTACTTAATATCGTTCCTTTTCACTTTTAGGTCTCTTGAAGGCAAATTGTTTGTAATGGCACTTATTTGGACGAAAAGGCGCGGATATCTGAAGAAAATGGCCAAAGTCAAGAATCGAGACACTCAAGTGCTAAAATACAAGGTGACGGCGTCAACATAATATGACGTCCGGAGCATTTTGTGACGACGTAAGCCAAATTTCTTATTTTCAAGTGGCGGTGTCGCTTTAAAGAGTAGGCCGTCGCAACTCGATCGGCCTAGATTTGATCGACGGCGCCGGTGTCAAGAGGACTGCGTTACAAGCACAAGGTGACGCCGTCGAAGACTAACGTGGCCAAGCGAAAACCTAATGATGGCGACCGACGCCACAAATCATAAGGTGGCCGTCATGATTGTAATATTATATATAGAATCCGAATTTTTAGTTTTAGTAGTAGTCTTTTGGAGTAAAACCTAAACCCAACCAAGGCTGTCTTGTACAAGATTTTAGGGTTCCAAACCCTATCTTACATCAAGATAAGTGTTTACTTCATTAATTCAATTATGTCTTCAATTATTTTGTGTATGCTTGCATATTCTCCATGTCCCGCTAATTTATTTGTGTGTTTGCTTAGGAATATGAAACTTAATTATTAAATATTGATTGGTTGTCTCTTATCTTAATTGATTAATGATCTAGTAATGCGATAGGTCATTCGTTGTGTAATTAATGCTTGATTAATCTTTGTGAACCTTAGGCTATAACACTTAGAGCGGTTGTAGGCTAAACCATCCAAAGAGGCCTTAGAGTTAGAGTTTATAATCCCAGAGGGTTTTGTAGCGAGACCCTTTGGTAAGTTCAAAGAGTTAGGGATAAATGCATACCCTACGACTTTAGACACAACGCGATTAAGAATAAGGGCGTGACAATTCAACCATCAATAGGAGATAATTAAGGAGTAATAAAACCTAAGTGAACACATCTTTAAACTATCATCGAGCACACAATAATTAGACATAGACTACATACACCTTAGATTAGATAATTAGATAAGTAGAGTAATCGGTAGAAATACCAATCCCAAATCCAAACCCGAGATTCGTACCTTTCTATTTTCTAAAAACACATAAAGATAAAAATAATCTTCCTCAACCCCAACCTTAGCGTAGTAACTTCTCACTAGCATTCCTATTCCCTGAGAGAACGATATCAATACCCGTGGCTTACCCTAATACTACACTACAACTATTAGGTTCACTTGCCTAGGTGTTATAAAACTTGCTCGAAGAAAAGGAAGTTCCTTTGACCCCGAACAGACGCGGTAGCGTTATCAAGTTTTAGGCGCCATTGCTTGAGAATAGAATAGCTAGTTATTAGTCCACCCGCTTAGGTTTTCTTTGCTGATTCCTATCAAGTAATTTTTCTCAATTTTAGGTTTCTCATAGTCTATCTCCCTTCTTCATGACCTTTGTTCGTAACCCCATCACTTTTCATCATGGAAGGTGATAACCAACCACCATTCATCAACCTACCACCAAATGACCCGCCAAGAGCCCGTACTCTTGGTGAATACTCGAGACCAAGCCACCAGGCTATGGGAACACCATTGAGCTTCCAAGCCCAAACTACGGCCTGCATGATCCGACACCATCCGGTTGGTGCAAAGCGGATGTGCATTCCATGGACTTCGTTCCAAAGATCCTAATCGACATCTAAAGGGATTTCCTTAAAATTGTCGATTCCATCGACCTTGATGTTACTACTCGGGAGACCGCACGTCTGTGTCTCTTCTAATTCTCTACGGGACCAAGCTAGTAATTGGCTTGAGCGACTTCCCCCGGCTCCATCTCAAGTGGGATGATCTCACCTCTCGCTTCCTTGCTCAATTTTTCCCACCGGGAGAACCACTAAGCTTAGGAATGACATCTTAATATTCCAACAACGTCAAGGTGAATCTCTCACGGCATGGACTCGATTCAAGGACTTACTCCATAAAGTCCCTCATCACGGCATTGATCTTTGGCTCCAAGTCCAAATCTTTATGATCATGTCAACTTCCCCACAAAGCGATCCATTGACCAAGCGGTGGAAAACTTAGTGATCTCACCACGAAGAATCATGGGGTATAATAGAGGACCTTGCTCTCATGACAACGAAAGTTGGAATGAACCCGAGAGTTGCCCAAAACCGTTAAGGCAATCTCCTTGCCTCAATTGACTCACAATTTTCCGGTAGGATGATCGAACTTGAAGATCAAGTTAAATTCCTAATGAGTTCCTACGAAAATCCTAAGTCTTCACGCCATGTGAACAAGTTTCTTCCTCGTGTGAGCTGTTTTGTGATCCTCATAACCCGCGACTTGCACCGATCCCCGACATGCTTCAGGTTGACTACGCATCCTCGTATTAATGGAAGCGGAGGAAGATTCCTACAATACTCGGACCTAGGAATTTCAATGAAACCCAGAAGCATGGAAGGCAAGCCCACTTCTATTGGGGACAAACCAAAGAATTCACTTCCAATGATTTTTCATGGCCCCATCACGGTCCTAACCAACAAAAACATTGAGGATGTTGCAACACCTAGTCGCATCCCAAGAAGCTCAAATAGCTAAGCTCTCGGACGCTTTAACCAACAACAACCGAAATGGATAGAAGATGATAACCTTTTAAAAGCCATGACCAATAGTGATAGGAAGGTTAATGCTATCTCAACTCCGAGCCTTCCATTTGTAGAGATTAAGGACCCAAGTAAGTTAACTAAACACGTCCAATTGTCAATACCATCACCTTAGTAAAACCTAATAGAACAAATGACCAAGAGGACCATATACTTGAGGATAATGAAACAACCGAGGAAGTAGATGAAGTAGACAATGACTATTTTTATAAGTTTCCTACGGAAGAAGAGCTATCTCACCACCCTCACTTAGTGCATGACCTCCGTTACATTTATGTTAGGAAAAGCCCTAGAATCAAGTTTGGGAACCCTTGGAATCTTAACATACCCATTGCATAGGACACCTTTCGTGGCAAAGGCTACATTGATCGCAAATCCCCAATCAACATAATGACTAGCACCTACTACAATTGGGTAATGAAGAAGCCTATTCCAACTAGGCAAGACCCGATAATCCTAGTGTTAGGTGCAATTTTCTTCAGTGAGAGTTAAGGGATTGCCCGTTTATGTAGGTAGTTTCACGCTTCCTACGGACTTCATAATTGTGGATGATATTAGTACGGCCATAAATCCTATCTTGTCCCACGTTATTCTAGGAAAACCTTTCATAGAAAACACCGGATGACTTATGACCCTCGTTAGGAATAGTGCGATTCAAGGATGAGACCGATGACATAGCTTACCAAATGCCGTTTAAGATGAGAAGTTTTCATCACTCTAATGATGAAAAGGAACTTAAACTATCGGTCTATTATAGGAATGAGGAGGATAAAGAAAAAGGAGTAGATTATGTTATGGCTAAGATTTTCGGATTCTATAAGGATTACTTGAACCTAGGACCGAAATATAGGACCGAGTGAGGAGAGGACGAACTCTTAGAGAGGTGCATCATAGGGCACTTCTAAAACATGGAATCCCCAATAGAGACCGTCATGACGAAGGAGGTGATGGTAATGAAGTCACGTAGTAGCGACTCGAGTCTAGCTACAAGACTCTTAAATAAAGAAAAGCGCTCATGAGGCAACCCATGCTTAATTGTTTGCTTGTTAGTGTCATATATCTTTTATTGATCGTTTATTCTCATGTTTAAATTTGTAAAATGCTTTATTTTGTTTTAACCTCGTCTTAATTGCATATAAAGGTATTTTACATAAAGGATAAGTGTAGGGAGGATTACACGTGCGTTTCAAAAGAAACGTAAACATGAGAATAGCAATTAATTAAAAGATATATATGTGTTTGTTCGAGTCAAATGCTTGTATCGAGTCATAATGGATGTTTTGCGAAATTTTTCCGATTCTAAGATGTAAATTTTCCATTTTTTTTCGTAAAATCGCACCCTTTTTGTCAGATAACGATGGCGTCAGATCGCAACCGACGGCATCGTGAAGGAGTAAAACAGCAGTTACTTTTTCGTTTTTTGAGCTACTTATAAAATTTTGGAATTTTCTGTGTCTTAATTTTCCGAAATTACAGAAACATCCATTCCACAAGCATTATATCCCTAGTTAGTAGAGTCTTATATATATTATTACCTTGATTTCTGTGAAGGTTTCTTTTGTTTTCTTGAATATGCGTGTTTTATTTATCAAGAAGAAGAAACAAAAGATTGGAAGGAGCTTTTCACGCATACATTTTTCTTGGAAAGATTTAACCACTACTTCAACACACGGATCCTAACGAGCTAATCGGGAGTACTAGTTTCTTTCATTTTAATTACCTTCCATTATCATAACTTTGATACTTTCGGGAACATTGGGGACAATGTTAGGTTTAAGTGTAGGGAGGAAAACAAAGCGGAACTTTGAAACTATACTTATCCTTGATTATTTGCTTTGTCCAATTGTATTTGTGTAATAAACCATGAGAAAATGTCGGTTAGGGTAATTTTGGCAACAAATTTAAAATTTTTCATGACATATAGGAGTGGGTCATTAGTCTTAACAAAAGCGTCTCACGGATAGGAAGTTTCATGACTAGCACAAAAACCCTTTACCACTAAATTCCACCAAATGTGAGGATCACCCTTAGATTAGTAGGAATTAAAGCATTCATCTTTAATGCTTAGAGTGTGAACCGGTAGTATAATAGATTCTAGAACTTGTTTTGTGATGCATCCGAGATCGCTAGTAAGACTACACTTGTGTAGTTAGGAATAACTAAATGATAAGAGGCATTAGGATAACCCTTGTTTGATACAAGTAATATAATTACTTCTTCCACATCGGTTGAGTAATTCCCCACCTTTGCGTTGTACTCATCTTTAGTACCGATACCCTAGTTAACCCTCGAGCCTATCCTTTTCGCGGTTCTCGTGATGTTTTGGTTTTTCCGAATATCAATGAAGAGCATTGTTTACACCCCACCCTCGAATATACTCACACAAATCGCCTTAGCCTACCTTGTATGCACTCACTTTTAGTGCATTATTGTTATCACCCTAAACCCTTAGTTCAATTATCTAGTTGCTTGCATGAGTTGCTAAGTCGAGTCATATCTTTTGTACACAGTTTGGGATGATTGGGACTCATGGGAAAAGTTAAAGTTTGTGAAATGACCGAAGGGAACATTAAATTCCCTTATTGCGTAATAACATTACCCAAGTGTTTTGATCTTTCAATTCGGTAAAATTAGTGTTATAGTAATAAAACTCAAGTGTAGGGATGTGCCTATAATCCTTATCATTTTGATGTTACCATAGAGGATGGTAGAGTAAAGTGTATGAAAAAAATCAAAACAAAATAGAAAATAAAAAATAAAAAAAATAGAGTGTAAAAAAAAAAAAAAAAAAAAAAAAAAAAAAAAGGCTACCATCCTACATCTATTCTTTAAATTTATATTTGTTTGTTTCAATTTATCTAGAGTTTAGAGTGTCGAGTCTTGGCTTAGCTACGCATTCTTCGTATGCTTGTAACATAGAGATTTTTGACTTGCCACCACTAAATAGCCTATCCACCAAACCCTTTGTTTCCCTACAGTAAGCCTAACATTACCACCCTTTAAAGACCTCTTTGATAGTCTTTCCTAGGTGCTTCGCCAAAGCGATGTAGGTTTGATCTATTCTCAAGCCTATGGTAATCTATGTACTAGGACCGGTTAATGAGTGTCTATCTTCCATTTCCAACTTGTTTATATTTCATATACACCCGAGAGATGTGAGTATCCAAACACCCGTGTGAGGTGCTAGTATGTAATTTCCGTGCTTGTTATGACTTTCGAGGCTTATATGTGTGTGGACTGTTTTAAACCAATGCTTCATGGCCCCTAACTTATAAATTAATTGTACAAGCACATTTGCTTGAGACAAGCAAATACAAAGTGTAGGGATATTTGATAAGGTTTTAAATGTACCTTTTGAGGGTCGTTTAAGCCCTTATTTGATCACTTTGTATCGTTATTACTTAATATCGTTCCTTTTCACTTTTAGGTCTCTTGAAGGCAAATTCTTTGTAATGGCACTTATTTGGACGAAAAGGCGGCGGATATCTGAAGAAAATGGCCAAAGTCAAGAATCGAGACACTCAGTTGCTAAAATACAAGGTGAATGGCCATCGCTTAACTAATACGCCATCAGACATTTGTGGACCACGAGCCATTCTTATTTCAAGTGGCGGTGTCGGGGCTTTAAAAGAGTAGGCCGTCGCAACTCAGGACGCCTAGATTTGATCCCAGACGCGCCGAAGAGTGAAGAGCGTCCAAGCACAAGGTGACGCCGTCGCAAGACTAACGTACAAGAGCGAAACCCTAATGACGGCGACCCAGCGGTGTCACAAATCATAAGGTGGCGCCGTCACGATTGTAATATTATATATAGAATCCGAATTTTTCAGTTTTAGTGAGTAGTCTTTTGGAGTAAAAACCTAAACCGAACCAAGGTTGTCTTGTACAGTATTTTAGGGTTCCAAACCCTATCTTACATCAAGATAAGTGTTTTACTTCATTAATTCAATTATGTCTTCAATTATTTGTGTGTATGCTTGCATGTTCTCCATGTGCGGCTAATTTATTTGTGTGTTTGCTTAGGGAATATGAAACTTAATTATTAAATATTGATTGGTTGTCTCTTATCTTAATTGATTAATGATCTAGTAATGTGATAGGTCATTCGTTGTGTAATTAATGCTTGATTAATCTTTGTGAACCTTAGGCTATAACACTTAGAGCGGTTGTAGGCTAAACCATCCAAGAAGGCCTTAGAGTTGAGTTTATAATCCCTGAGGGTTTTGTAGATGAGACCCTTTGGTAAGTTCAAAGAGTTAGGATAACGCATACCCTACGACTTTAGACACACAACGCGATTAAGAATAAGGACGTGACAATTCAACCATCAATAGGAGATAATTAAGGAGTAATAAAACCTAAGTGAACACATCTTTAAACCATCATACGAGCACACAATAATTAGACATAGACTACACACCTTAGATTAGATAATTAGATAAGTAGAGTAATCGGTAGAAATACCAATCCCAAATCCAAACCCCAAGATTCGTACTTTCCATTTCTTAAAAACATAAAAAGATAAAAATAATCTTCCTCAACCCCAACCTTTGCGTAGTAACTTCTCACTAGCATTCCTATTCCCTAGAGAACGATATCAATACCCGTGGCTTACCCTAATACTACACTACAACGATTAGTTCATCGCTTAGGTGTTATAAAACTTGCTCAAGAAAAGGAAGTTCTTTGACCGAACGACGCTGTAGAAGCGTTATCGATTACGCGCTGAGATGAACAATAATCCGTGAAGATTTAACAAAGGAATACCAAAGAGCGGATCATTATTCATGAGTGCAACAGAAATATTATGATAGTCATTATCAATGCCTTGAGGAATAACTAGAGATTGGGCTTCTTGAGTAGTCTGAGTTGTACTTCTTAGATGATCAACATTCACTAGCGGTTGGAAATACTCATCAAACATATCTTGAAACAATGAATCCCAAACAATAACTCCCATTTATCCTTAGTAAGTGAAACATTAGGCGTTGAAGGAGAGTCGTATGACCATTATTCAAACATACATCAACATAGTTGCCATTTTTGATTTAACCAAGTGAATAAGAATATACACCAATGAACGTAGATTCACTTGATGATTGAATGAGCATGGGAGAAACATGAAGCTTGTTGATGAAGAATGTCGATGAGAATGGTCATAAACATGAAGATTTCTCTTCTTCAAGATAAAGCGCACCAAGCATACACCTTTCTTTTCTATGAGTACGGGGTCAAGTGTTATCTATGATGCCATAATGTTAAGTACGAGGTCTAAACCGATGCTACTGTAGACTCATAGCGATGAATATCAAGGTTGAATTACTCCAACCCGTGAGTTATGAGATATCAATCCATTTTGTTATCCATACTTTAAGCCATCCATGTATTGAAGGATCAAGTATCTCGTGAATCAGTAAGGACTACCGCTATAATATTACAAACTTGATTGCATGTATTTTGGTTAGTGACATCGCATCCAAACCCTGGGGTTTCACACCAACTTTAAGATTGCCATCGGAAACATCTTCCGAGGAATCCACTTAAGTCCAAAGATCCTTAACATTCTACCGACGGTATCCACTTATGGCAAGGTCTATGATTGTTAAGTTTATGCATGTTGGAAGACTTATCGATATTCTTTACTCCAAAGATTTAGCGCTTTGTCATCTAATGAAGATTTAGGTTTGTTTTCTTCTTATGCACTCGAAGATGACTTCATCGAAAGTCCTAGACTTACTGTGTTGAGCCTTAGCACCGTTAGTAGCCTTAGTGGATTGTACCTTAGCATGTGAATTAGGAAAATGTTTTTATTCGGAAAGACTCTTAATTTCTACTTTCATTTTCTACATGCTTAGCATTCTTCTTCATATAACTACTCTTAGATGCAAGCCAACCCCTAGTATTTTGAGAGTTTAGGAAATGGTTTACTACTACTAGCAGCGTTTTGAAATCTCGTGGAATGCATCATCCCAGGTCTTGCACCTAAAATTCATTTCTTCGAATCTGCCTTTTCTCCTAGCTTTTTCTAGATAATAGTTCTTCCATGTCATTCATATCATATGAATTCGGGTTTTAATGCATGGTTTTACACTGCGTCGAACTAATCCTAGAGGTGTTGGGAGTAGAAGTAGCAACTTGTTGAGGTTAACAAAGTTAGAAGCATTATTCCTAGGTAACTTAGGTGAAGTGGACGGTTTTGACAAAACTTGTTTATCATCAACTGGGAGGCAAACCGTGTTTTGAAAATTTTGGTCTTTCGTATATAAACGTTAAAGAGTCGCCAACAACGGACCGTTTCTAATGGACGAGAAACTGTTTCCTAAGGTTGATGGTTTTGTAAACTTAGTGTTCACACTTTTACCTACATTTTCCTAAGCTCATTTTTAAGGCAACAATAGCTAAACTCTTTTCCCAAGTCGAGCTTGAGTTCATCAATTTTGCTATCAAAGAATTTGTTTGTTCCATTGAATTAGTTCTAGCTTATTTGACAAAGTCACTTAGTTCTATGTGATGCTTTCAAAGACTCATTTTCCTTTAGTAATTTGGCCACACAAACCGCTAATTCATCATTTCTCATTTGAATATCATCAATAGCATTAACATCGTAATTAATTGTAACCAAATTACTTTTCACATGCATACCGTAAATATGTTTCTTCAAATTGATGATAGTCACTTTTGTCTTGAAGTCGAAGCCAAAGTGTTAATTTAAAAGTTCACGGAATCGTGAAGTCCGATTTTTACATGGTTTGTTGTTGAAACTTTCTTCTTTACTATGTGTCTAATTTCAAGAGAAATGCAATGTTTTTCAAGATTTGAGAATTTGTTTGAAAGTTCATCAAAAGCCTTTTATCAACCATATCTTTGTTTTAAAACACTTAATCTCGCACTCACCCTCGCCATGTAACATTTATCAAGGTCATGTTTAGCATCATGATTAGTTTGTTTAAGTACTTTAGCGATGCACTATGTTGAACAGCTTAAGGGTACCTCTTCACATGACACCTGCTCATTTGTCGGTTCGACATCCGCATCCACATCATGTGTAACAAGAGTCACCGGATCACTGGGTCGTGTCAAGCTTATCTATCTCTCGAGCCTCAGATTCTGTCAACCGATCCATCATCCGTGCATTATCCGACTCAACACTACAATCTTTTGTTTGTGCCCGATATTCATTCCCTTTATGATTACATCATCTACTTTGTGTGTTAGAGAATCAAGAGTGGTTACATCATTAATTGTTGTCTCGACATTCGCATTCAAGAACACCGACCTTTCAATGTATACATTACCCGACTCATCACAACTATCTCTCCATTGCACCGACACTCATTCACGCCATCCTTTTTTGCAGCCTTTCCTCATGTACTTTTCCACATTATCCATGAGTTGATAAATGTCTCATGAATTTCAATTTCCATTCCAATATGTTTTTGAAGGAAATTCCACCAAGTGTTGATCTTAATCAATATTCCCAACGATGAATGGCTGAAATTGTTTGTAGATTAATTGAAGAGCCGACCGAACCATCCTTTTGAACCTTTATATTGGTAAGTTGTGCCTTTAAATGTTCTAAGTTCAACAACAAGCTTCTCGTCAATGTAGGTAAGTCCCAAGGAAGAGAGCACTACATGTTCGATCCCTAGTGTGGATAACAAATTTATGAGGCTGAGATGAAGTAGTCGATAGGGCTCAATGTCGCATTCCGCTTGCATGGCATTCTCGTAGCATTAGCAGTGCAATTCATTCTCATTGTATTTCGTAACATGACGATCTCACATCCTCATTGATTAATTTAAACATCTTTAATCATTCAGTGTAGCATTCATTGTCATTGTTGTCCACAGCATTATACAATTTAAGCACTTCTGAAATCATTGGATCAGTAGAGTAAGACATGATGTTGATGTATACACGGGATTTTACAAGTCTGTGATTTAAACCGAGAAATAGAATCTTTCGCGGGATTTTACTAAAATCAAGACCAAACCGTGAGAGAGTGAGAAGTAGGTAGTAGTAAATGAACTATGGCTTGTGATATTCCCTAATTCTTTATATATACCCCCTGTTCCGCGGAGAATTAGGGTTTGAAAACAAGTGTTTTGTATGTTAGGTTTAGAGACAGATCGCAGGAATAGACCAATCTTAGTCCTTGACAAATTGCTAGGTACTCAAGTCGCTATAAACCTTAGGAACAAGTCGCTAAGAAACCAAGTCGCTAAGTAGCAACTCGCTAAAATCTCAAGTCGTTGTGAATCAAGTCGCTAAGAACAAGTCGCTAAGAACAAGTCGCTAAGGCACCAAGTCGCTAAGCACACAAGTCGCTAAAGAACAACTCGCTATGTATCCAAGTCGCTACAAATTATAAAGTCAAGTCGCTAGGACAACGAAGTCGCTAGCCGAAGTGGAACCTCCACTAACTTGTACTGTTTGTCGGCTTGTCTCAATAGACAAGTCGCTAGGCTCAAGTCGCTACTACTTTTAACTACTAGTCGTTACAAATTAACACATCAAGTCGCTACGAAGAAAAACATATCTGTGAACCAAGTCGCTAGGAAGAAAACCTTAAACACAACCCTTTTTAATCCAAAACAAGCCCAACCACAGTGATTCAAGCTTTTCAAATCAAAACCCAAGCACATACAATGATTCTAAACACAAAAGTACAATCAAAATCCAAACTTTAACACTAGAAATATTCCAAATGATGCAAAAACCACTAAACTTTTTCAAACCCAAAAACCATATAAAACCACTAGAAATCCAAGGATATGTAAGAGAGATGATCAAACCATGGCTCTTGATACCATTTGTAACATATTGATTTCACTAACACATCATAACATATAATATATGGGCGTATGGTTGAAGGTTTAAAAAGAGAAAGTAGAGGGAGCCTTTCTAGAGAGAGAAAGTAACAAAAGAAAGAAGGTTAGATTGAAGGTCCAACCTCTACCTGGGAGTGGGGTATTTATAGTTACATACTACACGCCCTCCTTCGGACCGTGGATCGTGCATACAAGGGTAAAGACCCGTCTGCCCTCCACGGTGTTGCTCTAAACTAAATAACAAACTAAATAACTAGTAAATAACGTAATGTCTACGAGCTAACATATGCTAGACTAAAGTTGGGGTGACCGACTCTTCACTATGGAATTTCTAATTCCTAACAAGGGCCACCTGTGCTTGATGGTCCTTCACCCTCTGCAACAAGCATGTTAGGAAATAATGGCACTACAACCCCACTGTACCCTACCACAGCCCTTAACATATTGGAAAACACTTTGGCTGTGAGAAATTTTGATGGATAAATGTTTTTATGAGGTTGTAGGTTTTTGTTTCTGAAGATCCAAAAACATTTGAATAAACCCGATACATCGAAACTTGGTTTTACTAAAGAATTTTAAGCATACCTCAAATATGTAATAATTGAACACCCCGCTTGTTGCAAGGCGCATCAAGGCGCGGCTATGCTTGTGGAAAAGCATCCCAAATCCCTTCGCGACTTAAGCAAAGGTAAGAGGTATGAATGAGAAACCCATTGTGGGGAAACCGACTTTGTGAAAATTACTAGTGGTGTCATGTCCGCATTCTTCAATGTGAGTTGTTCAATAATTTCAATGATCGGCAAGTAGATACCTTCAAGATCTCTAAGATGAAGATTTTCTGTAGATGCCTCAAGAATAACAATTGAGTGCCATCCACTGTATCATTAGTCGTTGTACCCCTTCCTCGCTTGTTGAGACAATGGCGCACAAACTTCCGACAGTGGGTACATAAGATTCTAGGTTTAGAAGAAGAGCAAACCCGATGGTGCTACTACGGTTTAGAAAAGCTACAATCTCTGCAAATTCATCATGTCCATCCGGCAATTCCAAGCATGCCACCATATTGTGTTTGTCGACAAAGTCAAGAGGAGCCATGGATGAACAAAGTTAGGTTAGACAAGGGATTAAGTCGCAAAAGTCTTTATTGTTCCGTGGTGTAAGCAATTGGAGAGTTATGCAATTTAGAGAGTTCGAGAATATTGGTTGAACCCTTTATAGATATTTATGGTAATAAGTGAAGAATAACCAATTAGGAAACTCTTTATAGGAAAACAGCGGTTAACAACTCTACTTGCAAAAGTAATCATTGCATAATGTACTTTTTGGAATAAGTACTAACGGCTAGTTCATCAAGACTAACTATGCTTATCAATACTAACTTATAACCATCAAGATAACTTTACCCATCAAGATTATCTTATAGTTTGGAAATTATAATACCGAAACCCTATTTTAAAGGATTAAGTGTGGTGATAGACACTTAATCAAGGTCGGCCTCAGATGGTCTCGGTTTGGTGAAAACTAATGGTTTCAGCATGCACATCGCTCGTGATGGATAGTCCCATTAAAGAGCCTTCCCGATGTGGTTTCCACTGTATGTGTGTTGCCTCCAACACTTGTATTCTCTTTAATACCCTTAAGTTGATGTAAATCATTCATCACTTGGTTTTAAACTCGCCTCATTATCACACCTAATGATTTTAACTTTCTTATCGCCTAGGTTCTCATCGCAGTTTATGTAAGACTTAAGGATTTCACCGGTCTCATCCTTAGTGTTCAAAAAGAAAACCCAAGTAACTGCTAAAATCATCAACACAACCAAACAATACTTTAAAATTCAAGCTTTACATTGGTGGGGCCAAATAAGTCCATGTGCAAGATATGAAGTGGTTGGGTGATAGAGTTAAAACATTGGGCTTACAAGAGGCTCTATGTCGCTTTCCTTTGAGACAAGCACTACTGTCTCTTTATTTTCAAATCTTTTGAAGGTAAACCTCATACAAGGTTATTTTTAGCTAAAAGATTGATTACCTTAAAGTTCACATGATTCAGCCTTCTATGCCATAGCATAGATTCATCCAAAGAAGTCAGAGCAACTAAACATGTAAGATTGTCTTTGGGCACTATGTTCTTCATATTGACACCGAAGATTGCTTTTCCTAGGAAACTTAAGTAGAACCTAATCATCACTAGGCAACTTAAAGTTAGGAGATAAAAACCAATCAAGATTCCGTGAATGTAACAAAATTCTTCTTGTCACACATTTGTGACACACATCGAATGTATTGTATTTGAGTTCTTTCACATAGTACACATCTTCAAAGTCCAAATTACCGCCTTGATTGTGCCTTTACCAAGAATCCTTCCACCTATTCCACCTCCAAAAGAAACATATCCTCTATTCAAATCTGAAGTCCGAAGATAGGATAGATTTCAATCATGTTCCCGAACACCCACCGTCTCGAATAACAAAGATCATCATTATTGTTGGAGCGTGCTCGCACATAAAATAAAGGAAATTAGTTCTTTGGGGACCCAAGCCATCATCGACTTGGATTTGCCTTGTGCATCAATGTAATCATATTTCTTGAGAGTAATCGATGCAATCGCTGGGTCGAGTGGTCTTTCTCACCCAACAAGTTGAGGGCTTAACAAAGATTGCCCTTGTTTCCTTTGCAACATTCACTTTAGAGCCATCTCTGTTTCATTTAGGCTTAAAAGTATTAACTTTGGCCTATCAAGATAAGTTTGGGCTCATAAGTATTAACCTTTTTCTTGTAAAACTTAATTTCTTCATCATAAGAGTTAAAGGTTTTGCCGATTTAAAGGACCTCGTGAAGTAGATGATGATTTTGAAAAGTTTCTTTTAGGTCTTTCATCAAATACTGGGTTGTGGTCTAGCAGATTAATCGGCCTTGCATAATTCAAAGGTTTTATGCCAATTTTGAGAAGAACCGCCTGGGGTCATGATGGGTTGGGGTCTCATAGATGTCTCAGATTGAGCCCGCAGATGAGAGAAACTACCACACAAAGCAAGATTTTTATACATGACAAATTCATCTCCTAGTTGCTCAGATTTTAACTAGTTCCAGTTTCTCTTGTTACCTCTAGGACTAGATGACCTATTTCTATACATCTCAACATATTTTACTGGCTTTCTAACAGGTTTGTCAAATGATCTTACAGGTTTAGTGGCATGTACTTGCTTTGGTTCACTAGACACTACACTAGCCTTTTTATTTTCAGATTCAGACACCTCAGGTAAGGAGGTGTCACTAGCACTTTCAAACACTTCATCGCCTTTTTCGTGGAAAGTACTTTTGATTGTAGGCCTTGAACAAATGTGGGTTCCCGAAATTTTTAATCCAGTGTGGGCAAGGTCTATACCAGTGAGGTGAATGAACTCCTCTCGAATGGGTGTGGTACAAAGATTATAACCCATACCGATTTGGCTTTACCAATTAGAGCTTTTCAAGGAATTTATCAACTCTCTCAAGTGTTATAATGTTTTGCGCCTCAAGAGCCTCAATACTTAAGTTTATGTTATCTTTAGCTATAGTGACTTTCTAGTTCTTCTTTAACACATTTATGGTGATTTCTTTAAAAGAGATTTCTATTAAGCACAAAGCATTGTTTCAAGAAATGTAGATTCATTTTCCTTATAGTGCTTAACTTGTTTTTCTAAGACTGCTAAGCCTCTTTTATGATTTGCTAAGTTATACTTAGTTTTAGAAATTTCTTCAGACACATTATCAAACCTGGTTTTCAGCTCTAAATATTTGTCTAATGGAATGCATGTATCTAAACAATTAAGTACCTCAGATACCAAAGCCATGTTTATTGGACTTTCTTCTTCATCAGCCATGAAGCTCCAATCATATCTAGCACCATCAACAACCACCATTGCTTTAGAAGAGGAGTTGTCGATCGCAGTGTCTCCCTTGTCCTAGGGCTTCAGATTCCCCGCAAATGCCCAAGCTTGCCACAGCTTGTAGCATTCAACCTTTCCTTGTCAAACCCAACAACATCTGCATCATTGATTTTAATCTGCCTTCCAGTTTTCTTTATGAACCTTTTTGCCCTCATGCTGATCAGGGCAATGTTCCATTTGATGTCCATCTCCTCCATGTCATCTTTATGGATTTGTCTCAAATCATCATGAGTGATCTGGGATCCATGACTTTGTTCAGCTATGAAAGCATAGATTGTGCCTTCATTGATACCTGCTGCAGTAGTCACTGAGCTATCAGTATTAACATTACTACTAGGAGTACTAACATCAAAGCTATCCACATCATTGCTAGTGACAGGATGAGCCACAAAAGCTATGTTTTGTGACCCGGAACTGGAAGATGCAGCTGCTTTCCTCTTCATATCTTGTTCGATCACCTTAAAGCTGTTGAATAGATTGCCCAACTTCATAGTTTCGAAATTTGGCTTGTTCTTCCATACAATGACATGAGTGTCCCATTTTGGTGATGGAAGACTTCTAACAAACCCGAGGTTGACATCTTCTATGGAGAACTCCACATCCAATACAAACCAATGGCTAACAATTTTGAAGCCTATTATAAATCGAGTCAATGGACTCATTAGTGAAGTTTTCAAATTCTTGCTTCAATGTAGTCTTTTGAGTTTTCTTGGTGACGTAATCTCCACCAACCGGTTTCAATGGCCTTTAACAGACTATGTGCATCTTTGTGTTTGCTAAAGGTGAGTTGATGATCATCGTGATTGCCATAAGTAGAAGACTTCGCCTTGAGATCATTGCCTCTTAAAGCCATTTCTTCATTAGTGATAGGATCACCTTCACCGTAGTAATGCCTTACCAAAGAACTTCTTCAAAGGACAGGTGTTTGTAAGAGTCTCCATAGAGCACAATGTTTCACGACTTGAAATCAAGTACCAAGAATACTACTTATGCGCATTCTCCGTAGTTCATATTCATGTGGTTGCAACTTAGGAACTCGTTAACAAAGATTGGATTGCATTGATCGGAATCCATTTCTTCGCTTTAGTCAACACAGATCTTCTAAAACAAAGCTCGGACACAAGCTCGATACCACTTGTGAAGTCCCAAACCTTGGATCTAGAACACTTAGTTTGCAAACGTATTAGTTGCCTTGAAGGTTCCAAAACAACAATGAGAAACTTTGTTAGAATACACACAAGTATGCGGAAACTACTTGTATGCACTTAGAAGATTTAATGCAAAGACAATGTAAACAAAGTATAACACCAATACTTCAATATTATTAAGCAATAATACGAGTACTCTCCTAGTACTAGGGTTTACAACCTGAAGCTCTACTTTAAACGGCTAAAATATGAGATGTATGTTAACCTAGCTAGGATCTCCTTTTATACACTAAGGAGATCCTTACGTAGATAACTATGGACTAAGTATATCATATCTTCTATTGGAATAGAAGATATGCTGACTCTTACATGACATTCCATACTTACATCAGTACAAACTTAAATCTATCAGTACTAACTTTCTCACTATTAGTACTAACTAGTTAATACTTATCATTTAACACTATCAGTACTAACTCTACTGAAATAAGTATTAACTCCCAAAAAGCATATTCCCAACATTAATCAATGATGGTCAATAATGAGATGCTTGAGAATATGAAGCCCTATGGAGATGGAAGCAGAAGTTAGGTCGTTTTTGTGTTTGTGGGGAGAGGGAAAATTGATTATTTTGGTTTTGAAAAGCGATAGTCGACATCGTCACACGGTTCTCCCGGATCCTTCTTTAGGGATCCAAATAGTACAACTTGGTCGATCCGCTACATCAGAGACAAAAAAGGAGTATTTGGAGTTACTCTTTTTACTTGTAATAAGTTATAAAATAACTTATTGAAAAAGAAGTTGTAGAATGAGATTCCTAGACTTTTGGCCAAGGTGTTTTGATGGTTAATTGATTATTAATAAGTTAACCACCAAAGGTCTATTTTGCGAAGACGGCGTAGGTTTGATGATCTTTAGAAAATCAACGAGGAATACTATTCTCGATGATGAGTAAGTAAGGAAAGTGGTGAAGAGAGACTTTTTAGAGACTTGCGTCTTTTGAAGTTAACGTCCTAATTTATGTGTTCCTATAGTTATATATGACAATATTTATAAGCATTGTTTTTATCATAGAAGAAAGACACATATTATCAACATATTCATATAAGCGTACTATAAGTAATGATCAACTAGTTTGTCAGTAAGAGAATATACCTTTAAACACTTATTATGGTTTTTAGAAACCATATACCCAAAATACTTCATGAGCTTTTAAGGTAATCCATTGTACTTAGTAGAAGTAGGCTGTGATTACTTTTGGGTTCTTCTTTGAGTGTTGACTTCATTTTTCTTTGGATAGAAATGAAGACTTTGGAAGAGTCCTAGCAAAAAGATTTCTTAAATAGAAATTGTTAGAATAATCTATCACTATCCAAAAAAAATTGTTTTAAAAAAAATCCTTATTTGTAGTTTTCAATCATACGCGGATCGTATCAAGTTTTTAAAGTACAATATACTCTAATAAATTTGGTAACGAAGCTCTGGTACCGATTGTGGAAAACTAGAAGGGGGGGTTGACTAGTTTTACTGATTAAAACTTCGTTTTAAACTATTTAGATCGACTTATGTCAATCTATTAAATGTGTATGTTGGATATTGATAGATAAGCATATAAATAAGTAATGCAAAGATAAAGAGTAAGAAGCACAAACCACAACGCGAGTATTTATAGTGGTTTCGCACAAGGACACCTTCTTTGCCCTACTCCACCCCCGAGTCACCTACTCGAGTTCGTAATCACTACACAACACAAACCCTTGTGGCGGAGAAGCCTTCACAACGCCGCTTACTCTTTATCCCAGATTAGGCTAGACACCGAGTTCTTCCACGAGGTAGAACCAAACCTATCACAACGCCGCCTACACTTTATCCTAAGAGGCTAGATACCGAGTTCCATTACAAAGGAGGAACTACTACCCAACACTACACAACACCTATCCCAAAGGAGACACGCCCTTATTACAACATCATCAAGGATATCAATATCCTTTAACCCAAACTAACTATATTGTACATCGATGCACCATATCGATTGTACACCCGTGGCACTTTTAACTAATGCCTTCGACACGACCCTTCAGCACCTTTCACTAATGCCTTTGACACGACCCTTCAGCACCTTTCACTAATGCCTTTGACACGACCCTTCAGCACCTTTCACTAATGCCTTTGACACGACCCTTCAGCACCTTTCACTAATGCATTCGACACGGACCTAATGCCTTCATCACAACACTTCTAAGAGGGAGGAAAGAACTATCAACAAGATCACTTCAGTAGTCTTGATGATGACGAAGCTTGGCAACTCATGGACTTGAGCTTTCTCGACTTCAAGAGGTGGTGATCTCGCCTTTAAGAGGAACCTAGAGAATCACACAAACACAAAACTACATAGAAAGATCCTTTGATCCGAGGTTAGAGAGTTTACAATACTAAGAGAAAGTATGTGTAAAAAGGGTGAGTTACAATGAAGAAATGGCTCACTATTTATAGGCAAAACTCTCATCGCTCCTCGGATCCCACGGATCCCTTACATGAGGGATCCGTCCAGTGTAATCTTAGGGATCCGTGGACGCTCTTCCATATTTGGGTTATGGGTCATGGATCATGGGTTATGGACTTTGGGTCATGGGTACCCAAATAGATACAATGTATCTAGACATTGGATCATGGGTCATGGTTTAGGTCCATGGGTCATGCAATGGGTCATGAGTTATGGATCAAACTCCATGGGTATGGGTCATGGACTTTTGGTTTTACTCAACTACATTCAATATATCTAGTCAATGGGTTAAGTACTTAGATTTTTACCCATTACATTACCCATTACAATATATACTAAGTATATATAAGTACATATCCATATTATGTAAACACTAGTTGTTATACATATGCATTTCTATAAGTTGTAAACAATAATACTTGTTTAGTGTTTTATATGAAAATGTAAGTGTGTTCGTAAACTATTGGCTCAAACTAATTACGTATTTTATTTGTTTCGTTAAAATGATTTTACGTTTGTTATCGACAAAACACTAGAAGATCGTAGAATATAAATAAACGTTTTTACGGCTTATTTGTATTAACACTAACTTTAATCGATTGTCAATCCAAACACCCCTTAAGTAATCGCTTTGTTGATTGAATAGAGTCATATGGATTTCAAGTCGGAATAGAGTCATTATGGATTACAAGTCGGAATAGAGTCGTTACTTATTTGGCTGTAATGATATGAGCCCTTAACTACATGTTATGGCTTTTCAAGTCGGGAATAGAGTTGTTAAGGGCTTTTCCCACTTGGAATCCTATTTGAAGTATGAATATTTGGGAAAGCTTGATTTGGTACTCGAACAGTGTCCGCTTGCAATGATATGAGCTAATGTGTGATTTCGTTTTTGCTTTTGGCACGGAATTGGCTAATTGTTGTTATTTGATTCGCATTATTCTTTTTATGCGCCTTAATTGGGTAAGTAGGTTTTGAACTATGCCCTGTCAATCGATCTTTTTAGTACTTTTCACTCACGAAATATATTAGCAATCGAGTAGTTAGCTGTAATGGTGTTGATTGCTTTATCAGGTGGCTATGATAAGGAGGACAAGGTGATGATCCTATACGTTGGCTGCTCTTAATATTGGGGACCGACGGCTTTCACAAACTTCCCGTATTTTATATTACCATATCCTCTTAGTTCACTTGATTTAACTCTATGGAAATATAAACTATGCAACAGAACTAGGAGAATTTAAAAATGGAAGAAAGCAAGAAAGCGAGTCACTTACAACTATATGTACTTCGTGTGACTGTTTTTCTTTTACTTCAGATGTTGTACTATTACGCTCCAAATGAGCTCACATAAGCTAAAATTTTTGAAAATAAGACACAAAACAAATGAGCTTATGAAACATAAGCCTAAAACCAAATATGCCATAAGCTGGCTTAGTAAGCTAAAACAAACACCCCTTTAATAATCTTAGTTGTTGACGCCATTAAATTACTACACAAACTAAAAAAAGCTTACTAAGAAATGGCCTATATAATGAATTGGCAGGTAATTTCTAAATCTGCACTGGACTGTCAAACATACGATCTGCAATCTGGTAAATATTCATTACAGATTTTAAATCTGCAAACTGTAATGAATTAGTATTCAAAGTCTGCAAGTAGTATAGCTATCATCATGCTTTTAAAAGTTAGGGTGAAGGCTGAGAATACGTAACTAACTTTCTCAAATATACCCGTACGTAACATACAAATTTTATTACTTTGTACGTAAATAACTTTCAAATTATGGTCAATGTACGACGTGACCGTAACTACAAGTTACCGTGTCAAAAGTTTCAAATTATGATCAATGTAACGTAAATAACTTTCAAATTATGATCAATGTACGTAATGTGACCGCTTTTGTTCCATTTTCGTCCGATTTTCTTACGTTTGTCTGCTTTTGTCCGTTTAACGCTTTGTCCGTTTTCCACGCTTTGTCCGCTTTTGTCCGCTTTTCACGCTTTGTCCGCTTTGTCCGCTTTTGTTCCCCTTTTCACGCTTTGTCCGTTTCACGCTTTGTCCGCTTTGTTCGCTTTTATCCGCTTTTCACGCTTTGTCCGCTTTGTCCGCTTTTGTTCCGTTTTCTTACGCTTTGTCGTTTTGTTCGTTATCCGCTTTTCTTACGCTTTGTCCGTTTCAACGCTTTGTTCCGCCGTAAACAACTTTCAAATTATGATCAATGTACGCACGTGACCATTTTGTTCCGTTTCGTCCGATCTTACGCTTTGTTCGCTTTTGTCCATTTTCTACGCTTTGTCCGTTTTCACGTAAAAAGGACAAACGAAAAAGGGACAAAACGTAAGAAAAAGGACAAAACGGACAAACGAAGAAAACGGACAAAACGTTAGAAAACGGACAAAACATAAGAAAACGAACAAAACGAACAAAAAATGTATAAAACGTAAGAAAACGGACAAAACGTAAGAAAACGGACAAAACGGAACAAAACGGACAAAACGTAAGAAAAAACGAGAAAACGGACAAAACGTAAGAAAACGGACAAAACATAAGAAAACGGACAAAACGAAACAAAAATGATACAAAACGTGAAGAAAACGGACAAAACGTAAGAAAACGGACAAAACGAAACAAAACAGATAAAACGAAGAAAACGGACAAAACATAAGAAAACGGACAAAACGAAACAAAATGATAAAACGTAAGAAAACGGACAAAACGTAAGAAAACGGACAAAACATAAGAAAACGGACAAAACGAAACAAAATGCAGATAAAACGTAAGAAAACGGACAAAACATAAGAAAACGGACAAAACGAAACAAAACAGATAAAACGTTAGAAAACGGACAAAACGTAAGAAAACGGACAAAACGGAACAAAACGGACAAAACGTAAGAAAACGGACAAAACGGAACAAAACTTAAGAAAACGGACAAAACATAAGAAAATGGACAAAACAAAAAAAAAAAAAAAAAAAAAAAAAAAAAAAGACAAAACGTAAGAAAACGGACAAAACATAAGAAAACGGACAAAACGTAAGAAAACGGACGAAAACGAACAAAACGGACAAAACGTAAGAAAACGGTCACATTACGCACATTGATCATAATTTGAAAGTTATTTACGACATTGATCATAATTTGAAACTTTTGACCCGTAACTTGCGCTACCGGTCACATTACGCATATTGATCATAATTTGAAAGTTATTTACGCATAAAAGTAATAAAATTTGTATGTTACGACATCGGTATATTTGAGAAAGTTAGTTACGTATTCTCAGCCTTCACCCTAAAAGTTAACATCACAAGTATCTCATTATGCATTACTTAATTGCTGTAGGTGCATAATCTGGTCAGAATATCCGTTATCGATACCTACTTTGTACGGGTCACTGCAGCTACGGGGTAGAGATATATCAGATGCTTGCCTATGTACGGGTCACTACTGCTGGAATCAAAAATAAAAAAATAAGGTGTCGACAGTGAAATGCTATATATCAGATACATAGCCTTTCCGGGAAACTAAAACATGCGCTTTCTCAATTGCCTTGATTTTACGGATCCACTTACTGTGGACAATGGAAATGCTATGTATACATGTAAGTAGCACCGCTTCCGTTATTGTTGAACACAAATTTCGCTTTTCTATTTTCATTTAAAGATTACTTCTGCCTAGATTAATTGCTACTGCTTGACATATATTGCAGCAAATAGCTACAGCACTGAAGCATGTCTTGATGGCTGTTGTATACAGACAGTTGCCAACACCAAAAGAAACTTATTATCAGGTATTCTATTGCTTGAAATATTGAGCGTATGACTAACTTATTGTCCAGGAAATTTCATGGTAAGTTTAAAATTCTCAATCTATTTATATTATATAACCATTTTATGCTTGGATTGGCAAAAACACATTTTGTTTATGCTGAATTTGACCCATTTCTTTTTATAGAACTTTCCTGATTTTAACCAGTAAAGATAAATAAAACCTGTTTTGACCCATTGATAAGTAAATGGGTCAAAACCGCCACCTCTATGTATATCGGTTGAATAATATAAACTTAGTAAAAATCACTCATAGTATGTTCATTTTGATTTTGCAGCATCCAGAAACGAAATGCAAACTACGTTAGTGATAAGTCTTAATGTTTTAGCTTACTACAACCATTTCACTAATCTAATTATACCATATACTAAAGCCGAAAATAAAACGGGTCATTATTATTTTGTTAAGGGGCCCGTTATATCCTAATTAAGCCTCTTATTGGTGGGTTTTCATTGAGATACGAAACATAAAGCCTGAATAGTTAACCATGGATATTGTATAATTGTTATTGGGCTAATAGAATATGTTTATGTTGCCTTTGTCCAAGCCGTGTTTGTTAGCAAGTGCAGTTCACGGTGGAATGACAACGATTGTCTGTCATTACAGGTTTGATAGCTGTAGTATGCTAATAATACCTGACTTTGCTGAATAACACTAAAACAAAGGATTACAGGTCTTAAAAAATAAAGGAAAAATAGGTTGGTTTGGTAATGGGTCAAATATAAATGACGTCGGGTATTTGCATTGCATTTGATTTTTTCTAACAGGTAGGTAAAGGTTTACTCTTGCATTACATTTGATTTTTGTAACTTTTTTTTTACAGTCAATTGAAATGGGTATTTGTTAGTTAGTATGTTAACCGAGTTGAAATGAGTAGTTGATAATTTCACTTTTCGATATGGTTCGTTGTTAAATATTGTAACTTTAACATTGTATTTGCTATTGTTGTAGGTTAACGTTATGTTACTAGAACGCTGAGTTTTTCACAAACATCCGTGGAATGTTCTGATTTTGGTAAGTGTAACGTTTGCCATACTCCTTTCATATTTATTGAAAACCAAACTCTAGAGTTATCGCCAAATGCAGGGGCATTGAGTAGCAGGAATTCATAACTTTGCTGCTGATAAAAGGGTGCCAATGTTGTTTTGGCAAGCTTTTCACTTATGATGCAGTCGGTTCTACGTCAACTTTATCAGGAAACCCAACAGCAAAATTTTTCAAGGTATAAATGAGCCACTATAGTGTTCGCCTGCTAACGTATGCGTAAATAACTGCTGTACACAACTGTTGTGCATAGGTACAACATATATACTTCGACACTATTAAATCCTCCTATCATGAAGGCCAAACTCCTTTTTTCTTTCAAACGACATACAAATTACAAGTTACCTTATACTAATATAGTGACACCTATTTTTGTTATAGGTATAAACGAAGGATCAGAGGCGGATTGTAGCAGATCGTGTGACACATCGCCTGATAAAGATGAGTTAATCTATACACTAGATTGTAATAAAAAAACTTGCACCAAAAAAAAAAAAAAAAAAAAAAAAAAAAAAAAGACATTTTAGCTGTCTACATCATTCTTATTATTGTTTAAGGTACGAACGAAACGACAGGAATACATTTTAGCTGTCTACATCAAAACGCGTGGAAGTAATTTTATGCATACAAAGGTTTTTTCGTAGTTGATGTTTTATGTAGAAACTTGGGCATCTCATTGCTGAAATTCTTTTCGGAAAATGGAATGCCGCAAAGTTCAATAACCAATGCGATTAGAGGAGACGGCCAACGCCACTGAGGCATTAGAGCGGAACAAATAGAATACCGAAAACTCGAAAAGGCCTAAATTAGGCATGCGGTTTGGGCTCGGGAAAAAAGCTGCGCAGATCGAGAAGGTACGCTTTAAGTAACTTTCGTCAATTTAATATGTATTCTACCAGGTTGTCATAGTTTGGAAATCGTTTTGACGGTAGTCGCTCAAATAAAACCAACACCTTCCCCCCGACGTTCCTGAATTGGTTTTGTAGAAATTGTTTCTTTGTACTGTTATAAACGTAGCATGAGGAAAAATAGTGTTTTTTTAGCAACATTGTATTGTAGATAGAACAGCCTTTGCAAAATTTGAATATGCAGTATCCTAGAGTTTTTCGGGGCACCCGTAATTTGATGATATTGACATCTTTTGAACTAAAAAAATTAGATATGATAAAGGTGACCATAAATACCTTTGAATATAAGATTGTCATTCATCTGTCAAGTAAAGTAAGAAAACACAATTTTGTTGGAAATGATTAGTTATGGTAAGTCATATTTGAATCTGGTATGTGTTGTACAATGTGTCCTAACTTAAACTATTTGCACCATTATTTATAAACGGGTCAGTTTAGATTTGGTATTATATGTTATGGGTTAAACAAAAGGATACCTACAGGAAAAGATTGTGTCTAAATGGATAATTTTTTTATTTGGATTTTCATTTGATTTATCCGTGTTGATCTCCTACTACTGTAATTAATCTGTTTGATCTACACAGCCATACAACCTGTGGGCGGTACCACTCAAAGCAGCGCAGCATGCCCCACAAACCTTCTTACGACAATGGTAGTTTTTTTTGGAGAAGATGATTTGTTTTTCAATTTGCCCCAAGAAATTATAAATAAAAGCAAAGATTCAACAAAGAGATGGTTTTCGCCAGTTGTTTTGTACGATGTGTTGCTACATGATGATTAGGTGTTCGAGCTTCAGATTTTGTCTCTTCGCCGCTCAATCTCTCAATATTCCGCTTCTTTATAATTGTTTCCTTTTCCCATTCAATTAAAAGCTTGAATGACATCACAAAAAAAAAATTTTATAATTTTTTCTCCTAAAATGAACTCTACTAATTTAGTGTATTTAGTAAACTTCTATTGTTTAGAACTCCGATATGTTGAAACCGTTAAAAGCCTTTACGATTCTACGATATTATCGCTATTATATAAATATTTTTTGTTCAAATATAGATTTGGTAATGAAGAATACAAATTTGGATTTTGGGCTCATATGAAAGGCAAATCGAATTTTGTTTGGTTCATAGTAAATTGTTTCATTTCGCTTGTCGTTGAAACAAACCCGACCAAGTCTCTCGACCAGATATACACCTTTAAGTTTTGCCCCACATAAATTTTTTTTCTCCGCACCTGCATACAACTCTATATCCTTAAACTTCATTGCTTTTTACTTTGTTGCCTCATTTTTCAATGTATGGATTGAATATGTGTTCTATATTACATTAATCGGTTTTATGGAGGAATGCAGGAAAGGGGATTAATTTTGGATATTTCTAAAGATAAAGAAGACAACCCACATCAATAAACAGTGGTAAGATTAAAGTTTTGGTATAAAAATCTTAAATGATTATACCCTGTATGGATTGATACAAAAATGTTTGACTGCAAAAGCCAAAACTATAGCTGTAGCTATATATCTTATTTGTATCGAATTTTGAAAACTTTGTCCAACAAGAAACGTTATAAACAACTGTAAGTTTGATAAAGATGAGCATGATGTTAGTTTGAGTCATATTGTATTTTTATGTTATATTGTCGCACCCGCAACTCAATAACTATGTATTTAAACATCTCGCTGCGTAAAATAAACATCAATCGTGTGGTTCATGACAGTAAAAGAAAACCCTGTGAGACCCTGTTCAGGTTACCCACCCAGGGAAAGGCGAGCCTTTATTGGCTCTTATTTACACCACCAACTTGTATTCCATAGTTATTGAGTTGTGGGTATTAGCAGGTTTGAACCTTTCTTTTTTGTGTCACTTTGTTGCATGAAATGTACATCCACCTTATGTCTGCATCCATCTTTAAGAAAATACACCGCGGTAACGTGCGAGCTCTCCACCTCGTATACATAAAAAAAAGTGGGTAGAAGTCGGTACAAGATATTTAATCGAGGATAATTATGTATCATCCTTAATGGGTAATATGTTCTGTATTTTATGTGTCTCATTAAAGTGATATTGCATTTTAATGAAAGCAATCAATTATTTTCTATAACAACAAGTGTGTTTGTCAAAATTAGCAGTAGCATTTAGCAAAATAGTTAGCAGCAGTTTATTTTATTAAAGTATTTGGTAGAGTAGTTGTAATTATAATAATAATCTGTAAAATGACGTAAAAATGTATACATATTCAAATATAAACTCTTTAAATAAGTTGCATAGTGGTATTTAAGTAATTCTTTAATTTCACCGCTCTTAAAATGTTGTTTAACTAAACATTTAGCATTTAGTTTTTTTTTTTTCATAAATGCTAACTGCTGATCATTTCAAACAATCATACAACCAATAACCCTAAATGATAATTTAATTGCTCAAAAATGCTCTACCCACTTTTTTGATACTTCGAACCTTCTGCCATTTGATAAGTACACATCGAATAGAGAATGTTATGGTTTTTTATACTTGTAAGAAGTTAAACACACGAAAGAAGATCTGTTGAAAGACAGTGAGGGCCTCATAAAAGACATCGTGTCTGCACTTTTCGCTGATTCATGCAGACTTTTTAATGGCCCTCACAGTCTTTCAGTGTGTTTAACTCATGCCTTGCAAGACAAGTTTGAAAACCCAAATGTTATATCCTCAACTCTTTCTCTTACATCTATGTCATTCAAAACTCATTCAAAAGACTTTATTGGGTAAAGGGTGGGGTCAATACCGTTGGTAAAATATCTGAATTTGAAATATATAAGTTAAGGTGTCACCATCTTAATTTGATCGACGTGTCCTGCCACGTAGGATTCAAGCATGTCGACGACATTAAAATATAAATATCAACCTTATATAAAATTTAAAGCACGTCGCACTCATTGTTCCCTCTTTTATTTAAGTAACCCCAAAACTAATGTATTTCAAGAATCAAACACACACTAATCACTAACTGGTTCGATCAAGCTAGCTCTCAAGAATGACACCAATCACCAAGTTGTTGTTCATCTTAGTCAACTTAGTTTATCCGATCTATGAGTTTGCTCGACAACACCCTGTGCAAGTTAGGTACAGTCCTCTAGGTAACATATATTTTCAGCCAGTCACACACCCCCTTGCTAGCTAAAACTGGCCTCTTTCGATCGATCATTTATATCTCAAAGATTTCTGGGCCGAGTTTTTATTGTGTTGTGGCTCTTGTGTTAATTCGTGGTACGCTTATTTTACTTCAGTACGATCGAATTGTTGATCTTAAGATGATCATGTGTAGTGCAGTTGATTTCTTTCATGAATATAATGAACTTTTGTGAGTGTGATGTACATTTTTAATTTTAAGGATCACGAATTATTAGTCAAGTATATTTAGTCCTATTTAGAGGGTGTTTGAGAGTGCGTTTGAAGACAAATTATCTGATTATTTCGTTTTCATAACGTAATAATCTGTTTGAAAGTGTTTGGCAAGCACAAAACGATAATCACTTTTTTGCATTTCAACACCCTCAAAACGTGGTTTTGAAAAAGTAGCTCCACCCTTACTTTTTGAAAACGCAGATATCCTCTAACTGGAAAATTACCAAAATACCACCAAAACACATCTTCTTCTACAAGAATTTATCACGAGACAAGAATTTCGATCTTAACGAGTTATTTGATGCTGATTTCGGTGAGTGAAGAACAATAAAAGTTGTTCTCGAAGCTTCACATTCAGCGTTCATTGGAGCAGCCGAGCAGGTGACTGAAATGATGTGTTTGAATTTTGGTGTAGAAGATAAGGAAAAGTTATGTGGTGAATATTGAATAAAGGTGGATAGAGAAAAGGGGTAGGTGGTAAATATGTATAAAGGAGTGTGGTGATAGTTGTTACAACTTACACCAATAATGAAATATAAAAGTATCCATTTTAGTCATTTTACATTTTAACTCGTCAAATAACTGATTCACAAACATTTAAAAACGATTATCCGATTATTGCGATATCAAACAAAGATATTAAAATTCAAACACTATATTTTAAAATCACGTTTTTAACAATGACTATCTAATTATCCGCTTTCAAACGAATAATCTATTTTCAATAATCAATCCCAAACACCCCTTACTCGGTTTATATTTAGTACTGGGCCTAGCCATTGATCATTGCATAGCACCGAAATCTGTTGTGTATATATGTACTTTCGATTGCATTATTATTAAGATATGGGATTATATCAAAGTTAATATGGTATTAAAGCCTTACGATCCCTAAACCCTAACCGATCCTTGCCCCTCCAACTCTTGGCTCTTATTTATGTTTCACATTAATTTTTATGTTATTTTTATTTTTATTTTTGCTTGCTTGCTTTGCTAATTCGGTCATAGCATCATGACCCGCGATAAGACATCAAACCCACTCAAATGTACCCATTAATAAAGCATATTCCATTGCTAGTATCAAGGCGTGACGCCCACACCGGCCTCTTAATCTAGATAAATTGAACTACAATTCGTGAAGCACGTTATTTAAACGTTTTTGCAAGACTTATGATGCCCCCCACTAACATCAACATCCACTAACACCTCTAGTCCTCTACTATTGATCCTCATCATGGTATATCAAAGTTAATATAATTAAATTATGAACATGTTCGTATAAAAACACACATGAACTGATGTAGTAATGTACGTGCACGACATCTAGACATGCATAATGTATGTATTTAGTCCCAAATATGTTCAGCTTGATACGATGTATAACATAGCTTTAACCCTAGATCAAATTTCTAAAGCGAGTATCGTTAGAAAACATGATGAAGGAAACTTGAAGACCATAATAAGCTACAGTGAGTACACTAACGAACGTCATGCCACCGAATTTTTCCTCTTAAAAGTGAGCTACCTCGCCGAGTTTCAAGCTTATGATTACCGGTTTGAGATTTAACAAGTATTAGTATAGGTAGTTGTAGTTGATTCGGGTATATTAGGTGTTAGGGATTGAGTTTTATATAAATGCAGATGCCCTAATTATATAGCTAGCCATATGTGATAATTGTTATAAACTGGATAAGGGTTGTAATGGTAATCTCGGATAATTTTTCAAATTGTGTATGTTCATATTCCGAATAAAGTATTTTGACTCTTAAATGGCTGAGTTTCACGAAATCTTTATTGGATAATTAAAAAAGAACAATTTGTTTCAGGCAAAAGAGACAAAAGAACAAAAGCAAAAAAAAGAGATTATGTGAAATTTGTATGTTATAACGAGACAAGTGAATCTGTTACGTAACAAATTTTTGACACTTAGAAGCGGTTAAAGTAGGTTAGAAACAATATAATCATGGCCCAACAAATCGCGTTGGTTGACTATGGTGGGAAAGACGAGTAACTCATTCGGAGCACTAGAGACGTTGCCCCTTGACCCCGCGAAGGGCACGACCCTATTAGCCATGTGTCTTTGTCGTGATCGAGTATATATTCGTTCAAACGAGTGTGAACCCACACTTATTTAACTTAAATCCGAGCATAGTATGAAATTTCATTAGTCTCTAATAAATCATAATCATTTAAAATAGTTGATAATACTAAAATCAGTAAGACTCATTTTGCATATGTTTAATTCAAACGCTTATTAATCAGCTAACTAAAAGACATATACACAACATATATCATTATGCCAAATCCCTTTTGATATGAAAGGATCATCTAGTAATTATAAAACAAAAGAAATTTGTAAAGTTGAAGTACTAAAAGCAAACTTATGAATCACATGGAATTATAACTTTACCTTTAATTAGAAGTCATTCATTAATCATTATTTTTGTTGATTATATGGGAAGTAAAGCCAAATCCACCTATTAACTTTGTAGTCCACCAGGCCACATTATATGACTAATGGTAATGCTTTAAGTCCCAATTCATTAGAAAATTATTAGTTTGGGTTATATTTGTCTTTAAAGATTAAAAAGGACATCTTTAAACACAAAACTGAAATTATTAATGCTTTTATGATTTTTGTTTTGTTTTTAATTTTCGGAAAATATAAACCGGACACATGATTCATAACATCTTAACCTAAAGACTAAAGTCCTAAACAACAAACCTTAAAATCTAAATAATCTACTAACAATTATACTAATACAGTGGTACATTACATAACATTCTTTATACCCTTAAATTATTTATATAAACTAAAATGGATAAATAAACTAAAAGATAAATAGCTTACAGACGGATTGTTGGATGAAGTGAGTGACTATCCAGTTCGTTTCCTAATTCTCCATCGGACTAGAACCGTCAATTAATGAATTTTTATGCCCTTTTTAAAGTTAATTATTAATTATCAAATGGACTAATCTTTTGAGTTATTTGGAATTTGGGCTAAGAATATTTTATATTAAAATCAAGTATTTTTCTTAAAAAAAACTTTTAAAGGTGTTCCTAAATAATTTCTAAAGTGGTTTTTTAAAAATTTATATCGCTTCTAAAAGTTTTCGTCGTCAAAATAGTTCCCGAGAACCGCTGATAATACATGGATCTGCTCTGTATTTGGTCATTATACTTTTTGAAAAATAATATAAAGTCACATAACAGAATTTTCACATCGTTCATAGCGGGTTAATAATTCTACTCTAACGTCAAAAAAATAATTAGTTTGACTTAAATGCTAGTGAGACATTTTCATTTTAGTCTTTATAAGGTGTCACGTCGACGTGAGATACAAGCCATACATGTCTACATCTTCATAACAAACACGGACTTTAACAGTAAAAAATTAAAGAAGACACCACGTATTACTTTTAAAATTAAAGCAAAAGCAATCAAAACTTAATTTATAGCCCAAAAAAATCACTTCCATGAACAACATACTTATTCAAATTTTCAGACAATGTTACCAATCACTACTTTCTTGTTAGTAATCATCTCCTCAGTTTCTTCAATCTATCGCTTTGCTCGCGACAACCCTTTTCATGTTACTTTCAGTCCTCATGGCAATATCTATCTTCAATTTGGTGCCATACAACCTCTCTAGCATCTTTATAGCTCAAAGATCTTTGGACCGAGTTTTGTCGTGATCTCAAGTGGCTCAGCTCGTGTGAGTGGTAGCGTGGTGCGCCCGACATTGGTCTCCTCTTGATCTTGAGATGCTGAATTTGAGTGTATAAGGTTGATAAATAGATGTTATGTTTTTAAGTGTAGTTTTCTTTAAAGATGGGTATAGATTATGCTTTTCTATGTGACATGTACAAGTTTCAATTTTAATGTATACAAAGTTGCATAGATATAAAGATGATAATAAGTTTATGCATATAGCACAAGTCAAGAACTATTAGCCATGGATATAGAAAGACCGTTGTCAGTACGACTAGAAACGGTTAATTAGGACGCGGTTATACCAAGTCGAATCCTATAACATGGTCCAAGTTAAGTACTAGTACGCCTAAGCGTTACACCATCTTACACAGTTTCAAGTGAATACCAGTTTCAATTACATGCTTAATTTACACATGAAAATCTCAGCAAAGCTCAGATCCAAACTCCATAGAAATCCCCATACTAAAAAGCTCCTGCCAGATTAACTTCGCCCCGTATGGCACATTCACCTTGACAACATCTTCAACCGACTCACAGAAACGACAGTAAGGCCCACGGATCTTGGGTCCACGCGGAACCGACCTCTGGATCACACTCGCCATGTTTTTGCATTTCCTACAGATATGCATATGTGAAGCGTCACAGAGTGTGTAGAGTCGCTCAAACAAGTTACCGGTTGCACCATGGGCTATGATGCAGTCCCTCTCCATCTCCCCAAACTTGACCCCACCAAAACGTTTGCGGTCCGCCACTGGTTGTCGTGTAAGAGGATGAACAGGGCCAATGTTACGGAATTTGACTTTGTCTTCAGACATGTGGACCAGCTTTTGGTAGAATGTTGGGCCCATGAACACGAGTGACTCGACCTTTTCACCTGTTCGCCCATCATAAACTCTCTCATTTCCCCATCTAGAAAATCCACACCTGCAAATGCAAACTGATAGGGGTAAAAATTTCTCTCGAGATATACTAACATCCAAATGAGGGTAGGCTAGTCTTTTGTATACCTGTGA
The DNA here is from genome assembly GCA_022545495.1 of Chrysanthemum lavandulifolium. NCBI lineage: Eukaryota > Viridiplantae > Streptophyta > Magnoliopsida > Asterales > Asteraceae > Chrysanthemum > Chrysanthemum lavandulifolium. The sequence goes on from CM040245.1 coordinate 48,304,495, forward strand.
AGTTGGTCCGTTATGGCCTCAACTGAGGGAGTAGAAAAAGGGGTTGCATATTTCAATGAGCCACCCAAGGCAATCCCCTTACCCAGTGCAGCCTCCAGCAGCTGACCCGGGGTTTGTCGAGAAGGAAACGCATGTGGGTTTATTACAATATCCGGAACTATTCCTTGTATGGTGAATGGAAAATTCTCCTGAGACTCCAAAAACCCCAAAACACCCTTTTGCCCATGCATGCTTGAGAACTTGTCGCCCAAACTTGGTGAACGTACCTACAATAATCGAGAAAACACTTATTTTACCGTTCTTGTATTATAAATAGTTACCGACACCATGAGTAAAACAATCTCATTTAATGAAATAAATACCTGTCTGAGAGATACAGTGGCGAAGTTTTTACCATCATCGTTAGCAGATAGTACAACTTTCTGCACAGATCCTCTTTCACCATGCTTTAATTTGATACTATGGTCACCCCCAGCTTCGCATACTTTCCTATGATAATATCACCACTTTTTAACCGAGCACCAACATATGGAAATCCATCATCATCTAGGTTATCTACACGACCGATTTTACTTTCAATTTTCCCAAAGATAATATTTTCCTCAGACTTGTTCTTCTTCCATTCCTCGTTAAAAATATCTGCTTTGTAGCTTCTGACATGTTCTGATCTAAACATGCCACGCTCGAGTGAAGCACGATTCATTACCAATGAATCCTCTTGGTTGTAACCAAGGTGGACATTTACAGCAACAATAGCACATTGCCCGTTGTAATATTCATCTCTTGGCTGCAATCGTTGACCATTACCATATTTGGGTGCTCCAAGACAATCAGAAAGAACAGTTCGAAAAAGTGGTTTCTGGGGATAAAATAGATTATGAGCGATGGTATCGACTCTAATGTTTGGATTTGTAGTTGAATGTCCAATGGCTTGTTGAGAGTGTTTCTGAGCTTGGAAGAGGACACGTTTTGCATGGTCATGATTTGCAAAAGGGATTATTCCACAGCTTAAACTTAAAAGAAATGAACCATCAAGTTCACAATGTGTGTAAGGAGGTGAAGTTTTTTCAAGAGGCTCGTCCTGAAAGAGGTACTTTACTCCCCATGCTGTGTAGCAATTTTCTTCCTCTTCAGTCCCAATGAGCTCAATAATTCCATGGTCCAAAAGACTTTGAAAAGAATAATCTCTCCTTTAGAAATTTGATGTTTTTTATATTCTCAACGACCAAGAGAGGCCGCATAAGTCTTCCAGCATCAGTGAATATACGCACTTCTCTATTCTTATCATCTTGTACAATCTCAACCTACGAAATAAAAAATTAAGATTAATTTCAAGTTACAGACTAACAAGATAAAGAGAGAGTGGGAACCTGATAATGCACTTCCTTGTTGCGCCGCTTGCTTCTGATATCAGCAACAAGTGAAGTAGCGTCATCACATACTCCGACCCAATCTCCATTGAAAAAAACTTTGTGTTTTCTACCAAGTAATATTGGCATATTGTCAACCAGTTCTTCCATTCCAGACTGTATTAATACGTCAAGCAGATTTACTTGAACGTGCGTGCTCACAAGACCAGTACTCGCCAAATTTTTTACCAACCCACAGTTTTCTCCATCTGGGGTGGTCATATAACAGAGTTTTCCCCAATGCGAAGGATGTCTGCATCCACCAATTATTATCAGCAAAACTTCACCTTGATCATAAAGTGTTAACACATAGGACTTATTGGATAGGAAGGTACCAAAGCTCAGTTTAAAATCTATATTGCTTAGCAAACTTTGTTTTCACCCAGATTAGAAACAATCGTTCAATTGTATGTTGAAAAGAGGCTCAAACCTGGACAATGTTAAGTTTTTCTAATGTGGCACTTAAAAACGGTTAATTCACAAAAGCGCCCTAGATGAATATTTTTTTCGTTAAAGTATGTGTCTTTTGTGGGTGAAATGGAGGTGAAACCAAAATTAACTAAAAATAGAAGTGGCAAACCAGATAGAAAATATAGTTAAGCCAAAAAAAAAAAAAAACTTACGGATATTTAGCATCTCCAACCCGTCCTGTATATGACACCTGTTGACGTGATCTCCTCATATCAGCCATCATTTGCAAAGGATTGGCCCTTTAAGTTGGGCCACCACACCGAGATTCTTTCCATGCGCTTATATGGATGACACCAACCACCAGTAGAAAACGCCCTCGAAAGACCATTGGTAACAACAGCTGCATCCACATAGAGTTCAATCGGGTTTAAAGTACGATCTCCCCATAGATCTCTTTGCAAAGCCTTTATCATTCGCCTAACAGCATGTCTCAAGTGAGCTCTTAGTTCTCTCTCAAGTAACTCGCTTGCCAAGTCCACCCTCTTGCTTCTAAAACTATCTCTATCATCAACTTTCCTACGACCCGTATAAGCTTCCAATAGACATTTAACCATGTATCCCAGATACCTAGCTTTTCGGTTAAACCCACGAAGATTGGGAAATAATATTTCTTCAATGCAGTCTTTGTAGGATTGTTTTGGCGCATACATCCATTTTTGTTTAAGTGCGTCTGTAAGTTCTTTAAAAGCCTTACCATCTTTCCTGAAGTCCTTTGACTTCTGTTCAGCATCATAAATTGATGCTAAAAGTGTATTGAGAATGGTATTATCTTTAACATCGGCATCAATTAAATCAATCACTTGTTTGTCAGAGGTTACACCAAGAGCGAAGAATAACATCCATATAGGAATCTCTACTGAGTTAAACAAATACGCTGTAATGACTTTCCCTCCACCTCTAAAATGAGTGTCTACAAGCTTTACATAGACCCTTTCCTTTGCAATAGATGACCGATATTTGATGCTCCAAATTGGATTGTTGACTATCCAAAGTCTTTTCAGACACAATTTCTCTTGGGCGATAAAAGCCTGCAATTTAGATATTCAAAATTATTCATGAAATTTATAAACTGTTACCAACAATGCCGACAGAGGTCATTACCTTTTCAGCTCCCTTGATTAAGAAATAGCCTCCATGGTCAAAGTCACAATCACCTTTCTTCATGTCACTCATCCAGCACAAGTCAGACTTGACCATCACAGGCAACCTGCCGATCGTGGTCTCTCTACTATCTTCAAATATAACCTTCTTTTCAGCAAGCTCTTTTCCGGTTTCAAGAATCTCGTTTTCAGCCACCTCTTGAGTATAGACCTGGATAATGACAAGACCACGATAAGTTTGGTACATCAAAGGTATGAAAAACTGAAATAAGAAAACCTGCACCGATTTACTGGTATATGTTCATTTTAGTCAAAAACAGTATCAGACGTTCTAAACTTCTAATATTTCAAGTGAAACCTGACATTAAAACTTAAAAAACATAAGAATAATCACGAGCCATAATATGGGGGCAAACAATCAAAACCTCGAAGAACAAACGACCAGAAAAATAAATAAAGAAGGAAAACTATAATGGCCTACTAACCTGTAAGTGCATCTGCACGCTTATCCTGGCTGAATAGGTAATATTTTGTAGGCGAGCATGTTTGGGCAAGAGGACCAGATACTCTTTACCACTTTCGGTTGAGAAGCACTCATCAGCCCTAAACATTGGCCTCTCTAGGGTGACCTTATCAAACTTGACTGTGGCATATCTTCGTACAGTTTCACTTCCAGAGGGGTCATGAGGTGCGGGCTGAACACTGATCTCGCCCAATGAATCAAAAACATTATGAATTCCATTTTTGATAAAATCGTTGTAAGAGTTTATCTGGTGGCTTACAAGGCCATACTCTCGGAAAAAGGACGTTGCTGCTTTTTTACAGAAATCCTCTAAAAACTCTTCACTCATATCCGTCGTTAGTTCAGATTCAATGACACCATTATTGTTACAGTCTATATCCATCGGCGTCGACATCGGGTACGTTTGGCAAAGCAGCTTGGAGCTGGAGCTTGAGCTTTTATTATAGAGGCGTTTGGCAAAGTAACTGTAGATGGAAAGGGTAAACATGATTATCAAAAGCTTCAGCTTCTTTTTTAAGGTTACTTAAAATAGCTTTTGTTTTAAGAGGCTTATTTTTTTCAAACTAAAAGCTTAACAGCATCAGGATTGATATAAGAAAACGTTCTATGTACTACTTTTTTTCAAAAGGTTTTACTCTGCAGACCATATCTATTTCCTAAGCTGCAGCAATCACAGAGCGTGTATAAGTTGGGTAAATTCTCGTCCGCATTCGATCTTAACTGTAACATATACACCCACTTTTCCAAAAAGAAATATATGGACTTTTTGTTCCTAACCAATTAACGCGTAGATTTTGATACCCACCAACTACGTGTTCTTGTTTCAAAATTAAAAGTGGCAATCAGTTCCGGCGTATAAACTATTTAACCTTAACATACATCAACTATCTCTAATCTTAATCCAACAAGAAAAAAACACACAGAATATATAAGCAATTAATTTGCTGATTTAATGGCCTCACTTATCATAGTCCATTGATTATTATTATATGCATGTTGTATCCACTTAATATATCTACCACACAATATACATACATTAAACATAATAATAGCAATGTATAAGATGATAAACTACTACAAAAGCATAAGAATCGAGGAACAATGGATGAAAAGAAGGACTACCTGAAGTATGTACGTATCCGATCAAGTGATGATCGTTTTATTGATCATGAGGTTAGGTGCAAAATCAGTGAGTGTGAATTGATGACTCTAGTGACGAGTAGTAGTAGTGGTAGTAGGAAGGGAGGGAGAGAGGGTTTTAGGGTGTGGGGTATCCGAGTTGCGTAACATCACAACACAGCACAACTCCCGGGGTTTTGAAACACAACATAAGTGGTCCTAGTAAGATGGACCTTGTTTTATTGCTTTTAGGGGTGTGTTTGGGAGTGGCTTATGAGGCTTGGGCTTTTAAAATAAGCCGTTTTATAAAATAATTCTCGTTTGTCATAAGCTCTTTAAAATGTTTTAAAACTTTAGCCTCATAAAAGGGCTATAAACTTTAGACCGGGGTTTATGAACCATAAATTACATATTTACCCACAAAACTTATTAAACTGAACTCTTTTTAGTAATTTTGCGATAATAAGCGCTCACCAAATTTCTCAAACAAGTCTCACAAAATACAAATTTCAACTTCAAATTATAATAAAACCTGGCAAATTCAAATTTCAAATGGTTCTACCATTGCCCCAAACATAACCTATATCATTTTATCTTTAATGTTACGATGCAAGAATCTTCATGATGACAAAAAATATACATAAAGCAAGAATAATTGACGTCGGTATATAGTAATAGTAAAAAAGAAAAAATCGGTGATGGTTGTTGGCAATGATAATTGTTAATTGCAGTTATAAAAAGGAGATTCGTATGTCGTTTATTTATAAGGTAAAAGTGAATTCATATGCTTGATTCTAGGGATAATCTATTTAAAATGTATCTTACTTGTCCCAATATCCGGATATGTGTAACATACTTTTTCTTTTGCAAGGCTATGTAACAAACTTGCCAATTACGTTAACTTGGTGTATAAATTTACCTTGAGAGCTGGTTGTGCCAACGTGTACAAGTTAACAGCCACCTCACCAATATTTGTAGGCCACATCATTAATTTTTATTATAATTAAACCTATTATTTTCTAACACAAACACATACAAGCGCACTCAAAAACAGATTCACAAACACATACATTTATGAACAACCTGATCTTGGTCAAACACCGCCTTCAATACCATGTTCTTTCTTTTTGATTTTCCGTTGCAAATTGCGTTCATCAACTTCCTCTTCTCGTTCGCTTCGTAAAACATTGTCGACATCGAAAATAGGACCCACTGTGAATGTGGCTTCGAACTCAATGAGTAAATTTCATGAACTCACAATAATCTTGGTTGAAGATTCAAGGGTTGTCCCTTATATGTATGTAATATGTAATCCTTTCTTTTTCTTTTCTACTTTTTTATGGTTTAATTAATTTTTAATTCGCTTAATTAAACTGGTTTTATGATAAAAAAAAAGAAGAAAATAAGTATATGGATTTATTGATCCTGAGTTACCTTTGCAATACTACAATGATCTATTTTACGAAATGTATATCGAGAATTGTCAATTGAAGTGGAACAAAAAAAGATATATTGATAAGGATTTAAAACATACATTTTTAGGGGGGTCATTTAAGCCCTAAATCGATACATTTTATATCTGTTACTACTTAAAATCGCTTATTTTCACATTTTATGTCTTTTGGAAGCAAAATGCTGGAATCAAACATATTTGGACGAAAAGGAGCGAAAACATGAAGAAAACCGCAAAGTCAAGAAACAAGACTGTTTTGCAAGCCTGACGGCGTCCCAACCCAAAGGGCGACGTCGTCGCTAAGGAATTTTCTAATTAAATTGCAAGCGACGGCTCAGGTGTGAAATTGGTTCTACAACATGACCGCATCATGCCTATTTTCTGGAGGGCGTCATTCTTTGTTTTACACCAAACGTCCAAGACCCATTTCAAGACGACGTCCCTTATGAAGCCAGACGGCGTCACACATCTCAACTGACGTCGTCCCAACGATGACTTGGCCCAAACGAAACCCTAAAAACGGCGACCAAACGACGTCACTAGCAAAAGGCGACGCCGTCGCATTTGTAAATATATATATATAATTTGATTTTCTGCATTTAAAGAGTATAATTTTAAAGAGCAAACCCTAGTTCGTTAATAGTCCGACCTGGATAGTATTGTACAAACCCTTCTTAACACCTAAAGATAAGTTTGTTAATCCATTATATCTCCATGTTTATCCTATGTTCAATTGTTTGTGTGTGTGCATGCTTATCTATCACGAGTAGCTAAATTACTATTGTGTTTGCTTAGATCTATGAAACCTAGTTGTTGATTATTGTTAGGTTATCTCTTGTTTTAATTGGTAGACGCTAGAGTAAGGAAAACTGACTTCTTCTTTAATTGTTGCGAGCTTGAACGTCCTAAATAGCATAAAGCTTGAGAGTGCACTTGAGCCATCATTGCGTTTATTTCGTGAGTTGTAGCTTTAGGATAATAGAGTATTCGGGGGAGATACTACGGTACTTGGCGATCCCGGATAGTCTAGAGGAGAGTTACAATTCATAGAACTAGGGAATTGGGCACCCCCCCCCATGACCACACGGAATACAACGCACCAATTAAGATGAGGATGTGACAATTCAACGGAGCAATAAGAGATAATTAGGGAGTAAGAACATTTAAGTAAATACGCTTTTAATTATCATACGAACACACCAATCAATACATATCTTATCTTTTTCTTTTCATTAGTATAATTAGTTTTTAGTTAGTAAGTAGTAAAATTGGTAGAAGTGCCACCCCCACTCCTATACCCCGAGATATCTACTTGTTTTCAAAAAAATATAAAAAGCTAAAAAGAATCACCCTCAACCTCACATTCTCGTCATACATCTCTACTAGCATCTCTATTCCCTAGAGAACGATCAACCCCATAGGCTTACCCATACTACACTGCAACGATTAGGTACACTGCATAGTGGGTTGTAAAGCTTGATCGTAGAAAAGGAAGTCTTTCGACCCCGAACCTCCCATATGAACTTGAATAGCTGAGTCACCTTCATTTAATGCCAATGTCTTTGCACTCCTACACTGGTTAGGACTGATAATACATGAGTATTTTTCATGACCAGGTCAGCAATTTCATGTAACTTTATCTTTAGGTTGGCTCTAATCTTATCTCCAAAGTGTTTCCCTATCCATTTGTAATTGGCTAAGGGTTTTATTGATCATGACCCTCCTCCTAGGGTTAGGTAAAAAAATCAATGTCTGATTGATTCTAGTGCGAGCAACAGTATAGTAAGGAAGGGAGGGTTTTAGGGTGTGGGGTATCCGAGTTGCGTAACATCACAACACAAAACAACTCATGGGGTTTTGAAACACAACATAAGTGGTCTAGTAAGATGGACCTTGTTGTTTTATTGCTTTTCTATCTTTTTATCTTTAATGTTACGGTACTCGTGCAATGCTGTAGCGATGGCAAAAAAATACGTAATAGTAAAAAAGAAAAAATCGTTGATGGTTTTTGGCAATGGTAATTGTTAATTGCAATTATAAAAGGGATATTCGTGTGTCGTTTATTTATAATGTAAAAGTGAATTCATATGCTTGATTATAGGGATAATCTATTTAAAATGTATCTTACTTGTCCCAATATCCGGATATGTGTAACATAATTTTTCTTTTGCAAGGCTAGGTAAAAAACTTGCCAATTACATTAACTTGATGTATAGATTTACCTTGAGAGCTGGTTGTGCCAGCGTGTACAAGTTAACAGCCACCTCACCAATATCTGTAGGCCACATCATTAATTTTTATTATAATTAAACCTATTGTTTTCTAACACAAACACATACAAGCGCCCTTAAAAACATATTCACAAACACATACATTCATGAACAACCTAATCTAGGTCAAACACCGCCTTCAATACCATGTTCTTTCTTTTTGATTTTCCGTTGCAAAATGTGTTCATCAGCATCCTCGTCTCGTTCGCTTCACAAAACATTATCGACATCGAAAATAGGACCCACTATGAATGTGGCTTCGAACTCCATGAGTAAATTTCGTGGACTGACAATAATCCTGGTTGAAGATTAAAGGGTTGTCCCTTATATGTATGTAATATGTAATCCTTTCTTTTTTCCTAATTTTTTATGGTTTAATTAATATTTAATTAGCTTAATTAAACTGGTTTTAGGATCAAAAAAAGAAGAAGATAAGTATATGGATTTTGATGCAGGTTTTACTGACCAGGTTTTAATATTTATAAAGTCTCGTTATACCTATTGTCTACCCTAGTGCACTAACGGGCAGTGTACCCGGTCGTGTGTAGTGTAGTAATCGGTAAACCTGAAGTCGTCCCAAGAGCTATGTGTGTTGGATTATTACTAAGTTTAGGTGTCACAGATTAATAATGGTTTCGATAGGGATTGAATTAATTAAACTACTAAAGCAAAATAAAACAAATAAAAGCAAATAAATGGTAAAGAGAGAATCAATAGAGGAGAGTGGTGTTAACCTAGTTAATCCTCCTAGCTAGTTATGTCTACTTCTACTTACTTCCAATTACTTGGTGGGGTCAAAGTCGAGAGGACAACATTTGGTCAATTCGCCTAACTTATCAAAGAAAGATGCCACCACGTAAGAAGTCGGTGTCCCTCCTAAGTCTTGTTGTTCCCGGTCCCCTAAGCCAAGTCATTAAGTACCGCTACATGCTAGATTTGTAATAGTGAGTGCCCGGCCGTTAAGAACTTAGACACTCACCCCCTAATTCTTAAGTTCATCCAAAGGATAGGTGATCAGTTGGTCAAATCGCACAAGTAGAAAGGGTCGTCAGTTGGTCATATCCTACCCTTCCCGTCTCAGTCCGCTCACCTAGGGTCAGTTGGTCATATGTCCTAGGCGATTGGCCTCTACCGCCATTCAAAACTACCGAACCAAGGGTGGCTACCAATAAACTATGCATGCATACACTTAGAAATAATTGTACGAAAGTAAAGTAAACGCAAACAAAACAATTAAGGAATCATAACTAGGCCAACACCAAGAGGTGTTTAGCCGCTCATATTAATCATACAAACTAATTCAATATTCAAAGGTACGAAATACATGAATTGAAAGTAAAGAAAATATAAAATGCTAATGCTTATCGTAGGAGAGTGATTTCTCCTTAGAGACAACCAGTATGCTCCTCTAGACCGCCTTGAGATTTTGCCCGTTCTCACGAGTGTTGTGTGTGGAATGGGATGATTAGAAATCTTTGGAATTCGTGGGGTATAGGCCGGATCCGGGTTCTGGCGTAACTAATATAAGAGTTCGCCGTAACCTTCTATTCATCGTATTTTGCACTAGATATGCATGGTTACGGCGTAACCTTATGAGTGGTTACACCGTAGTCTTCAATAAACTTGGTTACACCGTAGTTGATGCAATAGTTACGGCGTAAGTATTAGCGGCGTGGAACCTCATTTGACCTAATATAGTTACATCGTAGCCTTAGGAAAGAGTTACGCCGTAACCTTCTGATAAGTTGGTTTTCTGAGTCACGCAATAGTTACGGCATAATGTGAGAGATGAGTTACGCCGTAACTTCTTCAAAGTCAGCATACTATGATAATTCTTTAGATAATTCTCCAATTCCGCGTCTCTTTAGCTCCAATGCTCGTAATTTACCTGAAAGTGGAAAACAATGGAAAACAAGCGTAAATCCATATAAATGATATAAATTACAAGCATTATCGGGGGAAAATGACATTTAATAATCAGGACTATTTGATGTTATCAAATATCCTCCCACTTGAACTCTACTTGCCTCAAGTAGACCTTATTAGAAAGATTCCTAAAAGATATCTCCCATAACCTGGAAAATATAAGTTTACAAATCCCTTATGCTATAATAAAACAAAGCCGAACACCTCACGAAGGGGAACAAAACACTCAAATCTCTCAACTATTCTAAGTGTCAATTTTGGGGTGATCACTCAATCGCATGATCATAGCATGTATTCTATCATAAGCTTGGCGGTTACACAAATCTCCACCACTAGAGTTAAGGGCTAGACAATTCTCGAAGGCAATATGGGTAGACACGACAAAGGTTAAGGGTGACTCGTCATTACTAACATGTCACGTGAAGTGGACAAAATCAATGATACATGACCAAATCCATGGCCAAGACACCAAATGTTGCTCATTGCATCACCTAGACACGCTTCATGACTAAAGGGTAGGATAAGAAATGGGATAAATAAATGGTGTAAAATAAAAAACAAGGTGTAGTCTAAATCTATAACCAAGTCATCACCACTTCACCGTCCGCCCAAAGTTCAAGCTTTGAAGTCAAGAACGGATCATGAAATACAAGGTAGATGTGTCATTAGAGGACGTCGTGATGGGCACACTACCTTTTCTCTGACTGTTGGCATATTCACCAACTCCAATCTTCAAATGTGACCGAGGTGGCCTCCTCGATACTAAATCAATAAATCTCATAATATAGTGCTTATAACATCGCACTTTACAATAACATAACAACTATTTTTTATTTTTTTATTTATTTTTTCGAATCACTTTTTTTTTTCAACATAACAATAATAACTAAACATAATATCCCCCCACTTGAGATGAACAAAGGGAATTCGAGGGGTCTTCAATGATCTTCAGGAATGTTGTCGATGAAAGCGTGATTTCTGAACCTTTCCACTCGAACCTTGAACTTAGGCAAATGATGACTTACCAATCACAAATAAAGACTACAGAGTAGGCTAAGGTGTATAGGTGTATCGAAACAATATATCGGTTTAACAAGATGAAATGAATGGCTCAGATGGGTGTATCTAAGGGTATCTTGCACTAAAGGTGAGTGGAACAAAAGGGTTTCACATGGGGGTCGAGAAGTCGAGGTGACTAATCGATAGACACACAATGGTAGGCTTTTTGGGTGATAATCCTATAATATTGCCTTCTAAAATTGAAAAATCCAAATACATCGAGCTAACTCAACATACCTCGTCTATGGTCTCGAAATGATGCAAAGGCCAAGTTCTAAAGTTTACAAGCTACCAAGACACTCATAATTTGGTGGATTGGGGTAAAATCTCGGATAAGGCTAATCTCACCATATAATATCAATGGTTGTATGTGCTCGGCTAAGGTCTATTCTAGTTAGGTTAAGAAAAACATGTCAAAATTTTAAAATGGCATAATTTTTCAAAATAAACTAGAAAACGAGGGCAAAATAATGTTCAAGAGATAATTCTACTCCCGTCCCCCACTTGAATTGTACAAAGTCCCTTTTGTACTAAGCATTAAATAAAGGAGAAGAGAAAAGTAGAATTAGGCGAGAACTTTCTGAAATTTGCTCCATAAAGAAAGAAGGCCCACGAAAAGATCGTGCCTTCGTATAAGCATCATGAACAAACTTCAATCCATGAAATCACACTACCGACAAGCATAATTCTAAAAAATGAAAATAAAAACAAACCTAACTCACTTTCGTAGGAATCACGGTTGCATTTATCATATGCAACAAGCCTTTTAAGCCACTTGGTGTCTCAAGTGGACGAGTGAAGTCTCATGAGGGTTTATGAGGAACAGACCCACAAAGTTCATTTAAAAAACTAGTACAAGGTTATTGCGTTTTAAAATGAAAAATTAAAGCGAGAGGAAGGTTACGTCGTAACTCTTATGAGGAGTCGCCAGAATCGGCAAAACTGTCATAAGTCGCAAAGCGAGTGGTTCTGGCGTAACCACATAGATGGTATTACTCCGTAATTATTAATGTGTCAATAATTACTGCTGCTAAAAGGTTGGTTACGGCGTAATCACATAGATGAGTTCTGTAGTAACTCGGTCGATAAGCAAACCCAGCACAATTACTTCCTCGTTTCCGCAAAATGGTTAGAAAACACAAAACCCTACGAAATAGAAATAATAAAAGAAAGGGATAATTCGGGTTGTCTCCCGAAGAGCAATTTTCTATATTTACGAGTCTTTAAGTTAGACTCGAGCCGCGGGACTACCGATGCTTGTTGGTCATTTCGTGGATATGGCAATCTTCACGTTGGATCCAACTTACCAAATTCTCATCTGTTTGTAGTCGTCCCCAATTCTAAATGACCGAGTAGAAACTCTTGATTTTCCGGTAAGGGTGTTCAATGCCTTTTCTTTGTCTTCCTCATCGATATCGAGCAATGGTTGGGCTTGGCTCAACCGCCTCTTGGTCCAAATTTTAAAGTTCTTGATCGTTCTCGGTATTTTGAAAATAATCTTATCATCATTAATCTTCAACCATACTAACCCTCCTTTTCATTTTACCTAAACCCGACATTTCCGAAAAGGCTTTCCTAAAATTACTCCCGTAAGTCCATCTTCCACAAATTCACTTACGTCGTCTAAACCCATAAAGTCCACAAAAAATGAATGAGTTCCAATGAAGACATGGATGTTAGTTGCAAACCCAAGAAAGTTATTCACCTTATATTCTAATTCTTTATTCATAACTCGGTTGTAGCATTGTTTTGACATGATGTTGACTTGGGAAGTAGTGTCAATAAATGGGTGGAAGTCGATGAACCCGATTTTGCATGAGATCTTGAGATAATAGGGTTTCTATGATGTATGCGGGTTCCTACCTCATGAAATATAGGTTTATTGGATTGCAAAAAGCCTTATGAGTTATCTTGCCAATGGGCCATCTCGGCGTCACTGAGAGGTCTTCAAAGACTTAATCCTAAGTTATCCTCTTCCTCAAAGTTGGCGAAAACATCAAAATCTCTCCCGAATCAACCTCGCAAGGATAAATTCTTCTAAAGCTTCACCAAATTGCATACGTGGTCAATTGCACATACCTTTCCGGGTAGACAAATGTTCATTAGGTTTGAAAGTAGCAATTTCTCCATTAGCTTCAAGAGTTAACTTTCCAAAGAAAGACATCCACCTTAGTATGGGCGTTGCAAGCATAGGCCTACCTAAAATGACCGGTATTCATTGTCTTACGGAATTTCAAGAATCACAAAATCTCTTGGGAAAAGATTTTCTTAATCTTCACCAATACATTTTCAACGATGCCCAACGGTGATTGCATAGATCGATCCGCCATTTCAATTTTCATCTTGGCGGCTTTAAGTTACCAATCCCATACGTAAAAACATCGAGCGAGGCATTATCCTAATACTTGCTCTAAGACCGGCTAGGGCATTACACATGTTTAGACTCCCGATCAAGCAAGGGAGAGTGAAACATCTGTATCTTTTTCCTTTTGTGGTAGCTCGTTCCTCAAAACCCGAACATCTTTCGTTGAGGTGAATTATCTCATCATTGCTTAATTCTGCGGAATATCATCATGATTAGTTTTAATAGAATTATTTATAGGTAAGTTTACCGGAAAAGTTTGGTCCAGTATTTGTCTTTCCATCTTGATTCGCCGCTTAACTTTTTCCGAAAAGGCCATAGGTTCTTCAAGGATAGTTTCTACGGTGTGGACAACTTCCTCCTCCCGAGTCGCTAGATAATCGAGATGGCTTCAACATTAGCTAACACTCTTCTCCAATCTCTTAATCCTATCATCGTGAATCTTGAGAGAAGAGATCGTATTATCTCGAATGTTCTCATCAAATTTTCAATCCTATCATCTCGTTCTCTTGATTCCTTGATGTGGTCAAGAATTTTTTCTCAAGATCGCTCCGGTTTGGTCCCAAACACGCTCTTAACCCTCTCGACCCTGCATGCTTCAGCTTCTCTTTCCAACCTTTGTTTTTTGAAAATTTCCCCATAATTGTATTCTTGCTTTGTTATCGTCTTCATTACCTTATGATCGAAATTGTCTCTTGGTCCGTACCCTATATCCATATGCCACTTGTATCATTGTTTAGAAATCCATTGAATACATTCCGGGGCTTGGTCGGGAGTCATGCTAGGTCTCGGTGAATCGAGAAGTTCTCGTGTTAGCGCATTAATCCCACGATAGAAGGCGAGACGATCGATGTTTGATTAAATCATGGGTAGGGCATCGATAGAGTAGCTCATTAAATCTTTCCCACGCTTGGTAAGCGTTTCTTCTCAACCCGAGCAATTGATAGATTTTCCCGAAGCTTGGCCATTTTTAAGGAGGGCAAAATTGTAGGACGAATTCTTTTCTTAGTTTATCCCATGCTCCTTTACAATCGTTAGGGAGTTTTTATACCATCTTTTATTTCCCAAGAAGAGTCATAGGAAAAATCCTTGCGGTGACCGAATAGCTCGGAGTACCTCGGCGTTGAAAGAGAGGATAAGTGGAGAACTTCTTCACGTGATCCTGAGCGTCCTCATCTTCATCTCCGAAAACTTAAGTTCGTGCAAATCTCGAATAATATGATCCGGAATAAAGTATTTTCAAGATGAGAATCTTGTGTGAAGCTTCGTTGGCGGTTCTCATTTGGTCGCGCCAATCATCGCTCCATAGTTAGGTCATCGATATTATTTTCATTGATGACCTCCGGTTTCTTGTCGGACCGGTGCGATTCAGTAAAATGAGAAGATTTTGTGAATAGGAACCGGATAGTAAACTTTCCTTCTCCGAAATTGCTTCTCCGGGTCGTCGAATGGGGTGGCGTAAAAGGCCTCGAGTCATGAGTCTTGTATCCCGACATTTTAAGAAAGAAAATTAAAAGCAGACTTAATAATAAATCCTAAAATAGCTCCCAAGAAGCAAGGCCAAAACTTGATGCAGGGTTTCTTGACTGTGTTTTAATATTTATAAAGTCTCGTTATACCTATGGTCTACCCTAGTGCACTAACGGGTAGTGTACCCGATCGTGTGTGTGTAGTAATCGGTAAAAGCGAGGTCGTCCCAAGAGCTATATGTGTTGGATTATTACTAAGTCTAGGTGTCATAGATTAATAATAGTTTCGATAAGGATTTAATTAATTAAACTACTAAAGCAGAATAAAGCAAATAAAAGCAAATAAATGGTAAAGGGATAATCAATAGAGAGAGTGGTGCTAACCTAGTTTATCCTCCTAGCTAGTTATGTCTACGTATACTTACTTCTAATTACTTGGTGGGGTCAAAGTCGAGAGGACAACATTTGGTCAATTCGCCCAAACCTATCAAGAAAGATGCCACCACGGAGAAGTCGGTGTCCCTCATAAGTCCTGTTGTTCTGGTCCCCAACCCAGTCATTAAGTACCGCTACATGCTAGATTAATAATAGTGAGTACCGGCCGTTAGGAACTTAGACACTCACACCCTAATTCTTAAGTTCATCCAAACGATAGGTGATCGTTGGTCAAATCGCACAAGTAGAAAGGGTCGTCGGTTTTCATATCTTACCCTTCCTGCTCTCGGTCCAGCCACCTAGGGTCGGTTGGTCATATCTCTAGGCAATTGACCTCACCGCCATTCAAAACTACAAGAACCAAGGGTGGCTACCAATAAACTATGCATGCATACACTTAGAAATAATTGTACGGAAGTAAAGTAGCATAAACAAAACAATTAAGGAATCATAACTAGGCCAAGACCAAGAGGTGCTTAGCGCTCATATTAATCATACAAACCAATTCAATATTCAAAGGTACGAAATACATGAATTGAAAGTAAAGAAAATATAAAATGCTAATGCTTATCGTATGGGAGTGATTTCTCCTGGAGACAACTCAGTATGCTCCTCTAGACCGCCTTGAGCTTTTTCCCACGTTCTCGAGTGTTGTGTGTGGAATGGGATGATTAGAAATCTTTGGAATTAGGTGGGGTATAGGCGGATCGGGTTACGGTGTAACTAATATAAGAGTTCGCCGTAACCTTCTATTTCATCGTATTTTGGACTAGATCTGCTTTGGTTACGACGTAACCTTATGAGTGGTTACGCCGTAGTCTTCAATAAACTTGGTTACGCCGTAGTCTTCAATAAACTTGGTTACGCCGTAGTTGATGCAATAGTTACTGGCGTAAGTATCGCGTGGAACCTCATTTGACCTAATATAGTTCGTCAGAGCCTTAGGGAAGATTTACCAGTAACCTTCGATAAGTTGGTTTTACGAGTCACGCAATAGTTACTGCATAATGTGAAAGATGAGTTACGCCAGTAACTTCTTCAAAGTCGACATACTATGATAATTCTTTAGATAATTCTCCAATTCCTTGTCTCTTTAGCTCCAATGCTCGTAATTTACCTTAAAGTGGAAAACAATGGAAAACAAGCGTAAATCCATATAAATGATATAAATTAAAAGCATTATCTGGGAAATTGACACTTAATAATCGGGACTATTTGATATTATCGATTTCTTGATCCCGAGTTACCTTCAATACTACAATGATCTATTTTACGAAATGTATCTCGAAAATTGTTAATTGAAGTGGAACAAAAAGATATATTGATAAGGATTTAAAACATACGTTTTTAGGGGTCATTTAAGCCCTAAATCGATACATTTTATATCCGTTACTAATTAAAATCGTTTCTTTTCACATTTTAGGTCTTTTGGAAGTAAAATGCTAGAATCAAACATATTTGGACGAAAATGAGCGAAAACATGAAGAAAATGACAAAGTCAAGAAACAAGGTTGTTTTGCAAGCTCGGCGTCCCAACCCAAAGGCGGCGTCATCGCTAAGGAGGTTTTCTAATTAAATTGCAAGCCACGGCTCGGTGTGAAATCGTTCTACAACATGACGCGTCATGCCTATTTTATGGGCGTCATTCTTTGTTTTACACCGACGTCCAAGACCAATTTCAAGACGACGTCTCTTATGAAGCCGGCGGCCACACATTCAACCGACATCGCCCTAACGATGACTTGGCCCAAACGAAACCTAAAAGCGGCGACACGGTCGGCGTACTAGCAAAAGCGGCGCCGTCGCATTTGTAAATCTATATATATAATTTGATTTTCGCATTTAAAGAGTAGAATTTTAAAGAGCAAACCCTAGTTCGTTAATAGTCCGACTTGGATAGTATTGTAGGGTTCCAAACCATTCTTTACACCTAAAGATAAGTTTGTTAATCCATTATATCTCCATGTTTATCCTATGTTCAATTTTTTGTGCATGCTTATCTATCATGAGTAGCTAAATTACTATTTTGTTTGCTTAGATCTATGAAACCTAGTTGTTGATTATTGTTAGCTTATCTCTTGTTTTAATTGGTAGACGCTAGAGTAAGGAAAACTGACTTCTTCTTTAATTGTTGCGAGCTTGAACGTCCTAAATAGCATAAAGCTTGAGAGTGCACTTGAGCTATCGTTGTGTTTATTTCGTGAGTTGTGGCTTTAGGATAATAGAGTATTTGGGGGAGATACTACGGTACTTGGCGATCCCGAATAGTCTAGATGAGATTTACTATTCATAGAACTAGAGAATTATGCACCCCTTGTGACCACACGGAATACAACACACCAATTAAGATGAGGATGTGACACTTCAACCGACCAATAAGAGATAACTAGGGAGTAAGAACATTTAAGTAAACACGCTTTTAGTTATCATACGAACACACCAATCAATACATATCTTATCTTTTTCTTTTCATTAGTATAATTAGTTTTTAGCTAGTAAGTAGTAAAATTGGTAGAAGTACCACCCTCACTCCTATACCCCGAGATATTTACTTGTTTTCAAAAAAATATAAAAAGCTAAAAAGAATCACCCTCAACCTCACATTCTCGTCATACATCTCTACTAGCATCTCTATTCCATAGAGAACGATCAACCCCCTAGGCTTACCCATACTACACTGCAACGATTAGGTATACTGCCTAGTGGGTTGTAAAGGTTGATCGTAGAAAAGGAAGTCTTTCGACCCCGAACCTCCCATATGAACTTGAATAGCTGAGTCACCTTTATTTAATTCCAATGTCTTTGCACTCCTACACTGGTTAGGACTGATAATACATGAGTATTTTTCATGACCAGGTCAGCAATTTCATGTAACTTTATCTTTAGGTTGGCCCTAATGTTATCTCCAAAGTGTTTCCTATCCATTTGTAATTGACTATTCTACCATAGTGAAAGTTCCTAACACAAATGTGCTCATCCACCATAGATCTTACGAAATGATGTCTCTCCGCGCAACATGTTGCCATAACATCTCCATGGACAATCTGTTTTACCGGATGTCTCACATGGAAATTTTTGTATGATCTTTGTTTACCTTTGCTAGGATCTTTCAACTTTTCCTTCCTCGACCACATATTGCAATGATTTTCTCCTTGAACTTCTATAAAACCACAAAGAAAAACCATTTGTCAATGCATAATATGTGAGACATTCTTTGAACTTGTCACCATTTGCATACTTCTCTCCAATTTGTAATACATAAAAGAATAAGATAAGTGTTAGTGTAATGTATTCATTAAACTGCTACAACAATTCAGTGATAAATGATTTATACCTATGGTTTCCTCATCTTCCAATGTATACCCTCCTCATAAACTAGATACTTGTCCCCAGATTTCTCAACAATGGTAAAAGGGTCTTTCTTTCCAAACTCTGAACCTCTTAATTTATTCATCAGTGCCTCCATATAAGTTTCATGCTCTAGTAGCGTGTCATTGTCACTTATGTCAACAACTCCTTTCGGTGGTGAACTTCTTTTCGGCCCAGTGTCTATTATTTGATCCTCACTAGTATCATCCTTAGTATTTTTTTTGCAACCTTCTTTTCCTAAGTTCTAAAAGCTCATTATCTCCATCACTTAGATAATCAAGAGACCTGTCAGGCTCTTCACTTGAACTTTCAGAACACCAATTCATTTGATTATCATTATCAAAAGCATGGTTAGTATCACTATCACTATCATAATCAAATGTTGGATTCTCATTTTATGTAATGACTATAGCATTACCCCTTGATAAAGCCTTCATTTTCTTCCTTATAAGATTGTCATCTTCAACCATTATACATTTACCCTTATCAACATTCTTTCTTACAATAACTTCGTGTTCGGCAGTTTTAGACTTCCCCTTATCAGCCACACTTGTATTATTCTCAAGGTTTTCAACAACATTTTCAACTAAAGTATGAACTACATGAGCAACATTATCTACAACACTGGTATGGCCATTAATGTTTGCAGCAACTACATTCTCTGCAACACTATCGGTAGTACATCCTTCCATTTCCATAACATTGCGATTTTCATACCTCAGTAATACACCGTCATTGTGTATTTTAAACAGTACATCATCAGGTCGATTCATTAGACCTGTAAGAACGAGCAAAAAAAATAAACCTAATTTAACAAAAATAAAATAACAACTAAAAAAGCAGATAAACAATTAATATGTGTGGACAAATCGGGTAAATGGCATTAAATAACACATAAACATACCTTTTGTTGGTCTAATTGTGGAAAACGACACTCAATTTATTGTCTTTATGACTTATAAAATTAGGGTTTTGAGGGGTATAATGTTGTGTGGAAGTGTGGAGTAGTGTTGGTAAAGTGTGGAAGAGTGTGGCTGAAGAACAACGTGAAAATAGGCTAGTCAAATAAAAAAAAAAGCAAAATTAGGAAGACAAAAAACGGGCCACCGTCTCTCAAGGTAAATTTATACATCAAGTTAAAGAAATTGGCAACTTTAGTACCTCAATTTGAAAAAGAAAAAAAAAGTATGTTACACAGATCTGGATATTGGGACAAGTAAAATACATTTAAAATTGATTATCCCTTGATTATATTATATAAATCGTCATAAAGATAGACTTATGAAATTCTTTAATGAGAAAATATGAATTGTATCTCGATATAAAATATATATTAAAATCACAAACCATAGTGATTGTATCTCATAATTTACGTAAAACTTATTAACAGACCATGTTTAATGTTTAATTGTTTATACTATAGACATGGCTACGTAAGATCGTCCGTAAAACCGTCCATGACATAATAAGTTGCAAATATTTTAATTATATTAGTTTAAGATTATTATACTGATAATTATGTAAATATGAGTAACAAAATTGAATTTAAAAATTGAATGATCATTATACGTATCAGTAGTTAAGAACTCAATAACCATTATTATTGTGTGATTACAAATTTGCATTTATATTGTTTTAACTTAAGTTTTAATGTTCAAATTAATATATACAATTAAAAATAGTTGATATTTATAATGAATAACTATTACAGTACTTGTATTAAATTGAATATTTTAAAAAAGTGAACTTCTAATAATTAAGCTTAAAACTTTAAAGATTTCTAAATATAAAAGTCGTAAATGCTCTATAGAATAGAGATAAAAATAAACAATAATGATCATCAAACACATCACCAAATATAGAGTAAATTGCATTTTTGGTCCCTAAGGTATGGCCAAATTGCAGGTTTCGTCCTTAACGTTTTGAAAGTGCAGCGGTAGTCCTCATTTTGAAAGTTTTGTTGCATGTTTGGTCCCTAAATTGCAGATTTGGTCCCTAAAAGTTTGAAGTTTCCGTTGCATGTTTGGTCCTTAAATTGGAGATTAGGTACCAAGCACGCAACAAAACCTTCAAATGGGGACTATCGCTGCACTTTCGAAACGTTAGGAACGAAACATGCAATTTGCCCATACCTTAGGGACAAAAAATGCAATTTACTCCCAAATATATGTAATTGTCACCACGAGTTGAGATCAATATAGAACCAAAATTAACTAAAGATCCGATTAACCAATCCTAGTCACTCATTTTTTTTTATCAAAAAGAAAATAAATTAAAAAAAACCCCACTTTCCATCTCTTTTTTAAAAATAAAATATATTGCAAACGGTAAATCTTCAAGTGAAAAAAAAATATACCATTGCGACGAGTATTTTTTTATCTTTTAGTAGACGAAAACTTTGATATATACTTTCGACGATTTTTTTTCCAGTTACGTCTAGAAAAATTACATGTGATTTGTGATGCAAACCACATATGATTTTTCAATCACATGTGATTTTTCCATACGAATCGAAAAAAGCGAAAAAATTGTTGAAAGTATATCGAGTGTGCAATACATAAAAGATCATATAATTCTCGTCAAGATGGTATGATTCGTTTTGCGTAACGATTAACGATTTGCGAGATATTTATTTTTTTAAAAGGTGAAAGTTTATTTATTTTGTTTTGATAAAAAAATAGATGGATATGATTGGATTTTTCAAAAATATTTGATCTTTAGACAAAAGTTCGTTGTAGATTTAACATTTTCTAAACATCCAATGAACTAATCATGATCATTCATATTAAAAAAAAAAAAGAGTAAATATCTCGCAAACCATTAACTGTTACGCAAAACGAATTATATCATCGCGACAAGAATTAAATCATCTTTCTATAGATGGGCACTTCTATATACTTTCGACGAACTTTTTTTTAAGTTACGTTTGGAAAAATGACGCAACTGAAAAAAAATCGAAAAAAATTCGTCGAAAATATATCAAAGTCTTGCCATTGAAAGATAAAAAATCTTCGTCAGCGATGGTGCTTTTTCACTTGACAATTTCTTGCTTATGAAATATTTTATTTTAAAAAAAAAGGTGGAAAGTTGAGGTTTTTTTTAATTTTGATAAAAAAATAAATAAATAAGATTGGGTTTATTGGATTATTAAATAATTTTGGTTTTACATTGATCTCAACTCTTGTCACCACAAGACTTATTTTTTTAACAATCTAAATAAGAGTGACAACTTTCATTAATAATCGAAAAAATTACACGTTTGGTCCCTATGGTATACCCCAAATAACAACTTTAGTCTACAAGTCGTTTTTATTACACCACGATAATATTTTTGAAACCTTGCACGCATTTAGTCCCTATTTTGGATGGGTGTTAGTTAAGTCCGTTAAGCATTTTGCTTTGTTAGTCCTTCGTTAAAAAAATATGCACCGTTAGTCCTTATTTTTTAAAATATAGTTTTCCCTAGTTAATCCCTCCGTTAATAACAGTTATCGCTCGTTTTTTTTACATTATTATCCGTTTTTATCCGTTTTCGTTCGTTTTTATCCGTTTCCCCTTCTTTTTTTCGTTTTGTCGCTTTTTATCCGTTTGGACCTTTTTACGTTTTATCCGTTTTCGTCCATTTTTTAACGCCGCCCGTTTTTACGTTTTATGCATTTTTTATCCGTTTCGTTCGCTTTTTATCCGTTTTTTTTTTTTTTTTTTTTATCTGTTTTTTTATTCGTTTTCGTTCGTTTGCTTTCACAAAAATTTCCAAAAAATTTTGAATTTTCACAAATTTGAAAAAAATTGGAAAAAAATATTTTCGAAAAAAAAAAAAAATTTGAATAAAAAAAAACAAAAATTTGAAAAAAAAAATTTTCAAATATATATATATTTTTATAAAATATTTGAAAAATATTTTCAAATATTTAAAAAAAATTTATTCAAAATTTTTAATTTAAAAAAAATTTCGAAAATATTTGAAAATATTTTTAATTTTTAAAAAATATATTTGAAAATATTTTTTATTCATTTTTTTTAATTTTTATTTTTTCGAAAATATTTTTTCCAATTTTTTTTCAAATTTAGAAAAATTCCATTTTTTTGGAAACTTTTGTGAAAAAACGAACGAAACGGATAAAAAAAACAAAAACGTAAAATAACGGATAAAAGCGAACGCAAAAGGAAAAAAGCAGACAAAACGTAAAAGCGGAGATATAAACGAACACAAAAGGAAAAAGCAGACAAAACGTAAAATGGGCGAAACGGATAAAAACGAGCTAAAGCGGATAAAACAAACAAAACGTAAAAAATGGGCGAAACGTAAAAGCGGTCGAAACGGATAAAAGCGTAAAAAGCGGAGAAAACGGATAAAACCGACAAAAGCGTAAAAGCGAAAACAAAGCGGGAAAGCGGATAAAAGCGAGCTAAAGCGGAAAAAAGGGACAAAATGTAAAAACGGCAATAACTATTATTAACGGAGAGACTAACCTAAAACTATATTTTAAAAATAAGGACTAACGGTGCAAAATTTTTAACAAAGGACCCGATAGCAAAATAATTAACGGACTTAACTAACGCCCATCCAAAATAGGGACTAAATCGTGCAAGGTTTCAAAAATAGGTATCTGTGATGTAATAAAAACGACTTAAGGACTAAAATTGTTATTTGGGGTATACCATAAGGACCAAACGTGTAATTTTTTCTTAATAATCTATACTACATTATAATGTATTTAGGACTTCCTATAAAAGGAAGTCTTAAAAATATAAGCCTACACATGTTACTATAATTAGTAATTCATATAATTAAGAAAATAAGCATAATATACAATACTTTAATGCACATAATTTTCAGACGTCTAAGACAAGAAGATAAGCAGACACCACTTTATGCACAAATTAAAAAATAAAACACCACATTAATGCTATTTAATATAGTCAATTAATTAAGCGATCAATAAATACAATTAATACGAGTTATTAAAACACCCTAACATAATAAATACAAATTATCAAGATATATTGTACAACCAAATTAAGACGATTCTACATTAAATGTCACTAATACAAATAATATTCAAGCTCGAGGCAGGCAACAGTTAATGGGTTGCGAGTCGAATGGGCAAGCAAACGCAACTCGAGCCCCTTAACCGCGACGGCTAAACGAAATTCTTGAGATCCGTAAATTTATTGTCAAAAGAACATAATAAAATAAAATACATGATTCACGAAAATTTTATATCGGGCATCTGCCATAAACGCTTGCAGCCTGCGATTAAATGTCACTAATACAAATAAAGACATTATACAAATATTAAAGCTCGAACAGCAACGGCAAAATGGGCTTGGTCTCGAATAAGACGGGCCAAACGCTCGAGCAGAACAACGAGGGCAAACGAACTCGAGCCCGAACAAACGAGGCCAACGGCTCGAGCCCGAACAGACAATGCTAAATGAAATTCGATATCTGTAAATTCTATGTAAAAAGAATATAATAAAATAAAATACATGATTCACCGGAAATTTTATTTTAGGTACCACACAGAACGCATGGTGGTGCCGCACTCTGCTAGTAAACTAAAATACGTTATTCAATGAAAATTTTTTCGCAGACATGCATGCAACGCTACGTGATTCTCGCTATACCTTAAAATATACACATTACTCATTTCCAATCTACAAAATATGATAATCTCTCTCAAACGATTAGCAATGGCATAAAGTCATAAACTAATATTATACCCATTTGTTTTTGTTATTAGGCATTTTTAACAAAAGGCAGAGAAATGATTATTTTTTTTCCAGAAAAAGTCGCTATAAGACTTTTCTCATTGGAGCAACTTTAGCGATAGCTTAAGGATCTTCAAGTCATTGACTTGGAGCTTTCTCTTCCTTACACCATTTAAATATGTTAATAATTAAAGTACAAATAAGTTTTACAAAAGACTTTTTAAGCATTTGAGTAGATTTTATTATAAAAGGTAGAAGGTGATAGAACTATGAGATGGCAAAGAAAACGTCTTTCAAAGACTTTTTAATTGTGGATGAGCAAGAGTTTATGATATGTGTCGATTAGGAAGTTGAATGTTGTTAGGATTAAACTAGTTTCCTTATGTACGTTACTTGTCTTGCAAAGCAAGTAACCAACTTTGCTTAGATAGTGTAGCCCAATTAGGATTACAACCGAGATCTCCTTGGTGTCCAAGTCGTATTATTACTTGGATATCACGACCCTCTCATCTTTATAAAACGAGGAGAGGAGGTGAGGTCTCATCACATGCATGCTTCTTATTCTTTTTTTGTAAGTGAGTTATTTTACCCAACTAATGCTTTGAATATAATTTTCTAACTTAAATGCAAAATTAAGAAAATTGAACTTAATAACTTTGATTCAAAATAAAATACACAAACAGTGAACAAAAACTCTAACACATCGATTAACTCTTTTAGCTAACTATAATGATATGCAAGCATAATCAAGCGTTTTATTCATCATTCCGACCAAAACTTCTAAAACAATTTAAGCTTTTACCAACTAAATCAATAAACTCTAAATAACAATATTTTTTGCATAAAAAATTTTATGTCTAATTTTCTTACCTACACCCCTTGTATGTGTCTGATTTATGAATAAAAGCCAAACAAATGAAAAGGCAATTCTGGTTTTCGTATAAAACATCTTGAATTGATAATGGGAAACAGGTGTACAACATGCAACGCACTCTAAGTGGCAAATAAGTGAAAACCCACTTACAAACCCACTAACCTTATTTTAATCCTTAGCAAACGGCTCGGCTCGGCTCGACTTGTGAACAATGACGGCTCGAGCCGCGGCTCTACAATACACCTGAGCCATCCTCCTCTCTACAGCGGACCACACAACCAGCGGCTTCGCAACAATACCGACTCCTAAGTTCTACTTCAACAAATGTTACATAGTATAATATACACATGCATTATATAGGATAAAATTAACCCGGTTTGATCCCGTTCGTTTAACTTGGAACCGGCTTGACTGCCAGAAGGTCATTTTGGGCATTAAATCGGTGCTTTAACCAGATGAATCGAAAACAAGAACTTAAACGATTTGATTAAAAAACTAGCTTTTAAAACATTGCAATTCACTACCTTTAATCATAACAGTATCCTTTATCTTCGATTATTTTTGCTTCAACGCCATATTCATCCTCATTCTCATTCACAACTCACCAATTACAATCTAATTTTACCACACACATATTAATCTCATAATGATTGTATAGGTCGCTACGTTTGTGAATGAGAATTCACCCTTACTCTCATTGTCGTCTTTCACCTCTAACGCGTGTGGCAATACCTTCCTCTAATGAATAGTCTTTTCTATAAAACAATGAATTTTTATTGAAGGAAAATACCTTAGACCCAAGGCTATACAAGTGAAAACAAACACCAAATGTGTTGGAAAATTTAGTGCGCTTGTGGGATTAGTTCACACCTTTTAATGGGTTAGGAGGTACGGAGTGTACACCCATAAGGTCCATGAACACCACGACTCTTGTAGTGGTTTGTATTGGTAGTGCTAGTAGAAATCGCTTGTGGTTTTCATCGACAGGCGGTGTTTCCATCGATAGCGGTGTTTCCTTGAAGCTTATGTTTCCAGCTTGTGGATTCCACTAAAGTTTGTGGATTCCAGCCAGCGGTATCCACCGATAAGACTATGAAAGTATTGCTTGTAACGGTTTTGACCTATTCAAGTGGCAGTTTCAACTGCTTAATGACCACGTTTAATTGGTCATGTAACCACTAACGGCTATAATGGGAATAATTATGAGGCTATTAATGGGCCGATTAATACTCATAATTCCATTTGATTAGCTTAAAGTAAACTCCTATAAATAGGAGATCTGATTATGCATGAAGAACAGATATAAAACCATTAACACTTATTAGCGCAAGGGTTATAGAATTGTGCCTAATTCCATAACTGCATTTGGTCTTATCCCATATAGATATTCGTGTAACCCAGGCATTAGGGTCGAATAGTTTACTTTGGAAAGTGATCACACGATTCCAAGTGATATCCGGTAACCACTTTGTGGTATTTGTTTCTGCTGAATAGTTGCTTGTTTCAGCTGAAATTGATTATCTAACCCTGCTACTGGGCTCACAACACCAACAAAATGACCCCAAAATGGGAGCAGAGCTAAACCAAAAACGATATACAAAGTAGAAAATTTTAATCTCGAAGGAAAGAAAAATCGTACAATATTACGAGTATCTTAATTTAAGTTAAATTTGTGTTAACATATGACGTGCACTAATTCGAGTTTGTTACACCTAAGGATCGAGTTAGAGCTCAAATTATACTTATTGACTTGGGTTGTCGAGCTATTAAAATATTATGTGGTATGTATGTCCATGAGTCACGCATCTCAGATGGTTATAACATATTAACATGAAATCTTGAAGAGAAGAATGCCTAAATTAGATAGTTCAAACATTTTAACTTGAAGAGAAAAGTGATTAAAAATATTGAAAGGGTATATGCAATTAGCCAGCAACATTATCCTAATGTTAAATTAGTTATGGCAAGTATACCACAATATATAAACAAGTGAAATATATGGCCTTTAACCGATGTGGGAAGTAAATTTGACCTTTTTTCTTTGACACTCTAAGACGAGAGATTTAAGTTAGAGCCGTAACTACTTTCTTGAACTCGAATGAAAATGGCTCACTTGAAGTTATTTACTAAATCACATTATGTTGATGTTATTATTTAGCACCGTTATATGTAATTAGCCAAGAACACTATCCTAACGTCAAACTAGTTATGCTACGTATGCCACAATATATAAACAAGTGAAATATATGGCCTTTAACCGATGTGGGAAGTAAATTTGACCTTTTTTCTTTGACACTCTAAGACGAGAGATTTAAGTTAGAGCCGTAACTACTTTCTTGAACTCGAATGAAAATGGCTCACTTGAAGTTATTTACTAAATCACATTATGTTGATGTTATTATTTAGCACCGTTATATGTAATTAGCCAAGAACATTATCCTAACGTCAAACTAGTTATGCTACGTATGCCACAATATATAAACAAGTGAAATATATGGCCTTTAACCGATGTGGGAAGTAAATTTGACCTTTTTTCTTTGACACTCTAAGACGAGAGATTTAAGTTAGAGCCGTAACTACTTTCTTGAACTCGAATGAAAATGGCTCACTTGAAGTTATTTACTAAATCACATTAGGGTGGTGGCAACCCTCATTCACCATCCCTCATCATCCCTCACTATCCACCAATAACATTCTTCCAACTCATCTCATCCCCACACCACCCCTCATCATAGATTTTTAGTGGCAACTAGGGGTGTCATTCGGGCTGACCCGACCCGAACCCGACCGATTCAACCCGACCCGAGCCAATTCGGTTGGGTCAATCGAGTTCAAAATATATTCGGTCGATCGAAGTCAACCCGAATTGACCCGAGTTCTAAACAAGGTCGGGTTCGGGTATATTTTTTAGCCTTGACCGACCCGAACCCGACTAACCCGGTTCAACTACACTTTTACAATGTAAAATACTCGGGTTGACCCCGAACCGAATCGACCGACCGATTGACCGGCTGAAGTTGACCGAACCGATTGACCGACCGAGTTGACGAGTTTTAAACAAGGTCGGGTTCGGGTATGTTTTTATGGCTTGACTGAGTTGACCGACTCGAGTTGACCGAACCCGCCGGGTCAACGAACTCAATAACACCCCAGTGGCAACCAGGGTGCTATTCTGTCGGGTTGGTCGGGTTCGGTCAAACGGGTCGGTCCAAGTCGGGTCGAGGGTAAAATAATATCAACCCGACCCTATTTGAACTCGGGTTAGTCGGGTTCGGGTCAAGTCGGGTCGGGTCTAGTCGGGTCGGGTCAGGTCGGGTCGGGTCTGTGCCATTTACAAAATCATAGAATTTAAATGTGTAAATCATGTGCACTTTCGGACACTGGAATTGAAGTTATGGTCAGTGTTACAAATGAGGAAGTGTTACGTATAGGTATAGGACAGTCTCCAGCTGCAGCTGCTTCTTGGATCAAATGAAAATCCCTTAAAAGCGAGCTCTAAAGATATAATCTGGTCTTTACTTTTGCAAAGTTTTGTAGCTTTAAGCAAATTTATCTATTGGAGTATGTTTGTTGAAATTTTGAGTGGCTGATTAAGGTCCAAAAATGGCTCCAAATTTACATTTTTACATATGTGGTAAACATATCTAGCAAATAGACAAGGGAATAAAGATTAAAAAAAAAAAAAAAAAAAAAAATCTAACTCGGGTTAGTCGGGTTGACCCAACCCGACGAAGCAAAGTATTTAAACCCGATACCGACCCTAATTGTTACTCGGGTTAGTCGGGTTGACCCGATTGACCGAGTTAGATTTTGGACTGAGTAACCCAACCGAATTGACTCGGGTCGGGTTCGGTCGGGTCGGGTTCGGTCGGGTCGGCCCAAATGACACCCCTAGTGGCAACCATGTATCCCTACCCCTCGCCCTCACCACATTTAATTTTTTTTTTTTTTACCTTTTATATTTAAAATTATATCAAACAATTTAATTAAAACACATAATATTATTATTATTACTTAAAAGAAAATTACAAAATACTTAAAAGAAAATTACATAAAAAGGAAATAATACTTAAAGAAAAAGAAAACACTAGTCGTCAAGGTGTGGTAAGTTTTGAGCCGCTACATGCTCCGTAAGATCATATCGGAGACGGTTATGGATGTTTTCGTCGAGTAACTCCATGAGTACATTCGGTCATAAACCTGCACGACCTACCGATCCATTATATGAACCGGTGATAATGCCACCCCGTCGTCTTTTAAAATCATATTGTGTAATATGACACAAGTTTGAACTAGTTTGCGAATTTTTTGGACCGACATAGCCCGAAGCGGACGACTGAGAAGCATCCATTTTGACTTAAGACGACCAAAAGCTCGTTCGACATCCTTTCTTGCAGACTCTTGTAACTTCTTGAATCTCTTTTCCGTCGGGTCAGTGGGATACTTATATGCCTTAACAAACGTTGAATACGTAGGATAGATTCCATCGTTAAGATAATATCCACGATTGTAAAGTCGTCCATTTACATAAAATGAACTGCTTGGCGCCGTTCTATTTCGCCTCCGTAAGATACAATGGAGATCGATTCAAAACATTGATATCGTTGTTTGAACCGGTGGACCAAAACGAATGCCAATCCATAAATCATTTGAGCGACGGCTTCAAGCATAATAGTCGGTATGGGTGATCACCTCTCTTATATTGAACTTTCAAATGTCGAGGACAATTTCGCGGATGAAATGTGTACAATTAAGGCTACCAAGCATTCCGGAATGTGATGTCGTTGTTCATGTGCCTCGAATAGCCGTGCAACGTCATGGGATGTAGGCTACGTAAGAACTCTCGCCTATATAATTGGATTACCGCATCGCAAAATTTGTCAAGGCAATCACTACAAATATAAAAAACGAAAACATTTTAAAAATATATCGACTTATAAAAAATACCAAGTTATTAGAAACACAAACATTTTAAAAAATAACCTGAAGTTCTTCGTGCCATGTTTAGGTAGTCATCATATCTATCCGGAGGTCCACCCGTTGCTAGTTGTCGAATGGCCGATGTGCATTTTTGTAACGTCGTGAAACTTCTTCTCCCCCTCGCGTCTATGCCTTCTTGAAACCATTCGACATTCGCTTCAATATCACCAACAATTTTTACAAACAAGCTTCTATTCATACGAAATCTTTCACGAAAAACATTGGCGGGAAACCTTGGGTTTTCAACGAAATAGTCATTCATTAGATTTTCTTGGGCTTGTTCACGAAAACGCTCGATATACCCCAGGTATTGCTTGAGCTTGCCGTGTCTTGAGGGCATCCATTGCGGCTAAAAAGGTTGACATGGTAGAACCCGTTGAAGACACGAGTTCGGATGAAGACTCGGAGGAAAACTCCGATGATGAAGATGAAGATGAAGATGAATTCATTATTTTTGGTGATATGCTTGAGTAAAAGTTTTGATTTTTTTGATTGTAAAAGTATGTGAAATGGTTGTGTTAAAATAGAGATGAAATTGAAAAAGAATTTTTTTTTTTTTTTTTTTTAAGCGCAACGGCATGATTTTTAGCCGTTGAGCAGCTCGATTTTCTTCAAACCGTCTCGGTGAACTTTCCATTGAATGCTAAGCCCGCTCGAGCCCGCATAGGTTGCGGCGGTAGCCGCCGGCCGGCCAAGCCCGCTCCTCACCCCGAAGCCGTTGCCACCACCCTTATGTTGATGTTATTATTTAGCACCGTTATATGTAATTAGCCAAGAACATTATCCTAACGTCAAACTAGTTATGCTACGTATGCCACAATATATAAACAAGTGAAATATATGGCCTTTAACCGATGTGGGAAGTAAATTTGACCTTTTTTCTTTGACACTCTAAGACGAGAGATTTAAGTTAGAGCCGTAACTACTTTCTTGAACTCGAATGAAAATGGCTCACTTGAAGTTATTTACTAAATCACATTATGTTGATGTTATTATTTAGCACCGTTATATGTAATTAGCCAAGAACATTATCCTAACGTCAAACTAGTTATACTACGTATGCCACAATATATAAACAAGTGAAATATATGGCCTTTAACCGATGTGGGAAGTAAATTTGACCTTTTTCTTTGACACTCTAAGGCGAGAGATTTAAGTTAGCCAGAACAACTTTCTTGAACTCGAATGAAAATGGCTCACTTGAAGTTATTTACTAAATCACATTATGTTGATGTTATTATTTAGCACCGTTATATGTAATTAGCCAAGAACATTATCCTAACGTCAAACTAGTTATGCTACGTATGCCACAATATATAAACAAGTGAAATATATGGCCTTTAACCGATGTGGGAAGTAAATTTGACCTTTTTTCTTTGACACTCTAAGACGAGAGATTTAAGTTAGAGCCGCAACTACTTCCTTAAACTCGAATGAAAATGGCTCACTTGAAGTTATTGACTAAATCACATTATGTCGATGTTATTATTTAGCACTGTTATATGTAATTAGCCAACAACATTATCCTAACGTCATATTAGTTATGCTAAGTACACCACAATATATAAACAAGTGAAATATTTGGCCTTTAAACGATGTGGGAAGTAAACTTGACACAACACAAGTCTAACTTTACAAAAGTTATTGTACAGAGTTAACCAAATATTAATACAAACACAATCAACCACATACAAGTTATTTTATTTAACATTCCTGATCCAATTATTCTATTTTCCTTGACATTTTAACACGAGAGGTTTAAATTAGAACAACAACCACTTTCTTAACCTAATGTGTCGAGTTTCTACATAAATTTATGCTCAAAAGATAAAAAAAAATGAGATAAAGTAAAGGGGCCTAAAAACAGGTCCAATTCCAATCTCTCATAAGTCAACGTTTTTATGGATATTGTGACTCATTGCATCCACGTGTCATATGTTTATTCGTGAATTGATCCTAGTGGACAAGCAATGGACAATTAAAGTCAAAGCTAGTCGCCACGTAGGACAAACGGAAAGTATTAACGTTAACGTTAAAGGGGGGTTTTGCAAAGATGTGTGTTAATGTAACCGACTTTCTCGCTTCAATAATCAAATGTAATTGAATCAAAGAATTCATATTTTACCCCTGTAGTATAGCCATATGAACTCATCAGTCCCTGTAGCGTTTGATAAAAAATGGACTAACAATTATCATAGTTGTACACTTTGATAGTAACCCAATTAAGGCTCATTTAAGCAATGTAACATTATTATGCATTCTCCCGGTTCTATTTCCTAGGCGAAATATGTTGTAGTGGAGCTGAAGCTGAGGTTGAAGTTGGAGCTGAAGCTTATATTATAAGTTAGAAGCTGAAGCATATATTTTATAAGGTTTTTTGACGAACTAGTTAGAACTGAAGCTTATTATTGTAAAATTACATAAAAATACATCAAATTAAATCCAAATTTATTTACAGCTTTTACGTGATAATCCACTATATTTAAAAGTTTATGGCTTATAAAAAGCTTTAATAAACCAGTATTACAAACAAAACTAATTTAAATAAGCTCCTGTAAGTTTTGCGATAAACACAACCTAATTCTAATAATAGCAAGTACTTTGACAAGAAACAACTTTTAAGTGTCTATCAAGCTGGCTGTTTGTTTGAGGTTAATATGTTATTTCAGTTACATTCCGTTTGTACTTAATCTTTTTCGGTTTTAATATACTTTACCGGGCCGGGTATCCCTTTACCCAAAAAAGAAACATGAAAGTAGTTCCCAAAATAAAACTTCCTAAACTCAAAGTACCACAACAAAACATAGGAAACAATCTAGAAGTACTAAGATGTAAAACCCCCACATATTTAACTCCCCACTTCAACACACTTTCTTCTTCACATCTCAACTCTGTGTTTTCATTTCTACAATGGCAGCAGCCACCATTACCAAACCCCTCATCCTCACTCTCACAATCCTCCTCCTCCTCACCTTCAACGTCACCTCTAAAGAACTAGTAGAAGAAGAAGAAGATCTCAGTTTCTTAGAAGAACCCGAACCCGAATCACACGACCACCACGACTTCGAAAACTACGACGATCTCGATGATTTCCAAACCGGCGAAACTGAATACGACGAATCATCATATACTGAACCTGAAGTTGACGACAGTGACGTAGTGGCCTTGAACAACACGAATTTCGATGAGTTTGTGGGCAAGAATAAGTATGTGATGGTGATGTTTTACGCCACGTGGTGTGGGCATTGTCAGGCTTTGAAGCCGGAGTATGCGGCGGCTGCTACGGAGCTCAAGGAGGAGGGTGTGGTGCTTGCGAAAGTGGATGCGGGTGAGGAGAGCGAGTTGGCGCAGAAGTGGAATGTGGAGGGGTATCCTACTGTGGTGTTTTTTGTTCATGGGGTTGATAAGGTCTATAATGGCCCAAGAAATAAGTAAGTTTTTGAATATTGCTGTAGTTCGTTTGTTTGATAAATTTGCAACTCAATGTAGGTTAAATCGGTAGTTTAAGAGACTCCGCACGTTAGACTTTTTAAGAGAATAGCTAATTAAGTAATATATTCAGTTTGGAAATTGGGAATCTGGTATGGTCTTAGGATTTAGGGGGTGTTTGTTTAAGCTTATATAGCGGGCTTATAGCTTACGTAGTTTTCGGCTTATGTTTCATAAGCGCACTTTTGAGGGATTATGTTGAAACTTTTCAGCTTATATGCCGAAAAGTTAAGGAAATGTGAGATTGGTTTATTGTGAGATAGTTAGTTGCCTTTCAAAAAAAGAAAAAGCCAAAAAGTTTCAAAATAAGCCACAAAAAATGAGCTTATGAAACATAAGCCGAAAACCAATTAAGCTATAAGCCCACTATTAAGCTTAAACAAACACCCCTTTAGTAAGTCATGTTTTTTGTTAGTGTATTACTTGCTATGAGGAATCTTACTGAAAAAGTGGGTGTTTTCAGTTGTGTATTTGCTGAGTGATAATGGGCTGTAACTGGATCAAGTAAATTTTTGAGAAAATCTATAATCATATTGATACATTAACCTCCAAAGTCACTATTGGTTTGGTCACAAACAATGTGAAATATTCGGATTTGGTTGTTATGTGTGAGATTGGAAGGAAAGATTCTCAAAATTATGATTAAAGGAAGAAAGTTTTCAGGAAATAAGAGTAGTGTTAGTTATCGCTCTGTGAAGTGCTCTTTAGTCTTTTGCATACTCGCAAAATGGATGTAAATATCGCTTGTAAAGTGATCCAAAAGGAATTAACTTCGTGAGGAATCCGAGTGCCAAAAAGACTTACTTTGGAACTTATATGCATTTCTGTTCATGGATTGAGAAGAGTTTATATTCTTGTTTTTCTCTTCCTAGGGATGCAATTGTAACTTGGGTGAAGAAGAAGATTGGTCCTGGTGTACAAAATATAACCACAACAGAGGAAGCGGAACGTATATTGACCAGCGAGTCACCCATAGTTGTGGGATTTTTTGAAAATCTAGTGGTATAATTTCTGTTACGCTTGAGATCTTAGTCCTCTTTTCAAGTTATTTCTTAAGTTCAAATGAAAATTCTTTCTTCCTCAACTTAAACGCAACTAAAAAGGGGTTGCCTTTCTTTATATTACAAGTTATAACAGTTAGATTTTCAATGATTATGATGCATGCAGGGTAAAGATAGTGAAGAACTTGCTGCAGCTTCAAACCAAGATGATGAAGTAAGCTTCTACCAAACGTCCAATGCTGATGTGGCAAAGCTTTTCCATATCGACCCAAAAGGGAAACGTCCATCTTTGGTCTTGTTGAAGAAGGAAGATGAAAAAATTAGCCACTTTGGTACGTTTTCTCTCAACAGAGTCTTAAATTTTTAAATGTTTGTATAGTAATGGCAGCTGACACATTTATTTATGACTGGGTTGTTTGTTATGTTCTATTTCTGTAAGTTCAAATTTGGTCCCAAAACAAAACTGGACCATTCACATCGTCGAGTTTATGGTTTTCCTAATTTGTAATTCTCACTTTTGGTTAGGTCGGGTCTAGTTTCGGTCCGATGTAGACCCCTTTGAAACTTAATTACCTCTTCTTTAACCGTTAGAACACAATGAAGTCTTGATAACACCTTCTGATTTAACAGACTAATCATTTATAAAGGAAAATATGCATAATGTGTTTCGGGTCAACCCCACACACCCCGTTCAAATGCGTAACTGTTTTGATCTGTTACCTAACCTTCCTGACCTGCCCATTTACCAACAGCTGGTGACTTTACCAAGTCAGCAATAACAGAGTTTGTCTACAAGACCAAGAATCCTTTGGTGATTTACTTCACTCGTGAAAGTGCCTCACAAGTTTTTGAGAATGCAATCAAGAATCAGGTAAGGATTTCGACTGCATCAGTTTTGTATAAAGTTTATGCTTATAAAAGGTGCGACTGTTTTTATATATGCCAATGAATTCATGTGCAAAATAGTATAATAATTCTATTAACAACTATATAAAGCATAACAATCTTTGTATGCTTAATTGTTGTTTCCATCTACTATTATTGTGTAAATGCTACATAAATTTGTTGGTTACCTTTGTATTTCAATAGGTGATTCTTTTTACTACTTTGAATGATACCGAGAAGTTCCTTCCCATATTCCAAGAGGCAGCAAAAGATTTTATAGGAAAGGTTAGTATATCTGTTGTAGGATATACTTTTGTGAACCATAATACTTTGACTGTTATAAATAACCATTGTTCAATGAACACTTGTAAGTACAATGGTTTTTTTGCATTCACATTTTCACAAATTGTTGACTCGTTCATATCTAACGCAAATGTTAGTTTGCAAAAGTCCATCCAATCTTTATCCAATCAAATGCACTTGAAGCTGCAGTATAATAATGTTCAATTTCGTTTTTTTATTCACGTTTCACATATACTTTACATTAACATCCTACGCGTGTTTTGCAGGCCCTGTTTGTTTATGTTCCAATGGATGATGAGGATGCTGGTAAGCCAGTTGCAGAATACTTTGGCGTTGAGGGAGATGCCCCAAGAGTGAGTGTTCCCACCGTCATCATGCATTCCTAAGTCCTAACCTCATTGCCTATAGAACGTGATCATATCATGACATTGTTTCCATGCAGGTTATTGCCTTTACTGGAAATGAAGATGCTAGAAAGTTCTTTTTGGAAGGAGAGTTGACTTTGAAAAGTATCAAGGTTTGCAACAGTTGACTGTGCTATCATGGATTTTTTTTAGCATTATTAAACATAGTAATGATAAACTAACTGGCTCAACTTCATTCCGTGGCCATATTTTTTTCTTTTGTTTAATAGTCATTTGGCGAGGATTTCTTGCAAGACAACCTCAAGCCCTTCTTTAAATCCGATCCAATCCCAGAGACAGTAAGTTCACTTTTACAGCTACTCTGAAAATATATATGATGTAATTTACAAACAAAAGTTGTCATGTTTAATGTTTCCAATACTAAATATCAAATGCCACTTTTGGTCCAAACATTCGAATCATTGATCAATCCAATCCTTACAAAATTAAGCAGCAGAAACACATCCAAAAATATCTCTTGCAGCAGATTTTATTACAACAATGTTGTGTTTCTGATTATTCTATATTTTAATGTCACATAATAAGTTTCAAGACCCACATCCAAACACCCCCAAAACTCTTACATTACGTTTCTAGTGTGCATTTTTTTAATGTACTTAAGCTTGTATCTATCTTCGTCTTTAAATCTTGCTCCAGAATGACGGGGATGTTAAAATAGTTGTCGGTAATAACTTTGACGAAATAGTTTTGGACGAGTCAAAGGATGTTCTTTTGGAGGTACGCTTTTTATTTAATTAAACCGTTGAATATGCATCTCAACCTGTTTATTGTGATGCAATAATATAATATTCTGTTATCAGATATATGCTTCGTGGTGTGGCCATTGTCAAGCACTCGAACCAACTTACAATAAACTTGCAAAACATCTTAGAGGCATTGACTCCCTTGTTATAGCCAAGATGGATGGAACCACAAACGAGCACCCTCGGGCTAAGGTATTCTACTATTTGTCGATATTAAACTTTGGATTATTTTATTATATGTTAACTTATTTACATTTTCATCTTTCTCAGTCTGATGGATACCCAACAATTCTTTTCTTCCCGGCTGGCAATAAGAGCTTTGACCCCGTAAGTGTTTCATTAAACAGCCCACAAAGTCGTTATTTTATTTGATTTTTTTTAACCATATATGAAACTTTTGAAACTTGGGTTTTGCAGATCACAGTAGATACAGACAGAACAGTGAAAGCCTTTTACAAGTTCATCAAGCAGCACGCTGCCATCCCTTTTAAACTTCAAAAACCTGAGTCAACTCAGAAAGCCGAGTCAACAGAGAAATCTGAGCCAACTCAGAAATTGGAGTCGACTCCGGAAAACAGCAATCAAGATCTGAAGGATGAACTATGAGGTCCAACGTCTTCGGTTCTAATTTAACATTAGCATACATTTGCTTCCCGAATTGAATAATATTGATGGGCATATCTTAAAAGTCAAATTTTGAATTTTTTACTTTAAGTTATGTAAAAGTCAAAGGTTTACTTGCATATGTAGATACTATTTTATTCAAGTATATTTATATATCTCTGTGCCTGTTTCCAAACAAACGCTTTCTTGTGTTTTGTTCTTATGTATTTGTGGGTTCTCCAATTCCTTAGTACGACCTTAGCTGCCTTTCGGTATTACATATGTATTGACATTCTTTTGTTTTCTTGTCTTTTGATCATTGTTTTCATCACATCTTTTGATATAAAAGCCTGTTTTTATTAGTTCTGTAACACTGCAACCATGGGAAAACAGTTGCCATTTTTCTCATTGTTTTGGTTCGGTTATGGCATCGGTTCCTGCCTTACAAGGTTCCGGAGAATACTTCAGGTTGTACCACCCGCTCCAGGCCCGTCAGCCCCTAGTCCGTCACCCTTGCCAGGCCCAGCAGCCCGGTTTTGTCTCCATCAACAGCACCGGACCATCAGCTCCTACTTTGTCTCCATCTACAGCACCGGGTCGGGTCCATCCCATCACCAAAATTGCCACCTCCTGGTACTCCGCCACCTCCACCTCCACCTAGCGCGGCAGCAGTGGTAGTGACGGCAGAGGAGGAGGAGGTAAATCTTCTGGACTGAGTGGTGGACAGAAAGCCGGTATCGTTATAGGAGTTTTGGTAGGTGCGGGTTTGATTGGGTTTGCTACGCTTGTATACATGAAGCGCAATAGCAATATCAGGCGAGCACGTTTTGCTGAATTGTCTAGAAGATCACAACTCTGAGCTCGTTTATTTGTTCTTCCTACCAGTTCAAATTTATCATTTATCTTGTCTTGTTATATAGAGTGCGAGAGAAAAATAAGAAATCCGATTGTCGGATACGTTGAGATTTAGAGATATTGTTAAACAGTCACCCGACTAGATATTGTTAAACAGTCACCCGACTTTGATACCATATGCCACTAAGGTTGGGATGCAGTAGTGTTTTTTTTTTTTCTTTTTCTTTTTTCTTCTTTTCCGACATATATATCAACATTATATTTACAACATCTTGTTCAGATGACTATGAAAACGCATAGCTTTTCCCAAAACAGATTAAGCTGTGTACTACATGAAAGTACAGATACAAAACAATAATGCAAGTAATGCAACGGGTTATTAAAGGGCTCACCATAGCAATCCTGGTGTTAGTCAAATAAGTATCGAGTGAACTGACACGTCTGAACACAATGTAGCACCTGCATATGATTAAATGGCGATTTAGACGGGTAAATATTAGTACACTTAATTATACACCATCTAATAGTTCACGCATGTCTCGACTAAGACTTGAACATAAAAGCAAGTAAACCGACATGAATCTCTTTTAAAGCTACCAGGGAAAGTAGCAGTTTTTATGATGTACGCAGCTTAACCGTGATTGTTTCTGGACTTTTGCTTGACCATCCCAAAATGTACATCCACCATCGTTTAAACCTTGGTCTCTTTCAAAACCTTCGAACACTTGCCACTACACTACCTTAAAAACAATTCAAGATTTAAACATCCGATTTACTAGTTAAAAGAGTCACTCGTATGTCATTAATAACAGACATTTCGCAGTTGCATTTTAAATAAGGATACTGATGAAATAATGTAGCTAACTTGTTAGAATTTATTGTTAGTATGTACTCTACTAAAATTTCGATCTTTCTAAGCATCTTATTTTCAATTTCGACATGTGTGTATTTATTTTGCGACAGTTTTACTCCGTTTATTAATAACGGAGGGGTAAAATTGTAAAAGAAAAATAATACACACAAATGTCGAAATTAAAAAGTAAGATGAACACAAATGTCGAAATTATAAGGTTCTTGGTCCACTCAATACATTGGCACATGAGGTTTGGTTGGTCATCATTGAGGAGTGTCTTAGGCAGACAACAGCCTTCTACAGAAGGAAATGTAAGCTGCTACTGGCAAGAGCCCCAATGGATGGGTTATGGGTTCCTAGTGAAGTCATTGGAAAATTTAGTGCTGACTTGTGGGATTAGTTCACACCTTGTAATGGGTTAGGAGGTGCGGAGTGTACACCCATAAGGTCCATGAACACCCCGACTCTTATAGTGGTTTGTATTGGTAGTATCGGTGACAAGATCGCAGTGAAAGTAATGTTGGTGAAAGTCTTGCTTCAGGAAAGATCGCTTGTGGTTTCCGCGATATGCGATGTTTCCATCGATAGACCGTGAAAGTCTCGATGCTATGAAAGTCTTGATAAGCGGTGTTTCAATCGATAAGTTGTATTTCCACCGTAAGTGAAAGTCTGCTAGTGGAAAATCGCTTATGGAAAATATCGCTAAATGGAATTATAACTTCTTTATGACCACATTTAATTGGTCATGTAACCACTAACGGCTATAATGGGGATAATTATGGGGCTATTAATGGGCGATTAATACTCATAATTCCATTGGAATAGCTCAAGAGTAACCTCCTATATATGGAGATCCGAACATGCATGAGAAACACACAAAAACACTAAACACTTATTAGCGAAAGGGTTATACAATTGTGCCTAATTCTAAGCGCATTTGGTCTTATCCCAAGTAGATATTCGTGATACCGGGCATTAGGGTCGAATAGTTTACTTTAGAAAGTGATCACACGATTCAAGTGATATCCAGGTAACCACCTGGTGGTATTATCTTGTCTATTGATTGTCTTTACCTGCTGCGGGAGATAACCCCAACAATCAAAGTAAACTATTTTGTGATAATCAATGGCAACCGCCGCAATGAACACATGGCTTCAAACTTTGCTAAAGTCGGACAAGTTTGAAGGGTGGACTTTAGAGGTGGCGAAGAAGATGCACTTCTTGGCATCGAGCATGAGTGTGGTCTATGTGCCGACTACTCCAATTCACGATGATGGTGATGATGCTCTTGTGGAGCAGATCGGGAGGAGGAGCAAGTGGGAGAATGATGACTACATATGCGAGAGGTCTTATTCAGATGGTATGTCCGATTCTTTGTTTGATATTTATCGAACTTTGAATCTTCCAAAGAACGTGGATTCCTTGGATGCAAATATATGGTCGAGGATGCATCAAGTAAGAAGTTCCTTGTTAGTAATTTCACAAATTACAAAATGACCGATTCAAGACCGGTTATGGAACAATACAATGAACTTCTTGGAATACTTGGAAGGTTTACACAACACCAAATGAACATGGATGAGGCTATCAAAGTCTCTTGTGTCATTGATAAACTCCTCCTTCATGGAAAGATTTCAAGCATACCTTGAAACATATGAAGGAGGAGTTAACTCTTGTTGAGTTGGGCGGATCATTTGCACATTGAGGAATCTCTCAGGTGCGGGATAATGACAAGCCAAAGAGTAGCAATGCTCTTGGACCATCTGTTGTCAATATGGTGGAGCATAACAACTCCACCGGTACAATGACAACAAAGGCAAACGAAATTTCATGATAACACAAGGGGAGATCCTAACAAGAAGGCAACACCTACTTGTTGGAAATGTGGCAAGACCGAGTCACATTAAAAGGGATTGCAAGGGTGTTAAAATTGGTGGTAAAGCCAATGGATCAGCACTAATGGTTCAGTGGAGTGGTGGTTCAACCAACTCACCGAAAGGTCGAATATGTTTAATAAGTCTTTTCGATTTATTATGTTACATATGTATCTCGAATCTTTTATGTGCGGGATGATGATGTTGCGTGGTGGGTTGACTCGCGCACAGTTCATGTGTGCAAAGATAGAAGTCGGTTCAAGACTTATGAGTCACGAATGATGGTTCTATTCTTCACATGGGAAATGAGTCAACTGACCTTGGTGCATGGTCGTGGTTGTGTAGATCTTAGGTTTAGTTCAGAAAGATTGTAACTTTGTTTAATGTTATTCATGTTCCCGATATCGGGAAGAACTTGGTTTCAAGTAGTGTTTTGAATAATCATGGATATAAACAAGTTATTGAATCGATAAATTTGTTCTTTCTAAATGTGGTGTTTTTATTGGTTTGGTTATTTATGTAATCAAATGTTCAGCTTAATATTACCCCGACGGTGTTATTTCGACTTTGTGACCACATATGATCGAGTGATTCTAACCTTTGGCATGCTAGACTTGGTCATGTTCACTATAAAAGGATGCAAGATATGTCAGGGATGGTTTAATCCTCGCTTTTGACATGGACACCGAAAAGTGTAAAACTTGCATGTTGACCAAGATAACCAAGAAACCCTTTCAGGTGTTAGTCGTGAGACTAAGATCTTGAGCTTATTCACGATGACTGTGTGATTTGCATGCCACTCCTTCTTTGGGGAATAAGAAGTACTTTGTGACATTTATTGATGATGCTTCTAGATTTTGTTATGTCTATCTTTTACATACCAAGGATGAAGCATTAGATAAATTCAAAGTGTTTAAAAGCGAAGTTGAATTACAACTTGGGTCTTTGATCAAAAGATTAAGGATCGATAGGGAGGTGAGTACATGGATACTCAAGCTTTCATCTGTTGGAATAATCCATGAAACGATCGCCTTTATACTCCTCAAAGAAAATGGTATTTACGAAGGAAAAACAGGTCTTGAAGGAGATAGTTAATTCCATGTTGTCTATTCAGATCGAGTCGAGGTTCTGGGGTGAAGCTATGTTAACGACTTGCTATTTATTAAATAGGGTTGCCAACAAAAGGAACAAGGTTACCCTTATGAACTCGGACTAAAAGGAAACCCAACTGAACTATCTCAAGGTTTGGGGTTGTAGGTCATTGTAAGACTCACGATCCAAAGCAAAAGACTTTGGGTGAAAGAGGCATCGATCGCATCTTTGTTGGATATCTTGAGCATTCCAAGGCTTTTAGGTTCTATGTTGTTGAACCTAATGAACATGTTTCACTTAACTCAATAATTGAATCAAGGGATGCGAGACTTTGATGAGAATAGATTCTCATCGATCCCCCAGACCAAGTCGAGGATTCCTAATGGAACTCATGACACTGGTGTATCGAGGTCCTCGATGATGAACCATCGGTGGTCCCCGATGAGGTTGTGGTTCAAGACTTTGAACACGTGCTCGGGAAGAGCAAAAGGTCGGGACTCCAAAGTCATTTGGACACGAGTTTCAACTATACTTAGTTGAAGGTACTAGGATGAGGTCTCGGACCAATACTCCTATTGCTTCATTGTTGAGGATGGCCCCAAAACATTTGAAGAAGCAATGAAGTCCCGTGACATTGCTTTACGGAAAGAAGCAATCAATGATGAGATGGATTCCATCATGGGCAACAACACTTGGTGTTGGTTGATCTACCTCTGGTTGCAAACCTCACGGGTTCCAAATGGATTTTCAAAAGAAAATGAAGGTAGATGGAACTATTGAAAAGTTCAAGGCTAGACTAGTCATTCGTGGCTTTAAACAAAAGTCGAATAGACTATTTTGATACTTATGCCCACGTGGCTCGTATCGATACCATAAGGCTGGCGATTGCTATGGCATCTATTCACAATCTAGTTATTCATCGGATGGATGTGAAAACAGCTTTCTTGAATGGTGAATTGGAAGAGGAGGTTTATATGAACCAACCTCGGGGCTTCATCATGCCGAGCAATGAAAACAAGGTGTGTAAACCGATTAAGTCTCTTTATGGACTTAAGCAGCACCTAACAATGGCATCAAAAGTTTGATGAAGTGGTTTTGTCTAGTGGTTATGTTCTTAACCAAGTCGACAAATGTGTATATAGCAAATTTGATGAATCGGTAAAGGAGTCATCATTTGTCTATATGTTGATGACATGTTGATCTTTGGCACCGACCAAAATCGAGTTGACGACAAAGGAATTTTTGTCATCAAGGTTCTCCATGAAAGACATGGGGAGGCGATGTTATCCTTGGTATAAGGATTAA
The DNA here is from genome assembly GCA_022545495.1 of Chrysanthemum lavandulifolium. Lineage (NCBI taxonomy): Eukaryota > Viridiplantae > Streptophyta > Magnoliopsida > Asterales > Asteraceae > Chrysanthemum > Chrysanthemum lavandulifolium. Next base: position 48,348,457 of record CM040245.1, read on the forward strand.
ACATGAAAGTAATAGAATTTCTATCTCTCGATCTTATTATATTGAGAAGGTCGAGGAAATTCAATTACTTTGATTGTACTCGATGAGTACACCTATGGATACTGTGAGAAGTCGATGCCTAATCATGGCAAGGTCAGATCTCAACTTGAGTATTCTAGGTAATTGGTCGCTGATGTATGCCATGACTTGTACAAGACCGATATTGGTTTTGCGGTGGGAAAATTGAGCGGTATACTAGTAATCCTAGTGCTCATCAACGGCAAGCGATTCAGAGGGTATGAAGTATTTGAAGAGAACTATGGATTATAGTCTCATATATCTTGGTTACCCATCGTTGTTGGAAGGTTACATCGATGCAAGTTGGATCGATAACATCGAAGACAATTAAATCTACCGATGGTCGGGTATTCTACTTGGTGGGGTGCAATTTCTTGGGCATCCAAGAAACAAACTTGCATCACCGGTTCAACAATGGAATCTGAATTTGTGGCTCTACAGTTCTTTGGTAAAGAAGTTGAATGGTTGAAAAACTTGCTTTGAGATTCCATTGTGGCCTAAACCTATAGCACCTATTTCTATCCGGTGTGATAGTGCGGCTACATTGGCTAAGGCTTATAGCCGGATGTACAATGGTAAGTCTAGACACTTAGGTGTCGGGCATAGCATGATTCGCGAGCTTATCATGAATGGGGTGGTATCTATAGAGTTTGTGAGATCTCAATGAACTTAGGCGATCACTTGACGAAGGGTGCGGCTAGAGACTTGGTTATAAAGTCTCGCTAAAGGGATGGGTTTAAGTCCAACTTTGTCCTTTGAATGCTAGGACACCCAACTCCTCCTAAGGAAACTTGGGAGCCGAGTTCAATGTGGAAAGTCGAACATTCGATGGATGGAGCACATGTTTTATTTACATCCCAAGGTTGTGCTCGAGAACTGCCGAAAGGAGGATGAAGTCTTTGCTTTAATGGTTAATTTTCTTTGAAAAAGTGCTTGGCGGGAGCATGACTAAAGAGGAACCACCTATGTAAATGTTGAAGTTTTGCCGCCTGTGAAGCTTTGGACTTTAGCTTTTACAACATTTATGAATTTGGATATGGACACATGGCTTGTATAGTGTCGGGAGCTTTTAAGTGTTTGAAAACTTGTGTGTAGTTATCTTGGTATTCAAATGGGTTGAAGGGTTCAATTCTTAGAACACCCCGATTCTCGAATATTTGAACGTGTAATTACTAAGATGGAAATTCAATCCTCGGGACATTTTCATTTATGCACATGTTTTGATTGATGTTTAATTTTCATGCAAAGGAAGTGAACTAAATTTGGGAGGATTGTTGGAAAATTTAGTGCACTTGTGGGATTAGTTCACACCTTGTAATGGGTTGGGAGGTGCAGATGTACACCCATAAGGTCCATGAACACCCGACTCTTATAGTGGTTTGTATTGGTAGTCTTGGTGAAAGTACCGCTTGGTGAAAATCTTGCTTGGTGAAAGTATTGTTGGTGAAAATCTTGCTTGTGGAAAGTCGCTTGTGGTTTCCATCGATAGCGATGCTTCCACCGATATCTGATGTTTCCACCGATAGCAACCGTGAAAATGCGATGCTATGAAAGTCTCGATAAGCGGTGTTTCCATCGATAGGTCGTATTTCCTTTGTAAGTGAAAGTAATTGCTAGTGGAAAGTATCGCTTATGGAAAATCTTGCTAAATGGCGATTATAACTTCTTTATGACCACGTTTAATTGGTCATGTAACCACTAACTTGGCTATAATGGGGATAATTATGAGGCTATTAATGGGCGATTAATACTCATAATTCCATTGGAATAGCTCAAGAGTAACCTCCTATATATGGAGATCCGAACATGCATGAGAAACACATAGAAAATACTAAACACTTATTAGCGAAAGGGTTATACAATTGTGCCTAATTCTCTAAGCGCATTTGGTCTTATCCCAGTAGATATTCGTGATACCCGGGCATTAGGGTCGAATAGTTTACTTTGGAAAGTGATCACACGATTCCAAGTGATATCAGGTAACCACCTAGTGGTATTACTATTGTCATTGATTGTCTTTACCTGCTCGGGAGATAACCCCATCGAAGCCACACACCATTTTCTCATCCTTTCTATTGTGGTTGCAGGTCGAATGTATTGGATGAAATGGTGATGTGAAAATGTAGCTAGATGGTAGGTGCAAAAGAGAGTGAATTAAGAGACAATTGGCATGGTTCACACTATAGTGCAATTGTCTATTTTGAGTATCTTTGTGTTGACAGAGAAAAATGGTAATGAGGTTAGATATCGGATGCAGTAAAGAGTAGTATAGATTGATTTTGTGTTAAGTAGTATAGATTGACATGTGTGTATTTATTTTGCGACAGTTTTACTCCGTTTATTAATAACGGAGGGGTAAAATTGTAAAAGAAAAATAATACACACAAATGTCGAAATTAAAAAGTAAGATGCACACAAATGTCGAAATTGTAAGGTTCTTGGTCCACTCAATACATTGGCACATGGGGTTTGGTTGGTCATCATTGAGGGAGTGTGTTCTTAGACAGTTGAAGCCTTTCTAGAGAAGGAAATGTAGACTGCTCTGGCAGAGCCCCTAATGGATGGGTTATGGGTTCCTAGTGAAGCCACACACCATTTTCTGTCCTTTCTATTGTGGTTGCAGGTCGAATGTATTGGATGAAATGGTGATGTGAAAATGTAGCTAGATGGTAGGTGCAAAAGAGAGTGAATTAAGAGACAATTGGCATGGTTCACACTATAGTGCAATTGTCTATTTTGAGTATCTTTGTGTTGACGGAGAAAAATGGTAATGAGGTTAGATATCGGATGCAGTAAAGAGTAGTATAGATTGATTTTGTGTTAAGTAGAATTAGTAGTTGTGTATGATGTCCATACCACATTTGAGAATTCTTGTAATTTGTTTGATTATCAATTAATATAATTCAATTCTTTGCACCTTAAAAAAAAGGTCAGAAATTTTGGTAGGTTACATACAATCACAAATTTTGACAAGTTAGTTACAATTTATTTTATTTCTTATTAATTTTTTTTATGATTATTATTATTTTTAAATCATTATTCCCTTTTAACTATTATTAAATATTCATAGATCAATTATGAATATATCATTGAAATTAGGGCTGGCAATTTATGACCCGACACTAAATCTGACTTGAGACCGACATGAAAATTAACAGACTCGGGTTGAGTCTAAATAGGTTTCGGGTCATGTTCAGGTCGACCTACATAACTCGTTTATTAAACAGGTCAGGTTCGGGTTGGCTATAAGTTAAACAGATCGACCCGCCAACCCGTTTAAGATTTTTTTTTCAAATATAAAAAAATTATATATACTTTATTATACGAGTTACATGGGTTAAATGGGTCGACACACGAACCCGTTTAGCACTTTAGCCTATGTAATGTGCCAACTTGTTTAGATAAACAGGTTAAATGGGTCAACTTAAAACCCGTTTAACCTATTCAATCCGTGTAACCTATATAACATGTCAACCATATATATATACACGTGTTAGAAATAGGCCGGGTTCAGGTTATGTGTAAACAGGTTAGGGTTGACATAACTGACCCGATTATATAAACGGGTCAGTTTCGGGTTTGAGTCTTTTGACCCGCCAACCCAAATCCGGCCCGAATTGCCACCCCTAACTGAATTAGAGTAAATTGCAAAAACCGTCATGTGATATGCCCACATTGTAGCCGCATTCTTTGCCCAATATTGTGAAATGACTGAAATGACTTTGTCTTCAGTGTTTTAATTTGAGGTATCTTAGTCATTTCAAATTCAGGCAATGACGCTATCCGCACAAAAAGTTTCTCACAGAGACGGTATTAGCATGTTCGAAAAAGTAAGGACTGAGTTTGCAATTTGGACATACTACAGGGACAGTTTTTGCAATTTACTCATTGAAATATAAAAGAGTCCATTTTAATGAAGAAAATCAGAAAAGTTGAAAATAACAAAGAAAGCTTACATATAGATCATCAAATCATTCGACATTTGACCACTCTTCCTTTTTGCTAGGTATGTTCTCCCACTCCCCATTTTATTTCTATGTTTTATAGATCGACATTTGGTTGTTGTCATTATTATTCGTTACCTTGATCTGTGTTTAAATCTAATAAAAATGTAGTAATCTTTACCATATTTCATTGGTTAACTTAATGCAGTAAAGATTCAATCTTTAAACGTAAAGATTGTGGTTTATATATGTAATCACTATGTGGGTAATGCTGATTTTGGATCTTGATTTGAAATTGTTATAAATCTTGTGATCTTCTGAAATGAATTAGATCAAGTTGCTCAAATTGTCCCAAAATATGAATGCCAATTGACCTCATCTTGTAATTATAAAAATTCAATCTTGATATCTAGTATAGTTACCCTTGTGAAGATATTGCCTGCTTGACTAGATTTAACCGTTCGCCGAGAGATTAGTATCTGAGCTAAACATTCTGTGGCATATTGGAATCATGTAGCAAACATGGATGGTGGCAGCAGGGGCCAAAGCGGAATCCAATCATTGTTAGCGGCAGAGCAGGAAGCTCAGCAAATTGTCAATGCTGCACGAAATGGTCTGCACTCTTTGCACTAATCTAACCTGTAGTATTTTTGGATTTGTAAAACGGCTTGTTTGACTTAAAAGTGAAACTGTAGAACATATGCACCTCTTTATGTCTTCCATGAGTTCTAGTTTTGACACAACCCCGGTTTTTGTCTTCAGCAAAATTGGCTAGACTGAAACAGGCGAAAGATGAAGCTGAGAGGGAGGTAGCTGAATTCCGTGCTCAAATGGAGGCTGATTATCAGACAAAGCTCACTGAGGTATAGTTCCAAGATCAAAAAAACAATCATGTTTTGTAAAAAAAAGTTACAATGTGGGGCTATGATTTAGAGTTGACGGAGTGACAGTAGAATCGGCTTTTTTATGATTTAGTTTATTTACCCAAATAATGATACTTTTTTGGCTTAGATCATGTAGTAGTAGCTTTTATGTAGGATACGAGAACCATGTGATGCATTCAAAACAATTTCCCAACATTTTAGAATTTTATGCTTTTTACTCCGATTATTGCATTTTCTACACTAAACTAATTTATTTATGCCAAACAGTCTAGTGGTGACTCTGGTGCCAATGTGAAGCGACTTGAGAAGGAAACAGATGGAAAAATTCAACACCTAAAGACAGAATCCGATAGAATTTCACATGATGTTGTTGAGATGCTTCTGAAGCATGTCACTTCCGTAAGATGCTAATGAATCAAGGACCTCCAGACTTTGCACAACGTGTTCTTGTCTACTATCATTATTGTTCTTTCTTCGTGTATTGCTAGTATGTTCCATTATTTAATCATACAATACCTGAGTTTTTCTTGAATAAAATGTCCTCTTTGCTTGTGTAACAGCAATCATTCATTCTTATACTGATATTACAAATTCCATTTGAATTTGAAGAAGCATTTTCTATGACAATTGTTCGTATTTTGAGAAACAAGGGTAGATTCTTGTTTAGCTTTTGTATTTTGTTATCAACTCTATTCGGTACATATGGCTTGTTGGTCTTAAGTTTTTTAAGAAACTTGTGTTTGATGTGGCATGAGGTCTCATGTTTCATTCCCACTAGATGCTACTAGTGCTTTTGAGGGTCATGACCAAATAGCAGAACGCCTAAAATGTGATCAATTCGTGTGGGAATGGTGTCTTGTAAAGAGGGCCCAGATCCCTTCGCATTTGTTGCATTTCAGGTGATTTAATGCTGGTCTATAAGTTGCTTACATATTAGGGACTAATAAGTTGCTTGCATGACTATATACAAAACCGATACTATGCTACTACCAAATCCTTCCTTATGAGCGAAAGCTTGACAAATCGAGAAATATCTGATCCAAAATGATCACACAAGCGAATAGTCCCACCCCAAGTAGGGCTGGTCTTGCTTTTGATATCCCCTTTTTATCATCCTTTTCCTCTGCAATATGCATAGCCCATGCCATTGCTGGTGGAAGTACTCCATATAGCATTGTCATGCAATACCCTCCCTGTTCAGATAACACCCATCAAGAAACACACTTTACACACTCCAATACACCTCAACTAAAAACACACACAAGCTTACAGCGATGTCTGTAGCAGCAGAGAACGCATCTGGGACAGTAGTAGACACGAAAAGAGATGGACCAACGACCATAGCTGTGGCCGTGAAACCAACTCTATTGCTTATCCACCATTTTTCTGCCATTCTTGATTTCTGCAGTAAAACATCAAGATTCTAAAGCTTAAAAATAAAAACGCAGACGGTTATATACAAATGGAAAAGAGTTGACTATGCCTGTAATGAAGAAGAATCCCAAGTCAAATTGTTGAGTATCTGCTCTTTAAAGAACTCAGAGAAGCCTAGAAGGGTTCCTATTATTGATGTTCCTAATGCTAGAAGTGAAAATGCCTCTACCATAATCTCAACTCCATCCCATCTTTGCCTAATTTTACAGTCTTGAGATCATATGAATGAAATTGAGTTAAAAGTCAAGTCAAATGCTTTTGTGTGTGTGATCATTACCTCATAAGTAACTCGACAGGATCAATGAATGACTCGGCTTGTTTTGAGAGATTAAGAGCTATTGCATCCCAAACCAATAGTCCTATAAAAGGTACAACACTACCAAGCACAACTGAAGTCCTTATACGTCCAATATCACCTCCCAAATACGCGCAAAGTACTGAAAGTCATCATAACAAAATCAAAACCTTGTAGAGTTGACAGTAAGTATAAAAAAGAGGTAAAAGTACTGTGAAAATTTAATCATGATATGACCAACTTCATAGTAACAAACTTGTAGATTTGACTTCAGGTACTGAAAGGTATTGATTTAAAATACCAAGAAAATTTTATCGTAGTATATCTAATTTGGGTCGAAGCAGTTGGAATTGACTTAAAGTATTTACCAGGAGCTAGATCATGATAAACCAAAGAAAATATCATCACCGGAATAGTTGCAGGAACTTTTGTCCAATCACCAGTGCCCTCGAACCCTGACCACCCTCCAAATACAATTGCTAGAACCTCAATTGATACCAACAACCCTGTTGCACATCATGAAAAGACATGCTTCAAAGTGTTGACTTTTTGGAAGTCAAGTTTACATCAATATGACGAGAGTATACATTACCTATCATGGAGACCGTAAGAACTTGGTTCACTTGATCTGTGGTGCGTGTTCCTCCAACAGATACAAGACTTGCAAAGAGCATAGTGAAGAAAACACCTGAAACTGATTCCGGAATGTTGATCAAATGGTAAATAATTTCACCAGATTTTGAGGCATAGGCGATCATTGACGTGTAGCCCAAGAACACATAAGTCAAAGTAGCTATGGTTCCACCCCATTCACCTAAAGTCTCTTGAGCCATGGTTCTAATGGATATCACTTCTAAATCGATCTCATTGTCCATTATTTTTTTCTTCCTTTTAAGAAGTCCAACATTGATCTCCACTAGTAACAATGCTTCTATCAAGAGGAATCCCCAACATAAAGTCAATGATATTGAACTTGGAAGCAAACCCTGTTTAAGAAAGTCAAATGCAGCCCATTTATAATGTATGTCGTGCTTTTCTAAGCGATTATTGCAACTTGAATAATCAGCATCTAAGCGATTATTGCAACTTGAATAATCAACATCTAATTACCGTATGCCTAAAGCTACATGTATCTATTTTTTGCTAGATCAACTATAATGGTGAAAAGCAACATTCGACAGTATGAGCTAATGTCATAACTTAACTGCGTATGGTGTTCCACATTAGTAACTACAAAAACTTGTCCTGGCAATTAAATCATTAAATTTAGTAAAAATGTTCCGTTTGATGAGTCGTTGAATAACCAGTAGATACTAATATGAGTATATGACACCGAAAGTACAAAAATGGGACACTTTAATAACTTAAATGGCATGACGAATTATACCAAGACTAATATGAAATGTCATATAAATATATTGTTAGCTTATAACATTAGCTCTAGCTAGTATGATCACAATTGGAAAGTTTTCATAGGTTACCGCAGGAGAAGTTTTCATGGGAAGAGCAAGTATCCCAGACCCGATACTCGTACCAATAATCAAAGCTACCGCGCCAGCAACAGTTCCCTTTTTCGTACCCGAAACTACAATCTCAGCACTCAAATCATCCCCTTTAGTCAGCTTCTTAAAAGTTCTTTTCACTTGTGAACCATCTCCTTGCAAATTACATTTTGTATAACCATAATAGTAGTAACTTCTGTTGAAGAAAATAGGTGTCGAGTTTCGTGTTTGATGAAGTACTTTAGTCCATGATGATTTGGTTATGTAAGGTTTAGTTTGATGGAAGCATGAAGATGAAGGAATATACTGAATCTTCATAACTGAGAGTGGAAGGTGAGGTATGAAATGGAGATGCAGTTTTGCCAATAAATATCTGGGACAGGAATCTTAAAAATTTATGACAAAACTCTGTTGGGCAATTGTTGACATGTCTTTTAATGATTTGTAAGTTTTGCACCAAGTATGGTCCACTCATCTTTACCTGTCTAAGTTAAAATCTGGATATTTCATTCTTGTATCTATAACATTCTTGTATACTGCGACTTCTTCGAAGTATGTTTTACTGTTATGGACTTCGCTGACCATCTATACATATGTAATTAATTAGTGAGGTTTGAACCAAAAATCTCTTGCGAGAACATTAAGGTTTCTGACCTCAAAAACATGTACTCTCACGAGCAACCACATCCACAAAAAGTTTACAAAATAATATCAACTGACTTGGCGACTAAATGCGGAGGGTAAGAGGAAAAAATTATGATCTGATATGACGACCAAGACACTGACGAGCAGTCATTATATGTGTATAATTCTGTAAACTTTTTGTGGATGTAACTATCGTTGATGCAATAGTTAATACATAATGTATTAACTTTAACCAAGATATATTTAATGTATAAAATTTTCTTTTAGACAGATTTTTTGGTTTATTTTAGCATCTTGATTCCCTATTTTACCTGGCTCAAAATATAAGTTGATTTAAAATATGTTATTAGACCACGATCGACATCACTTATGTAGACCTTTTGTCTATTCTTAAAAACTAATTAGCACGTTAAAGACGTGACTAGTCTTCCAATAATTGTCTACAGGATGTGTCCACGTAAGATATTTTGACAATTTACACAAATAGTCCGTACTGTTTTAGAGACTTTGTATTCAGTTCTTATGTATTCGTAGCAAACGTTATGGTCTTGATCATTCTAGTTGAAAATGTTGGCGATGCATTTGTTCAACATGACGCATTTTAAGAAGCTTTAACTCGTGTTGTCAGTATTACCGATATAATGATGTCAAACTTAATAGTTAAATGGGCTAATGACACGATAATATTGTTGGAATTATATAACACGACAATCATGTATAAAACATATAAAACATTGTTAAAACGCAAGTGCGGGCGTATAAGAACTAATTAATGAATAAATAATTAACATAAATGTAAAGTATATATGACTTTTCGATTCTAAATGCCCAAGAATCAATTCATTTAAACTAGAAGTGATGAACCCAATTAGGGTTTATAGGATGATGTAATTACCCTTTACCGATTTTGTAATTCAATCCAAGATACTAACAATATTGTCTTAAGACTAATGCGTTGCATACACGCATTAAATCAAATTAAAGTAATGCTAGTTTTAAGAACACGAAAACTTTTGTTTTGGAAAAACAAGTGGATCGACACCCAAAGGTGTTTGTTCGATCGGTTATGGACAAAAACACACAAACAAGTTTTAGGTTTTTGATTAAGAGTACAAGAGATGGAATACAAAGACCCTATGCCTTGTATTTATACACAAGATAACTTGGTTACCAAGTTAAGCATGGGTTGGGCTTGGGAAACCCTTTGGCCGATCGGTTATGCATCACCAAGAGGGTTTCTGAAACCTTCCCAATCTCTGTTTTATTATTTAGTCCTTCCATTTAACATTTAACGATCGTTAGTCCATTACACTTAATTAACTTAACGTCCGTTATATATTTCGTGTAAATAATAAATAAGTGTAACATTTTATATTTAATTATTAACTTTAATTCTCATACGCAAAGTGTGAAATCTCGTTGTCTCGAGTTCGATCCTAACTCACGACTACTATTTTATATCCATAAAACCAACAACTCCCACTTGGATATATCTTAATAGTGTGATCACATCGGTTAGCGTCTAACAACACTTCGATGCATCTAGCACGACTCGAGTAAGGCTCCTGGAAAACCTTTTAATGATTTCTCATGATTATTATTCTTTTGTTTATAATACCACGTTAAATAAGGATATGAAATTAAGTCATTCTTTATTCAACCATTCATTTTCGTTTTAAGTGAATGACCAAGATTACAAATCTTACGAACATATTCGAGGAGATATTGGGTGCGCCGACAAACATCTTGTCAACGTTACGAGGGCCCCAACAAAGATTAAACTCCAAATAAATTTGAAGGAACAAATTCTACCTTGACTACAAGAATAACCCACAAACTTTGTAACACTTTTGTAAACAACCCTTATGACTACCAGTTACGTATAGCGTTAAGTTGTTCCACATAAATGCACTACATTTATGACACTTATCTGGTATCTCAAGTCTTAGGATAAATATTCATAATTTACTTAACAACAATATCCATAAAGTAAATTATGTAGTTAAGATGAGTCCTATATTCAATTCATTGAATATCATCTGAAACGGGTATACTTTCCCATCAATGTACTTTCAAGAATATTCTACCACATATCTCAGATTTGTCTTAGTTTAATGATACTCCCATATCATTAGCTGACAACGGACAATTTAGAATAACTTAGTTACTCATGGATTAAACATGCAAATATAGGACAACAATATTATAAATGAAAATAAAAACATAATCAAAAATTTATTTCATCAAAATAATAAATGTTTACAATATCCTTTATCCAAATACTAATCACATTTATGCATGAAACTATTAGCCAAACGAAGTCCAATGCCATTGGGAAGAACAATAAGCTTTTCTCTAGGTAAAGCCCTAGTGAAAGGATCAACTAAGTTTTCATCTGTGTGAACTTTCAATAGATTAATTTCACCTTCTCGGACTTGTTCCCGAACATAGTGATACTTAGTAGAAAATGTCGGTGCCCTTCATGACTCTAGGTTCATTGGCAAATATGATTGCGCAGAATCGTGTAAGATATAACTTTTCACATACACATCAAACCATAACACAAGGTGGCGATAAGATGGAATTCTAGAGAGAAAGTTAGAGGTTTAGGGAACTTAGTGAGAGAAAGTGAAAGATATTATTATGAGTTCCAACTCTACCTTGGAAGGTAGAGAGTATTTATAGTCTTACATAACTCGCCACACTTTGGGTCGTGGATCGCATACAGCTGGTAAAGACCCGTCTGTCCTCCACGGTGTTACTTAACTAAATTACTACTTAACTTAAAAGAACTACGACTACGAGCTTAACGATTACATATACTGAGGTGACCGACTCTTTAATACCGGAATTTCTAATTCCTAACAATCTCCCTAAGGAGGTCACCTCAATAATGTACCAAAATTACATTGAATACAAATAGATATAACATTTAACAATTGATCTTGCATTCTTGATGTAGTCCTTGCTCCTAAGCTCGTAGTCATTGATTCTTCACAATGCATGTTTGGTTATTCCAAGTGGAGGTCTTTATCGATCCACGTGATGATAAGTTTGAGCCATCTTTGAGATCATCACCATCAACAATCTCGAGACATCCATTGTGGTGTTGTGACTTTGGGACCGACATGCTCACATTCGGATCATGATATCTTCTCATCGAGTAGCGGAAGCATTTGTTGAATCATGATATTGGCAAGCAGCAGAAAGCGTAAGCATGGAGTGAAAATATCGAGTCATTGATGCACTAATCATGATTTCTTTTGAGATGAATGTGTTAAGTGAGCATGCGGCTATGGATTGACCGCTTCATTCGATCACCGCAAACGCCGGGCGACTCGCATACAACAAGCTAGCAACAAATCGCACGAAAGTGTCTTTGATCACTTTCGATGAATTGAGGTACACGCCCACGGTTCCCCGCTGATCAAGACAAGTACCGCTCGTGATCGTAGGATTCCTAAGAATCTCCTTGATGTGGTTTCGCAATGTTCTAGTCGTTCTCAAACCGAACGCCTCAAAGAAGACAACACGGAGTGAGTGAACCAAATAATTTTAAGTCCACCGATTGATGAAAAGAGATTTGAAAACAATCGTATTGCTCAATAGAAATTGTTTTTGCAATACAACGAAGGTTTTATTGAAAATCAATTATCAATCATAAAATACCTTTTGGTTTGAAAATGAGTACACGGTCGATGTGCTAAAGAAAAGAGTTTTTAAGCACAAAGACCGTTTTTCAAAGGTATCCGTCAATCCATAACTCGAACTGTGATTGATTCAAGAGATTGAATCGCCCCATTGTTTCTGCTCGCTTGTCACATGGTTGATCTATATAATAGATCTCACATGCCACCTACCAGAGCTTGTTTGATGTTGGCTCCGTAAGGCTTTCCATCTTCATTGTGAATATGTAAACACATCACTCGGATGTTCCGCAATACCACAAGGATAATGCGAGGACTCAAGATATAATCTCTTTCCACATTGTGTGAAAAGAGAGTCTTCATTGAAAGTGTCCTAATGAGATTTATTGATGATCTCGTGGCTCTAGACTCAATTTGTGCATATTTGGATCCTATAACGGAGACTAGGAGAGGGTCTCCTTCTTCAATATCAACCATCTCTAAGAGAAAGTCGATAGATAATGTCGGTTCCCGTGAGAATGAAACAAGCCCTTTAAGAGGAACTTGAGTGGTTTGAAAGTTGAAGTGCAAGCAAGGCCACCGGGTCCATGACGCCTTGTCTTCAATACCGATGTTACCATCAAGAGTATATGAATTGAACCCGTTTCGCCTCTAAGGTTGAATTAATGGAGGGCTATTTGTTTTCACCCTATTCTCATTCAATTCTTTTAATTCTTCAACCCTTCAAGCTTACCGAGACTTCATAGCTAGAACCTTGTTGGGTTTATTCCAAGACTAGCTCGCCTTAGTCCGCACTCTTCCCATATCTCATTTTTCTCCTTTTATCATCATACCTAAGGACTTCTACACTAACTAGTGGATTGTCCTCGGTAGATCCCTCCGGCTCGGCGGATCATGGGAACCAATACCTAACCTTATCATCCTTATATCACCGCATATAAAGTAAAGTTGGTCGGTCAATTTGGTATTGTTCATCCGCCATTGGATCCAATTGAAAACCATTTGAAAATCAATTCGTATACTTGTGATATATTATCAAAGCATTTTGTACCGAATTGTTTTTGATATTTTAGAACGAGAACTCCCTCAACATGTGCATCAAGTATTTGAAAATGTTTTGCACACGGAGGCAAGAGAAAGAATTAACTTTTTGATTACCATTTTCTAAAGATATCAACATCACTTCCTCAACAGATCAAGTAGGTATAGCATTTCCGGAAGGATGAGGTTTCCATGAATTTGCTCCCCTCAATATGTGCCTCGAGGTTTGAAAAGAGTTTTGCACATACTAGAGGAACCCGCACATTAGGATGAATGATCACGCTTCAAATCAAAGGTTTAAGATAGATGCTCCCCTCAACATGTGCATTGAAAAATTGAAATCGTTTGTCACATGTGAGAAGGATAAGATGTACATTCTTTTATAACCATTTACCCGATTATCGCTTTAAATCCAATTTAAATCACACATTCTCCCCGATCACAATTATCAAATCATTTGAGATTTGTGATCTCGTATAGATTTAAATTGATTTTGAAAGCTTTTAAGGAGAATTGTGACTTGATTGTGAAAGTGTTTTAACCGATATGGATCGGATTTTAAGACTTTAAACTCCATTTATAAAACATGCATGTATATCTTTTGAAAACAATTTAATGCCAAATAACTTTTTAATTTAATTGAAATCATTCTCCCTCAATCAATGACGAGGTTGTTGATCGAGAGATAGAGATTTTGACAAATAAGTCCCGATGATTATCAAAATAGAGATCGAGTTATTTTTCAAAGCATTTGGTTTTCAAGCAGATAAGAGTTTATAGAATCGAGCATAGAATTTGAAAACATGGTAAAACATGGCTCGTTTCTTTTTTTTAAAACCGGTTATTGCCTCAAAATGACAATAAACCATTTTCTTTCTCCCAAAAAAAAATATTTTTTTTTTTTTTTTTTTTTTTTTTTTTTTTTTTTTAAATTCGAACAACATCTAAAATCCCGTGTCATTCTTTGAATGACAAAGACAAAGACCGTAGATATTATCGAACCGAAAGAAACATGACAAAATGACAATATTTTTGAAGATTTTTCAATTTTTCGATTTTTATGGATTTTGAAAGTTTTATAATTTTGTATTTTGTATTTTCAAATAAATATTTACAAGAGATAGATGAAGAAAGACCTTTACTCCTCGCCTTCCTCCCAAGACGTTTGAGAGTTTCGTTGAAGGCTTTTCAAACCAAGTCGTGGAAGAATAAACTCAAAACGCTCTCTTGGAAGAGCTTTGGTGAAGATGTCCGCTAACCGATATTCGCACTCACAAAATATAGTTCCACCACACCTTTTTCCACTTGTTCCTCGATGAAATGATGTCGAATGTCGATATGCTTTGCTCTTGAGTGTTGAACATTGTTGCATGAGAGAGCAATAGCACTTTTATTATCACAAGACAGAGGGATTTTGTTGAATTCAAAGCCATAGTCGATAATTGAGATCTCATCCATAAGATTTGAGCACAACAAGATGACATGGCTATGTATTCACCTCAGAGAGGAAATAGAAGTACTCATTTGCTTCTTTGAAGACCACCACAAGCTTATCACCCAAAACCGAGCACCTCCCGACGATTTCGACGTGTATCTTGACAACCCGCATGATCAAGATCGTGATAGGCCGTTAGTGACATACCGTGTCCTTCGGTACCATAGTCCCATATTGATGGTTCCTTGAGATACCGAAGACCCGCTTAATCGCTTCAAGGTGCTTTTTAGTAGGCTTAGCTCGGTATCTAGCACACATGCACACAGAGAACAAAATGTCCGGTCTACTAGCAAGTGAGATACATCGTGATCCAATCATACTCCTATATTTCGCTTGGTCAATCATGATCCCCGAGAGGTCCTCATCTAGTTTGGTTCGGTCAATCATGGGGTGTCAACAGGTCACTTGAATCAAATCCAAATTTCTTTAAAATCTCTCGTTGCATATTTAGATTGATTTATGAAAATGCCTCCGGACTTTGAGAAATTTGTAATCCCAAGAAAATGACATTTGTCCCATCATTGACATTTGAAACTTTGAACTCATTTCATTTGAAAACGATCACATTCCATTGGGTCACGAGGCAAAATAATATCATCAACATAAATTTGAACATGAATCAAATGTTTGCTCGACTTCCGGTGAACAATGTAGGATCAATCGCCTTTGATGAATCCGTTGATAGAAGAAACTTTGATAGTGTATCATACCATGCCCTGGAGCTTGCTTTAAACCGTAAAGAGCCTTCTTCAAACGATAAACGTGAGTAGGATGCTCTTGATTCACAAATCCTTCAGTTGGTCGACGAGACGACTTCTTTAAGATCTCCGCTAGAAATGCCGCCTTTACATCCATCCGATAAACTACCATGTTCTTACTAGCAAGATTAGCCAAAAGATTTCGATTGCCTCGATTCGAGCAACCGAGCAAAAGATTCTTCAAAGTCTATACCTCCTCTTGACGATATCCTTTAGCAACTAATCGAGCCTTGTTCTTCAACACATCACCATGCTCATCAAGTTTTACTTTGAAGATCCATTTTAGAGCTATAATCATAGCACGCCCCGAGTGTACTAACTCCCATACATCAAGACGATCAAACTCATGAATTTCATCTTGCATAGCATTGAACCGCCTATCTTCATTCATAGCGCTTTAACATCTTTTGGTTCGATCTTAGATAGTACGGAGTTGAAGAAGCACCATAAGGCATCGGTTCATGAGTTGCTTCCGGTTGATACAGACGAGAGGGATTTCCAATGATGTTGTCTAATGGATGATCGTGAGTCCATTTTCCGAGGTGTTCATGTGGCATTTGTTGAGGAACCGAGGTAGTCGAGTCGATGTCTCTCAAGAAGATGGTTCGATGATGATTCGTGAGTAGCAAATATGTTTTCAAATGGAGCATCTTCAGAGTCGCAAAGGGATTAACTTCATTATTGATGTCGTAAACATTTCCATGATGTACATTTGAAGAATGATGATTTGTTGATGAGATCAAGGATCGCAGCAGTGCTTCTTGGCTTAAAGATATTGAGATCGAAGGATTGACTTCATTCATCGGAATATGAGCATCCTCTCGTTGTAGGGATCAAGACCTCATTAGTAGTAGACTCATACAGCTCATCAAACATTGGATCAAACAATTTCTTTACATCATCTTCGATGGAGGTACATATGGTGTTTCTTGAGAGGAGTTTGGAACAAGGGATGAACCAATAGGACTGCTTTTGAAGTGCGGGTCCCGAATGGAGTGTCCAGAGCCATTTGACCGGTCACCATCAAACGTAACGTGAATTGTTTCCATGATATTTCGGGTTCTTTTGTTGTAGATTCGTATCCCTTTTGTTTGGTGCATATCCTACAAATACTCCAATGTCGCCTTTAGCTCTAAGTTTGCCCAAGTCTTGACCTCATTAGTTGGATAGCACAAGGCACCAAACACACGAAGGAAAGATAGATTAGGTTTTCGTTGTGGACAAGTTCATATGGAGTTTTTCCATGAATGGTGTGAATCGTGAACGATTTTGTGTGTAGCATGCAAGGGCAATTGCTTCACCCGTAGAAACATTGGAACCTTTGAGTAGATCAAGATTGTTCTAGCAGCTTCAACAAGAGTACGATTTCGCCTTTCAACTACACCGCTCGCTGAGGGGTTCGTGGAACACTTCTTTGATGGTCGATTCCAACGCTTTCATAGAATTCACTAAGTTGTTTGTTGACAAACCCGCCCATTGTCTGCTCGATAATTCGACGCTTTGTTTAGTCTAACTCGCAATTGTTTGATGAGTTTGATGATGATATCGAGTTTCATCCTTTGTCCTTAAGAACTTGACCTGTGAATCTAGAATAATCATCAACCACAACTAACACATATTTCTTCCCAAAGATATTCTCGCACCTCATTGGTCCACATAAATCCATATGAATCATATGAAGAACTTCGTGATGAGTTAGTAGGTTTGGGTTTATGGGCATACTTCTTGCTTTTTCCCAATTGACATGTCGAACAAAGATGATCCTTTTCATACTTTAGTCTAGGTAAACCTACAACTAAGTCCTTTCTCGAAAGATCGTTGATGGTGCCAAGTTCAAGTGATTGAGACGACGATGCCATAACCATGACTTTGTTTTGAAGCCTTTGATAACAAGCAGATTGGTGAAGCTCTCATCATGTCATCGATAGAGATAGTGTAAAGGTTTGAGCCACGAGTTCCTTTCAACAGCCTTACCATTAAGATCTCTAACAAAGGTGTATGTTTTTCAAGGCTACTTCTAGATCGTAGTCACGAATTGACCAACAGAGAATGATTATGACCTAAACCTTCCACATAATACACTGGAGATGACACTATCACCAACAACATAATCTCCATAACCCATAATAGCACCGAAATGATCATTACCAAATCTAATAGCCCCGATGAATTTGCTCACGGTTCATGAGCCGTGACCGTCTCCAAATATATGCTTGGAACAAATGAGTCCGTGTACCACGTAATCGATTTGAACGATCCGCAGCTGAACATGCATAAGAATGGATAATCGATAATTGGGATCCCCATGCAAGAATGGGTTCCATTTGGTTAGTAGCAACAGCTTGGAACACCCACATCGTAAATAGAAGCATTCATATCGATAATGAGGTAATGGAATCATTATGAGTAGATGCAATACTAGTGTCTCAGATAGTCCTGCTTACAAGGTGACCACTTCTTAAGGGAATAGTTCTACCAAGAGGCATCCATTTTCTAGTGGGCATTATCTCGATTGGTCTTATGACCAATGTGTATCCAATAAGAACCTATTCTCATCGAATGTTCTTCCCGTGGGTTTCCATTGTTTTCTAACTTTCTTTCGCTTTTGCCTTTTAGCCTTTTTAGCATGAATTTTAGCATTAACAATATTAATCGGACAATTAACATCATTAGGCAAAGCATTGACATCACATCCATGATTAGAAATGTAATTCAAGCAATCATCAAGACAAGGTTTGCAAATAGTATCGAATTCAATTAATTACAAGACGCTTATGGCTAATACTAGAATCAACACGATTCGCTTTATTCGATTCAAACTTAAGGTTCCTAGATTGTTCTTCTACTTTCTTCCAAAGGCACATTCTTAGCTTGAGAGGTCCTATCATTCCTTGTATTGTCTTGAGACTTTGACCGCTCCCTTTAATGTCACCGACACTCCTGTAGAGGAATGGGAACATTAGTTTGTTTTACTACTCTTTGCACCACCGCTTAGATGTGCCGATCCGAACTACATGCAGTGCACTACGGTTCACTTTCATAAAGCTAGATGTACCGAGATTGGTACTCCTAGAAGGCACATTAGAGTTCACTTTCCTAGCATTGATGATCTAGAATCGAACTACTCAAGGGTACACTACGACTCTCATTCAAAACATTGGGAATCGAGTGCATCTCATATTTGGCCTTAGGCATTGAGCATGGAATCAAAGGGTTAACTCTCTCACCTAATGTCTTTGGGCATATGGTGATCAAGCATTCTAAGATTTCTTGAGATCGTTTGGCATATGAGCATGCATGTCCAATTGCATTATCATGAGGTTTCTCTAGCTTATCCTCTTCAACAATCTCACGCAGCATTCTAAGCAATCCTTAAGGGATGAGAAATATGTTTGAATGGCAAGTTTGTTGTTCCTTAGGTGAGGGGGACATATGTCACGATAAAGCGATTTATTGCTAGAGTGAACCTTAGATACAACATTCTCCTCATTGATCATTGGCATTTTCCTTTTACCCGACTCTTCGATTCTCAATTTCCTTTTGCAATGAAGTTATTTGTTCGTTGTTTTGTTACGAGTGACTTTAATTGATTCAAACAACTCATTGAAATGACGCTTAACCTTTTCATTCTCTTCTAGAAAACTTTCGCTTTCCTTTGTAAAGCATTTACTAGGTTTTGAAGATGAAACGCTTGAGAATTCGAGAATCTAAAGAAGGAGGCATTTGGGAGCTCGTCATATTGTTCGCTTGACCCTTTAATTGAGAGATTTGGGCTTTCAACTTTCTCGATCGTGTTACACCGAGCTTGAATCTGCTCATCTCGCTTGTTAATTTGAAAATCGCATCAAACTCGAGCATCCAAGATGTCTTGATATTTGAAGTTTTGACATTTTCTTTGAGATGTTGATATTTTAGTTGTAGATTAAAATACTCAACTTCTAGTTTAGAAAATGTTTAACCAAATTGTCATGATCATCCAGCTCAATTTTCTCATTTAGTTTAGAATTAGTTTTTCAAGCTCAATGACACGATCATGGGAGACTTTCAGGCCACAGATAATTCATGAAATTTGGAAGCATTAATAGAGCAATTTGAAGCGTTGAAAACACATCTTGAGCAACACATTCAAGAATAAGATTCTCATTTAATGTATGCAAGTTCTTTCTCTCAATCTCATTATATTTTAGTGCACGCCATAATCACTAACTTCAAAGAACCATTGCATCAAATTCCTTTTCCATACCTTTAATATCGCCTTCTACCCCTTTTTAAGACTCTCAAAGTGATCTTTAGAAGTTTAAAGAAGGGCATGACCTCGCTTAAATAACATTCTTTCATTTGTTCAAAACCTCTTTCACCTTCGCTATACCATGGGAGTGATCCTTTTCTTGCAAGTTTTCTCAAAATCAACAAATAGTTGGAATATAACGATTGGCTAATTAATGTCTTGCTTTTAGTGGCAATTGTTCTAGGTACAAGATGCATAGGTGTATTAGGAGGATACACAGCTGTTTCAGGCATTTTCCAAGGGAGGGTTTGTTTCTACAATATTTTCATTTTCTCGCTTATCTAAATCCATTTTCCGTAAGACTTGTTCGGAGTCAACAAAGTCTCGAGGCTTAAACTTGTTCAAGGCAATCCAGCTTTTCCTTCTTGTAATCATGAGGAGAGAAGATTATGTTTTTCTTTGCATTTGGGATCATCTTGCTTCTTATTCATCTTTTCCCTAGTGATTTCATTTAAAATCTTATCTTCCTCAAAGGCACTCAACGCAACTAGGTTTCGCCTAGGCTTAAGGACTTCATTACCATCATAAATTACCTTATGAGCATTTCTAGCCTTTTAATTACCTCGATTTGGTTCCTCTACAAGGGGAACGCTATGCTTATCGCTTAGAACTCTATGCTTAGTGATCATGTGAGCAATCGAATGGTGTTTCCTTGTAAATACAACTTGTTTTCAAGTTTGTTTTTCAAAGTTTTCGATTAGAAAATCTCTCAAGAGTTTTGATTCCTTTGCATTAAATTCTTGCTTAAGCATTTTCACATTTTCTTGAAGTTCTTGTTTTTGCTTAATGCTTTAGAAAGTTTTTCTTGCAAGGAATTTAATTCTTGTTTCAATACTTCTTCTCTAAACTTACTTTTTCTAATTATTGTACTCACTTGGACATCCATTTCCCGCTCACGAGTGGTCAACTCAAATTTTGCCCGTTGTTCATAAATAGCAACACGCCCTTATAGGCATTTAGTTCGTAAATTATGGAATCATTAGAGCACATGCAAGGTATTCATCAAAGACATAGTCATTGTTGATCGCAGAAGATGCATCACTTGGTACAACTTCACTTTCACTTTGTTTCACGATTGATCGTATGGGACAATATTGATATTACCCATATTTTCAATATTTGATTCAATAGTTTCAGCTTGGTTGTACTTTGTCATGCATCCGCTGCACATCAAGATCATCGATAGCTTTAATACCTCGAGATGAGTTTGTCCTTGGATGGGCCACCTAGTGGTGAAGAAGAGATCTTGGGAGAAACCATTGGAGAGATGCTAGCCATAAAGATTGTGTGTGCAGAGGTCCATCATCTACATCGTAGTCGTATGCATCACAACAACGACTTGAAAGGCGCTCGATGATTGTGACCTATCTCCGAATAGTCGCTCATCCACATCTCGCATCATAGGTCTTGGCATTGCCCTCAAGAAGAAAAAAGCAATTCCTCTTCATCCAACGCAGACCATTGTCCCGAGCTTGTGCCAAGAACATCTTATCTCTCAAGTAATCAAGATTCGAGGACGCTTTGAGATGTGCGCCTTGCAATGTGTCCTTCACCACCACGCTTATAGCATTTGATTGGCTTAGGTTGACCTTGGTTACTATTTCTTCCTCGATTCTCGTTTCCAACATAACCTCTCCCACCCACCTCTTCCCCGATCATACTGTTTTTCCCGAATCGGTTGCCCCATAATTTTCCCATCTCTTATCAAAGAATGGTTGTGAAGATTGGAGGCGGTTCGGATCTCATTATGTGTGTGGAGTTTGTTGGTGTGAGGTGAAAGTGTCCTGCTCTCTTTGACCATGAGTGTTAGTTGAGTGATGAAATGTTCCATGACAAGATTTGCATCAGTTGCTTGAACCTTGGATCGAAATGGGTTTGTGATTATCATGATTCATGGGTGCAACTTGAGAAGCATTGTTGGAAGTCCCATCATTTGTGAAGAAGGCGCTTGAATCATTTGTAGACCTTGTATCTCCCCGACCTTTGAACCGATCAAGAATTCTCTTTTCAAACATGGCATGACTCTCATTTTGAAGGAGGAAGGCATAGAGTTGCTCATAGTTTGTATCCTTCAATCCTTTAGTGAGTTTCACAGAGGTGACAAACTTGTGCCATTCGGGATTCATATTGTTTACAAATTTAGAGTTCAATCGAATGTTAGGCATAGTCATTCGATGTTCCTCATGTCATTCACTAACTTATGGAATCTCACATAGTACTCATAGACACTCTCATCCGGTTTCATCTTGAAGTGCTCAAATTGGCCATAGAGTTGGGATTCTCTGCCTTCCATAGTTAGTTCTCAACCCGAGAGAAGCATCTTAACATTATCCCAAACCGCCTTTGCTTCGTTGTTATGATTGATCGCCTTGTAGATGTCTTTAGGAAGACCTTGAAGAACAATGTTTGAAGCCCCGATATCCGTGATCAAATCTCTTTTTCTCCTTATCATCAAGCTCATCATACATCTTAGGTCCGTCCATTCCGTAAATAGAGTACCATCTTCATTAGTATCAAGTATGTCTCTAGTCGCTTCAACTCGATATGGTCCTTCATCAATGGATTTGAGAATATTGACACCATTTTCCTTTCCAAGGCAATACAACTCGATTCGTTGAGCCCAAGAATCGTAGTCGCCTCACAAGCATGGGTGGATTTAGTATCCGATCCACCGCTTGTACATCCCTCGCAACAATGGAGATGACAAGAGGGACGTTGGTGGACATGTTATCGATTATACGGATTTTATAACTCAATGATTAAACCGGAAATAGATTCTTTCACGGATTTTACTAAATCAAGAGAAAACCGTAAACAATCACTCAAGTCGCTAGATGATAAAGCTCTAAGTCGCTAGAAACAAATCCACTAAGTCGCTACCAATTAATTCGCTAGACACCCAAGTCGCTAGAATCCCAAGTCGCTAATGAAAAACAAGTCGCTAAGTAGTAACTCGCACGGACCAAGTCGCTAACCAAATTTTGGCAAAGAATTGCCACACAAGTCGCTAGAGACACAAGTCGCTAAAGAGCAACTCACATCGACCAAGTCGCTACCATTAAGTCGCTACCCGTAGTGGAGAGTCCACTACTTGTCCTTTAACTCGCTAGCTCTAACTCGCTAGCTTTTAACACCGTAAGTCGCTACAAAATAATGAAGCAAGTCGCTATGAAGAAAGGTTATCCGTGAACTAACTCGCTACCATGAAAACCATATAAACATCACTTTTCAATCCAAAACAACCCAACCAAGATGATTCAAGCTACCAAATGAAAACCTAAACACTTATGATGATTCTAAACACAAAAGTACCAACAAAATTCAAACTTTAACACTAGAGATCAACCAAATGATGCAAAACCACTAAACTTTTTCAAACTCAAAACCACCTAAAACCACTATAAATCCAAAGATGTGCAAGATATGATCTAACCATGGCTCTTGATACCAATTGTAAGATATAACTTTTCACATACACATCAAACCATAACACAAGGTGGCGATAAGATGGAATTCTAGAGAGAAAGTTAGAGGTTTAGGGAACTTAGTGAGAGAAAGTGAAAGATATTATTATGAGTTCCAACTCTACCTTGGAAGGTAGAGAGTATTTATAGTCTTACATAACTCGCCACACTTTGGGTGTGGATCGTGCATACAGCTGGGTAAAGACCCGTCTGTCCTCCACGGTGTTACTTAACTAAATTACTACTTAACTTAAAAGAACTACGACTACGAGCTTAACGATTACATATACTGAGGTGACCGACTCTTTAATACCGGAATTTCTAATTCCTAACAAGACAAGTTAGAGATTTATTATGCCATATTTCATATGGTGTCTTATCAACCTTCTAGGTGGGAACCATATTTAGAATACGAACAACAGATTCTAAAGCATAATCCCAAAAGGATAAAGGCGGAGTAGTAAGATTAAACATTGATCGCACCATGTCTAACAATGTACGACTCCTTCTCTCAGATACACCATTTTGTTGTGGAGTATATGGAGATGTGAGATTCTAGACAATTCCATTCTCAGCTAAGTAATCTTTAAACTTTTGGCTTAGATATTCACCGCCTCTCTCGGATCGAAAAGCTTTAATGTTCTTTCCTAATTGCACTCTACCGCTTTGAAAACCTTAAATGTTTCAAACACCTCATGTTTATGCTTAAGTAAATAAACATAACCATAACGATCGAAATCATCAAGAAGGTTAAGTAGCTAGCACCTCTCTTTGACACATGTCTAAGTGGTCAACACACATCAGTATGAATAAGACCTAGTAGATCAGACGCCCTCTCCATATTATTATGAAAAGGTTTCTTCGTCATCTTCCCAGCTATGCATGACTCACATTTATCAAATGATTTGTCATTGATATTTTGCAAAAGTCCTTCACATTGTAGCTTTTGCATGCGAGTCTTGCCTATATGAGCAAGTCTACAATGCCAAACATAAGAAGAATTCAAGTCCAACTTCATTTTCTTATTGATGCTTGATGCAGGTTTTACTGACCAGGTTTTAATATTTATAATTGTCTCGTTTACCTATGGTCTACCTTATGCACTAACCAAAGGTACCCAATCATGTGTAGTGTAGTAATCCAGAAACCGAGGTCGCCCTAAGAGCTATGTGAGCGGATTCTAATTAAGTCTAAAGGCAAGGGTTGTGATCAATAGAGAGAAGTGTGCTAACCTAGTTACTCATCCTATGGGGTTATGTTCACGTTTAATTACTTCTAATTGCTTCAAGTGGGGTTTAGGTCGCTAGGACAACATTTGATCGCCTCGTCCTAACCTATCGCCAAAGGTTTCCACCGGAGATCAAGTCGCTACCCTTGAAAGTCCAATTGTTTTAGTCCTAAGCCAAGTCATTAAGATCCGCTACATGCAAGATTCATAACAATGAGTGCCCGAGCGCTAGCATCTTACACACTCATCCCTAACTTCTTATGTTCATCCAAACGGCAGTGATCATTTGGTCATTCGACAAGCGAAGAAGGGTCGTCAGTTGGTCAATTTTACCCTTCCCACTCGGCCTACCTACTTAGGATCAGTTGGTCAATTCTCCTAAGCAACTAGAC
Organism: Chrysanthemum lavandulifolium; assembly: GCA_022545495.1. Taxonomy (NCBI): domain Eukaryota; kingdom Viridiplantae; phylum Streptophyta; class Magnoliopsida; order Asterales; family Asteraceae; genus Chrysanthemum; species Chrysanthemum lavandulifolium. The sequence continues at coordinate 48,373,531 of CM040245.1, forward strand.
ACTACCTCCATTCAAAACTACCGAAACAAGGGTAGCTACCAACAAACTATGCATGCATACACTAGAAACAATTAAACGGAAGCAATGTAAACATAAACATAACATTAAATGAATCATAACTATGCTAGCACCAGAGGTGCTTAGCCGATCATATTAACTGAAACAATCGATTCAATGTTTGACATAATGAAATACATAAATTGAAAGTAAAAGAAATGACGGATCGCTAATGCTTATCGTTAGGAGTGATTTCTCCTCGAGATGGCTCCGTGATGCTTCTCAGGTCCGCCTTCGCCTCCTACCCACGTTCTTCCGCTTTGTGTGTGGAGTGAATGATGTGAAATGCGAATTTAGGGTCGGTATTTATAGGCGGATCTAGTTACGATAACTTCAAATGAGAGTTACACCGTAACATCAATATCTTTGTAAATTGCTCTGGAAAAGCTGTTTACGGTGTAACACATGGAATGATTTACGCCATATCTTCAATATACGTTACAAAATCATGATTACACTGTAATCGTGGAAAGAGTTACAGCGTAGCTTGCAGCGGCGTGGAACATCATTTGACCTAATTAGTTACGGCGTAATCTTAAGATGGAGTTACGCCGTAATCTTTAGTTGAGTTGGTTTTCTGAGTCACACTTTTGTTATGGCGTAATGTGATAGAAGAGTTACGCTGTAATTACTTCATAGCGGGCATCAGGGGCGGATCTATGCATAACAAGGTGGTTCCCAGGAACCACCTTAGAAATCGGGACCCTTTAGAAGCGTTGTATGTGAAAAAAATACGACCTACCTTAAAATTAGATCGGGAACCACCTTAGATCTAAAAGTAAATGGAAAGAAAGAAAATGAATTGATTGACAAAGGTAAAATAGAAAACAGAGCTTATTCACTCTTTAATGGAAGGCCGGTAGCTTCAGTTATGTGTATTAGCTAAATAAGAAGACCAAATTATAATATATATTTAAATATAGTGCCTTATTCTATTAAAAGTTACATTTAGCCCTTCCACTTTATTTAAAGTTACATATCAATACCCTTCCTTTCATGCTCCGTGACACAACAGAATTACACATGTATGTATATGTATATTTTGTAAAGTATTATGGAACTTTAAAGAATCTCTCTTCTTTTAGAATATCACTCATTTTTTTATGTCAAGTACAAATTACTACTAATACACATACTTATATTTTTAACATTAATATAAAATAAAAAATAACAATAGTTGTTTAGGGTCGTGCATTGAAAAAACTAAGCTAGCATTATACTAATTAAAGAAGCATATATGTAACTTTGTTAAAGTAGACCCGGACCGAACCGACCCAACCGGTAAGACATATAGACCGTTGCCCTGTTAACTTTTACCTCTAGGTTAAGGAACCACCTTGGTTTCTTGGCTGGCTACGCCACTGGTGGGCATACTATCATATATCTTCAATAAACTCTCCAAATCCGCGTCTCTTTAGCTCCAATGCTCGTAAATCACCTGAAAAGTGAAATATAGAGGAAAACAAGCGTAAGTCCATAAAAATGATGTAAAATACGAGCATTATCGGAGGAAATTGACAATTAATATGCAGGACTATTTGATATTATCAAATATCCTCCACTAGAACTCTACTTGCCCTCAAGTAGACCTTATTAGATAAATTTCTAAAACGATATCTCCCATTATCTCGAAAATCTAAGTTTAAAATCCCTTATGCTAAAATAAAACAAAGACTAACACCTCACGAAATGGGAACAAACACTCATATCTCTCAACTATTCTAAGTGTCAATTTCGGGTGATCACCAACGACAAATATAGCATGCATTTTATCATAAGCTTTGCGGTTACACAAATATCCACCACTAGAGTTAAGGACTAAACAACTCTTGAAGGCAATATGGGTAGACACGACAAAGGTTAAGGGTGAGTCGTCACTAATAACATGTCACGGCGAAGTGGACAAAATCAATGATACATGACCAAATCCATGACCAAGACACCAAAGATTACACGTTGCATCACCTAGACACGCTTCATGACTAAAGGGTAGGATAAGACATGGGATATAATTGTGTAAAGTAAAATAACAAGCAAATAGTCTAAATCTATAACCAAGTCATCACCGCCACTGCTCATCCAAAGTTCAAGTTTCAAAGCTAAGAAACCGGATCATGATAATCAAGTAGATGTGCCATTAGAGGACGCCATGATGGGCATATTACCTTTTCTTCAACTATTGGCGCAATTACCAACTTCATTCTTCAAATGTGACCGAGGTGGCCTCCTCGATACTAAATCTATTATGAGCTCATAACATAATGCTTATAACTTCGCACTTTACAATCAACAAAGAACAATAACTATTTTTTTCCGGAATCACTTCATTTTTTTTTTATTATTATTTTTTATTTTTTTCTATATAACAACTAAACATAGCATCCCCCCACTTGAGATGAACAATATGAGAATTTGGGGGGTCTTCAATGATCTTCAAAAATATGTCGTCGACGAAAGCGTGATTCCTGAACCTTTCCACTCGAACCTTGAACTTAGGCAAACACTAACTTCCCGATCACAAATGAAGACTACACTGTAGGCTAAGGTGTATGGGTGTATCGAAACAATATATTGGGTGAACAAAATGAAAGGAATGGCCTCATTTGTGTATCTAGGGTATCTTGCACTAAAGGTGAGTGCAACAAAGGGGTTTAACATGGGGTCGAGAAGTCGAGGTGACTAATCGATAGACACACAAGGATAGGCTTTTGAGTGACAATCCCATAATATTGCCTTCTTAAACCGAATAATCCAAATACATTGTTAACTCAACATACCGCCTATGGTCTCGAAATGATGTAAATGCCAATTTCTAAAGTTTACAAGCTACCGGCACACTCATAATTTGGTGGATTTGAGGTAAATATTTGGAAACGGATAAGGCTAATCTCACCATATAATATCTAGGGTTATAATGTGCTCGGCTAAGGTCTAATCTAGTTAGGTTAAGAAAAACATGTCAAAATTTTAAAAATAGCATAATTTTTCAAAATAAACTAGAAAAACGAGGGCAAAATAAAGTTCAAGAGATAATTCTACTCCCGTCCCCCTCACTTGAAATGTACAAAGAACCTTTTGTACTAAACATTAAATAAAAATGAAGAGAAAGTAGAATTAGAGCGAGAACTTCCCTGAAATTCGCTCCGAAAAAGAAAGAAGGCCCACGAAAAGAATAGTGCCTTCGCATACGCATCCACGAGCAAACTTCATTCTCGAAATCACACTACCAACAAGCATAATTCTAAAAGAAAAGAAAAGGAAAACGAAAAGAAACCTAACTCACTTTCGTTGGAAACACGGTTGCATTTAGCATATGCAATAAGTTTTAAACCACTTGGTGTCCCAAGTGACGAGTGTAGTCTCGTGAGGGCTTATAGGAACATACCCACAAAGTTCATTTAAAACTAATACAAGGTTAGTGTGTTTAAAAGAATGAATTAATAGGAGGATAGTTACGCCATAACTCCTAAGGAGTTACGCCGTAATTATTGCAAAACCCGCGACGCCATCGAGTGTAGCTACGGCATAACCATTGCATGGGATTACGCCTGAATTGGTAATGCTCGGAAGAACTATCAGAATCGATGTGTTACGGCGTAGCCATAGGAATGAGTTACGCCAGAATCAGGACAAATCAGTCCCCCAAGACATCGCAACAACTTCTCCGATTTCGCAAAATGGTTAAAACATAAAACCCAATAGAAATGGAAATAAAACAAATAAAGGGATAATTCGGGTTGTCTCCAAAGAGCACTTTCTTTATTAACAAGTCTTTGTTAGACTCAAAGCCATGGGCTTTATGGTGGCCTTTGAACTTGGCCAATTTTCTATATCCTTCATCAAATTATGTTTGACCCAAGCAAAATTTGTAGCAGTGCGGAGATATTCCTTAGTCTTGATCTTTAGAATTTTACAAAACTTTTTTTCCGGCCCCAAATGGTATCTTGTAAACTCATACTTTTCAGCTACAATTGGTGGTGGCCTCTTATATGGAATGCCAAGAAGTTTGCACATTCTTTGCTCATATGCTTCATCGTCGGGGTCAGTGAACCCATCTTCACCTTGTAGTTCAAGGTAGTCCAAAATCCCCTCTATATCATCATCGTCGAAATCGGTACCTTTAAACCACTTATCATCTAACAAATTTTCCACAAGCACACGCTTGCATTCTTCCTTCTCATTACCCGTTGAATCTTTGATATCTTCATCCGTCACTTCACTTATGTCGTTAGAAATTTCTTCGCTCGGGTCTTCGTTACTCATACATCCTTTCTAGATCTTCTCCTTAGTCAACGCATCTACCTTTCTATATTTGATTTTGACCCAATTGTCAAATCTCAAATTGTCTAGCCAAGGTAATTCCGTCCTTTCCGCATTATTGGTTGAGGTCCACTAGAATTCTTCATCCCCAACTCTCTCTATGCTGCTTCCCCCGTTACACTCATCATCAAACGGGTCACAAGATGCCCAAAAAACTTCGCCATGGGTTTTTATCTTCTCACACCAATGACTTTGAGCTACTGTGTCATCGGTGTTGCTTGAAGGATCCTCCATGCAGTAGATATCATCATTTATTGACTCTTTCTGGAGACAATGCTCCTCATAGTCGATCTTGAGCTTTTCTAGAAGATTTTGATTAATTATAGCATCCCCGAATCGTACCATACACCAATCATCAAAGGATAAATCTCCAAACTTCACATCATGTCTTTCGAGCTCATAAGGGCATTGTTAATACAAATAAACCGTAAAAACGTTTATTAATATTTTGCGATCTCTTTGTGTTTTGTTGATAACATATATAATGTTGTCTTAAGTATAATTATAAGGATACATGTTATTTTTGTAAAGCATTTACATATAATCTTTTAAATACAAAAATATAGTAATTAAGCATTTGTTGTAATAGTTTTATTTGATGGGTAAAAACCATAACCCATGGATCATAACCCATGGATCTTAACCCATACCCAAGAAGACTAGATACAATGTATACTTAGATACATTGAATCTAAAGAAAACCCATGGACCAACCCATAACCCATGACCCATAACCAAAAAACCCATGGGCAAAGAGGAGCGTTCCACGGATCCCTAGATTTGTGCTAGCCGGATCCCAAGTGGAAGGGATCCATGGGATCCGTGAGAACAGTGAGGAAATTTGCCTATAAATAGAGAGCCATTTCTTCATTCTAACTCACCCTCTTCTTACTAAATCTCTCATACACTCTCATTCTCTTGTAACATATAGATCACTAGATCTAGAGAGTTGTTCTTCTTTCTTTCTATTTGTGATCCTCATATAGGTCCTTCTCAAGGCGAGATCACGAGCATTCTACAAGTCATCCAAGCAAGGGTCCTTGATTGATTTGTCACTCCGCAAGATTTCAGATAAGATCTTGTATTTGATTATTTCACATATTTGTTGTGTAATAGTTGTGTTGGTTTGGTCCACCGTGCTACGGACTCGGTATCTAGCTTTGCACCGGATAAAGTGTAAGCAACGTTGTGAAGGCTTCTCCGCCAAGTGAAGGAGTTTGTTGACATAGTGCTTGAACTCGAGTAGGTGACTCGGGAGTGGAGTAGGGCAAGGAAGGTGTCCTTGTAGCCGAACCACTATAAATCGGTTGTGTCATTTCTATCCCTTATCTTTATTTATTTACTTACATTATCATTAGATCTATACGTTCTCAACATCCATACGATTTCACATAATATCGGATCTAAGTTTTTTTAAAACTAACTTAAAATCGGCAAAACTATTCAACCCCCCCTTCTAGTTTTCCACAATTGGCATCAAGAGCTAAGTTTATAAAAGTTTTAAAATAAAATTGTATTTTAAAAACTTTTCGATCACTATGGGTTCTGAAAATTATAAGGAAGGGCAATCTATGCAACGACCACCACTACTTGAAACTAATGGTTTTATATATTGGAAAAATAGATTCAAACATATGTGAAGTCTAAAGATATTGATCTTTGGTACATTATTGTTGAAGGTGATTTTGAGGCTACCTCAAATGATGATAAGGAAATTTAGTTAACATACCTCATGATAAACTAAATGATGAAATGAAGAAAAGTCAAAAATAGTGAAGCAAAATGGTTTTATACAATGCTTTACCGAAAAAGGAATTTGAAAGAATTTCATTACTCAAAACCTCTAAAGAAATTTGGAATTCTTTAGTTGTAACTCATCAAGGCAATGAACAAGTTAAAAATAATAAAATTGATTTATTTGTTCAACAATATGAACAATTTTCAATATCGGATGAGGAAACTATAGATCATTCATTTGCTAACTTTAATACTATTATTACATCTTTACAAGCACTTGATGAATCTTCTCTAGCGTAACCATGTTAGAAGATATCTAAGGGCACTTCCATCTAAGTGGAGATCTAAGGTGACGGCGATCGAAGAGTCAAAAGATTTGACAAATCTCACCCTCGATGAACTCATAGGCAATCTAAAAGTCTACGAGCTTGTTCTTGCTAAAGATTCCAAGCCTTTAAGGTAAAAGAGAAACATAAATCTCTTGCCTTAAAAGCCAAAAGGCTTCAAGTGATGAAGAAAACTCTTCCTCGGGTAGTGACGACGAGGAGTATGCTATGGTGGTAAGGGACTTTAAAAGTTCTTTAGAAGAAAGGAAGATCGTCAAACAACCGTATGACGATAAGAAAGGGTTTCAAAAGCAAAGAGGACGAGAAGCCAAAGGATGATCGATTGCTTTAAATGTGGGGACCCAAACCACTTTATTAGTAAGTGTCCCAAACGGGATGATCAAAAGGCGTCGTGAGCTGCACGTGGGGAATGAGCGACGAGGAGGACGAAGAAATTTGTCTCATGGCAAATGACGAGGTATGTCACGAATACTATAGTAGTTCATCACTTGATGACGACTCATTGCATAATGAATATGATAAACTATGCAACATTAGCTTAAAACTAATCAACAAAAACAAACTTTTAAAGAGTCAAAACCAACGTTTAGATAAAGAAGTCATAGAATTAAAAGCAAAACTAAAACGTCTAGAAAAAGGCAAAATAGCAAGTGGTGAATGTGAACTTTGTGTTCAACTTCAAACACTAGTTGATCATTTAGATTCTAAAATTGCTAGAATGAGTACAAACACCTTAGATACAATACTCGATGGTGTTAAAACCGGCAACAACCAAAAAGGTCTAGGTATTCAACAACTTGATCCATCAACTAGCGAATGTAAAGAAACAAAATTTGTTAAAGAACTAGAAAAACCACCATCGTTGTGGCGGATCCCTGGATCCCCAAAAGGGAACCGGCTAGTACACAAACTGGGATCCGTGGATCTGCTGTGACAACTAGTGGTAATAACATAGCTTTTTCATCTAGAAATGAGTTTGTTATCGTCAATAGGAAGAAACCAACTCATGTCACTACTAGACATCCACCTCCAAAATATAATCCTACTTTTGCAAGAAACAAAGCACCATCTTTTCAAAAACATAATGCATCTAGGAGACCTAATAACGTTTATCCAAGAAGTAACCATCAAATGGGATGGAACCCTAATATGCAAAACGGCTTTTCCTTTCAAAACTTTGCTCCATGGAATGCATACTCATCTTATCCATACATGTCCAACATGAATGGAATGTTTAACACTAATGGACCCATGAACAAATGGGGACCAAACTTTTGAGTTTATTATTGTTTTAGGTGTGCTTAAGGGTCGACCTAGACCCCGATGAATGGGTCAAGGATAGCGGGTGCACAAGGCACATGACCGGCAATAGGAATCTATTCTCCACTTATGAATCCGTAAATGGAGGTAATGTGGTGTTTGGAAATAGCAAAAGTAGAATCATCGGTAAAGGTACGGTTTCTAACAAATCTCTAACCATTAAGTATAGGACAAATATGTGATAAAAAGTGCAATGTACTTTTTACCGAAACCGGTAGTAAAATACTTAAAAATGGCATAACCATAGAAAGAGGAATTAGGAAACATGGAGTCTATGTCATTAAAATCGGTAATGAACCTAAAGATAAACTATGTCTTACCTCAATGGATGATACTTCGACCTTATGGCATCGAAGATTGGGTCACGCCAACATGCGACTTCTTCAATCGCTATCATCCAAAGATCTAGTAAGAGATCTACCTAAGTTAAATTATGAACATCATTTTTGTGATGCTTGTAATATTGGTAAACAAGCTCATTCGAGTCATAAAGCTAAAAACATGGTGTCCACAACTAGGTGTCTAGAATTACTACATATGGATTTATTTGGTCCATCCGCTATCCAAAGTTATGGAGGCAACTACTACACTTTGGTAATAGTGGATGACTACTCTAGGTATACATGGACAAAATTTTAAAGAACAAAACGAAACCTTTAATTATTTTGAAATATTAAGCAAAAGATCCAAAGACAACTAGGAAGTTCTATAGTGTCTATTAGGACGGATCATGGTAGGAATTCGATAATGAAGTGCAATTTGGAGTCTTTTGTGACGCTAATGGTATTACTCACAACTTCTCGGCCCACGCACTCCACAATCGAATGGGGTAGTAGAAAGAAATAATAGAACCCTTCAAGAAATGAGTAGAACCATGCTTAACGAACAATCCATACCTCAAAATTTTGGTGTAATGTTGATACTTCAACGCACATACTCAATCGAGTCTTAATTAGACCAATCTTACGTAAAACTCCATATGAGTTACCCGAGGCAAAAGCCTACTTTAAATCATTTTAGAGTCTTTGGAAGCAAATGCTTCATTCTTAACACTAAAGATTACCTTACAAAATTTGATCCTAAATCAACCGAAGGTATCTTTCTAGGTTACTCACCAAATAGCAAAGCTTACGTCATATTAAACAAAGAAACAATGAAGGTAGAAGAGTCATTAAACATAAAATTTGATGAAAGTCCACCCAAACCCTCTCTACCTCTTGTCGATGATGAGATCATAGAAAGTGAAGCTATTGTAATTAAGAAAAAGATAAATGAAGAAGAAGAACCTTCAATTAGTGAAATCACAAACATTAAAGAGTCCAAAGATCACCCCGTAGGTAAGGTCATAGGAAAGCTAAACGAACGAACATTAAGGTCTCAAGTTCAAAACCAAAGTAGCTTATTTTGTTTTGTTTCAACTATAGAACCTAAGAACACACAAGAAGCCATAAAAGATGAAAGTTGGGTAATGGCTATGCAAGAAGAATTAAATCAATTTGTTTCTAATGATGTTTGGACACTTGTCCCTCCACCTAGTAATCAAACCATAATAGGAACAAAATGGGTGTATAAAACAAATTAGATGCAAACGGAGTAGTATCTAGGAACAAGGCTAGACTCGTTGCTCAAGGGTATAACCAACAAGAAGGAATAGACTTTGATGAGACCTATGCCCCGTGGCTAGATTAGAGTCTATAAGAATACTTTTGCGTATGCTTGTGCTAATGATCTAAAGCTTTATCAAATGGATGTCAAAAGCGCTTTTCTAAATGGTCTTATTAATGAAGAAGTATATGTAGCTCAACCTCCAGGCTTCATCGATTTTGAAAACCCAAACACGTTTATAAATTAAAGAAAGCCCTTTATGGTCTTAAACAAGCTCCAAAAGCTTGGTATGATAAACTCACGTCCTTTTAATTAAACATAACTATACCATGGGGTTAGTTGACAACACACTTTTACTAAGAAAAGGAGTCACACATAATCATAGTACAAATATACGTAGATGATATTATATTCGGATCCACTTGTCAAGACATGTGTGATGATTTCTCTAAAATCATGCATGACGAGTTCGAGATGAGTATGATGGGAGAACTTAGTTTCTTTCTTGGTCTACAAATTAAACAAGTAGAAGATGGTATCTTCTTCAATCAATCTAAATACATCAAGGAGATGTTAAAGAAATTTGGTCTAGAAGAGTCGAAACCAATTAGGACACCCATGTCATCCGACACCAAACTCACAAAGATGAAGACGGCGAATCCGTAGATAATACTAAATATCGTGGCATGATAGGTAGTCTTCTACCTCACGGCAAGTAGGGCGGATATCATGTTTAGTGTCCGCTATGTGCTAGGTTTCAAGAAAACCCCAAAACTTCACACCTAGAAGTCGTAAAAGAATTTTTAGATACATTAAGGGTACAACACAATTAGGATTATGGTATCCTAAGGCACGGTGTAGAAACAATTGTATATGCGATTCGACCATGCAGGGATTACGTTGATAGAAAAAGTACAAGTGGGGTGTGTACTTTCATGGGATGTTGTTTAACATCATGGTTTTCTAAGAAACAAACGGCTCTAGCAATATCAACAACCGAAGCCGAGTACGTCTCCGGCCGCAAAGCATGCCAACAAGCACTATGGATGAAACAAGCGTTAGTAGACTCGACATTCATCTAGCGACATAGCCATTCTATGTGACAACAAAGGTGCCATCGACTTAAGCAAGAATCCGTATTGCATTCTCGCACCAAGCATATAGAGATTCGTCATCACTTCTTAAGAGACAATGTTCAAAAGGGAACATTTCTATTGAGAAGGTAGCATCCGAAGATAACATAGCCGACGCCCTCACCAAACCGTTGAAGCGGGAACAATTCAACCTACTTCGCCTTGGTCTTGGTTTAATGGAACACACGTCGTAATTTATTTTGACTCTACAAGGTATGTAAACACTAGCCTTCTTCCTTCCGAGTCTAGGATCTCTATTTCACGCACAACTCACAAACAATACGGAATTTTCAAAACCCAAAGATAAGTTTTTCACTTATAGCTTTCCTACTTTTTATATACACATTTTCAAAGAAAACCTACTTTCACAATGTTTTCTAAAAGGATGATACCTTCAGATCAATTTCACAAAAGCAATTTCTCACGTCTAGGACAAATCGCTTTTCATTATTAATACAAAGTAAAACCCGTTTTCATTGCATCTCATGTCTTTTGAATGCTAAAGGGACACATAACTAATATGTGTTTTGGGTACATTCACTTAAGCTACAATGAATTAGGAGCATTGACAACACAAGATTACGTACTTATGTACTAAATATGTGTTTTCGGATTATCTCAATAGGATACTTTTATACTTCTAGTTTAGTTTTATTTCTTTTTAGGGTCGAGATAACCGCAACTCCAAATAGTTTGAATATAGGCACACAATAGGCAAAAATATTTCCTAAAGGAAAATTTTGTCTCGCACGAAACACCAAACCCACGGATCTCAAATTCATGCCGGACGGATCCTCGAGGAAGGATCCGTGGAACTGTGTGAATGTAAGCTAATTTTACCTTATTATTTTTCACTTTGGATGAAAAATCCACATTTGTTTCATTTTGGGAGTATGCTATTTAATGCTTATGTTCTCATGATCACAAGCCTTGAATTCATATCTAATCATTAGATTTTAATCCACATTTTGGGTCAAGCATTCATTACAATGCTTTGTTTTCTCTATATATAGAACTCCCAAAATGCTTGCATAATCCATCTCATCCTCAAATACACAATACACCATGTCATCCAAAACCTCTAGATGAATCACATAGTAAAAACAAACATCTTCATGATACCCAAAACTTTGTACTACCACTATCCAAAATACCACAATCCAACTCTAGGATATCCGCACGGATTAGTATACGATCGTGTTGTTTAGCAAAACCAACCTCAAATGATTCATCCTCAACAAATAACTCACCACAAGATGCTTCCATTATCGCACCATCCTCATCACCAACAAGTACACCAACTTCATTACCACCTAAAATAACTCTTTTGGAACTCCTTAAGACTCCAACAAGATCTACCCAACCTAAAGAAAAAGAAATAGTCTTTTCAACACCCCCCACATCACCAAATACTATTTTTCAAGATCTTAAAACATCACCACCTATAGCTCCCATCACATTACAAGAACATCTAGGTTCTTTTCCCCACCACTTACAAACATTCCCGATTTTGATCCATATTTTCCTATTTTTCCACCACAACTTCCGTGATAACTCAAATCAAAACAACAGGAAAACTTCCGCACTCTTCACCCACATCATTTACATTGTGAACATTGCCAATCCACTAGGGAAATTGCAATAGAAGTTAGGGAAGAAATGCGTTTCATACTCAACCTCATCCTTGATCGCATCAATACAATGAATCATCAAAACTTCCACCCATAACCTTATGCAAGCATGGAAGGAATCACTACTACTATTTCTCATTTTTTTCAAGTCATTTTCAAGAACAAGTCTAGTTCTTATTTTTACATGCTTGTAAGTGGCATAACTACCACTACAATTTGTCGTTTTATTACGTGCTTTGTTTACATACCTTGGCTCCCATTCTTGATTCTCGCAACCAAAAATCATTTAAGCATGTTACTAACCTTTCTTTTGTAGGATTTTTATTTTTCTTCACTTGACGCCCAAACTGGGGAGCTACCGTCGGGGAGTAAGAAATCGTAGACTACTTTTTCCTCCGAGGGTTAACTTTTGTTTCGACAAAAGGGGAGAAGAAGTAAAACTTAGGAGCTTTCAAAACTTACATCTATTCTTAAGTTTTACTCATCATAACATTATATTTTGTCATCAACAAAGGGGAGATTGTTAATACAAATAAACCGTAAAAACGTTTATTAATATTTTGCGATATCTTTGTGTTTTGTTGATAACATATATAATGTTGTCTTAAGTATAATTATAAGGATACATGTTATTTTTGTAAAGCATTTACATATAATCTTTTAAATACAAAAATGTAGCAATTAAGCATTTGTTGTAATAGTTTATTAGGATGGGTAAAAACCATAACCCATGGATCATAACCCATGGATCTTAACCTATACCCAAGAAGACTAGATACAATGTATACTTAGATACATTGAATCTAAAGAAAACCCATGGACCAACCCATAACCCATGACCCATAACCAAAAAACCCATGGGCAAGAGGGCGTGCCCACGGATCCCTAGCTTTGTGCTAGCCGGATCCCAGTGGAAGGATCCGTGGGATCCGTGAGAACAGTGAGGAAATTTGCCTATAAATAGAGAGCCATTTCTTCATTCTAACTCACCCTCTTTTACTAAATCTCTCATACACTCTCATTCTCTTCTAACATATAGATCACTAGATCTAGAGAGTTGTTCTTCTTTTCTTTCTATTTGTGATCCTCGTATAGGTCCTTACTAAGGCGAGATCACAAGCATTCTACAAGTCATCCAAGCAAGGGTCCTTGATTGATTTGTCACTCCGCAAGATTTCATAGCGAAGATCTTGTATTTGATTATTTCACATATTTGTTGTGTAATAGTTGTGTTGGTTTGGTCCACCGTGCTACGGACTCGGTATCTAGCTTTGTCTTGGATAAAGTGTAAGCAGCGTTGTGAAGGCTTCTCCGCCAAGTGAAGGAGTTTGTTGACATAGTGCTTGAACTCTCGAGTAGGTGACTGGGAGTGGAGTAGGGCAAGGAAGGTGTCCTTGTAGCCGAACCACTATAAATCGGTTGTGTCATTTCTATCCCTTATCTTTATTTATTTACTTACATTATCATTAGATCTATACGTTCTCAACATCCATACGATTTCACATAATATCGGATCTAATTTTTTTAAAACTAACTTAAAATCGGCAAAACTATTCAACCCCCCCTTCTAGTTTTCCACAGGCATGTCCATTATTTGTCCTTCATGTTACCACCCCCGTTGCAATACTCGCGAAAAGGATTGCATGTAGGCCATGCTCGTGTGGACTCGTCATCCGTGATTATTATGGGATTGCAACAGTGCATAATATGTAGTTCCTCCTCTTCTTCGATTGAGAGCCTTGCCAACCTTTCATCATCATTAAACGCATGCCACATGTATTTGTTATCCTTGACCCTCTCATTATCATCTCATCCATCGCAAATTTCGTTACGAGGGTTGCATGAGGCCCATACATCGTACCATTCACCATTAGATGCGGGTATTTTTTTTGCACCAGTGATACTTCGTTTTGGATGGAGATTGAGGGCATAAGTTTGTATCGATGGACCACCCGTTAATAACATACGTCCTTGATTCATCTAACTCGAGAAACTTGTCAGACCATGTATCCCAGTTACGCCGTAACTCTGAGGTTTAGTTACGGCGTAATTGACTTTCGTTAGTACCATCAGTATCTTCCTCCTCTATTATGCTGTGTTCGCTCTCTAACACCTGGTTACGCCGTAACTCATTAGAAGTGTTACGACGTAACTGTATATCGTAGCCGAAATTCACAGCAGCATCCGAATTGTTTGTGAAAGAATGGAGATCATCAACTTGTAACTTTGCATCTTCATCAGAAAAAACGGCCTTGCACACCACCATAGGTTTTATCCCTTCCGGTTTGGTGTTATGATACGCGTACAACGCGCGTTCGGGGTCAAAGGAACTTCCTTTTCGTCGAGCAAGTTTTTCAACACCCTAGCAAATGAACCTAATTGTTGTAGTGTAGTATTATGGTAAGCCTCGGAATTGATATCGTTCTCTGGGGAATAGGAATGCTAGTGAGAAATTACTACGCTAAGGTTGGGGTTGAGAAGATTATTTTTTATCTTTTTATATTTTTAGAAAATGGAAAGGTGCAATTTAGGGTATTGGATTTGGGGTGGTATTTCTACCGATTACTCTACTTATCTAATTATCTAATCTAAGATGAGGGTAGGCTATGTCTATTGTTGTGTGCTCTTATGATGATTTAAAGATGTGTTTACCTAGATGTTATTACTCCCTAGTTATCTCCTATTGATGGTTGAATTGTCACGTCCTTATTCTTACGCGTTGTGTCTTCTAAGGTCGTAGGGTATCGTTTTCCTAACTCTTTGAGACTACCTTAAGGTTATTGCCTACTGAAATCTCTAGGATTCATAAACTAGTTCTAAGGTTATCTTTGGATGTTTAGACTATAATAACTCTAGGTGATTATAAACTAATATTCACAAAGATTACTCAAGCATTAAAACACAACGAATGACCTATCGCAATACTAGGTCAATCACAATTAAGATAAGAGACAACCAATCAATATTCAATACCTAGGTTTCATAGATCTAAGCAAACACACAAGTAAATTAATAGGGACATGGAAAATATGCAAGCATACACACAAACAATTGAGGACATAATTGAATTAATGAAGTAAATCACTTATCTTGTTGTTAAATAGGTATGGAACCTAAGATCTTGCCTAGACGACAAAGTTCGGTTTAGGTTTTACTCACAAAACTACCTCTTTAAAATTATGAAAATTCAATTCTATATATAGAGTTACAATATCGACGACGTCACTCTTTATTTATGGCGCCCGTCGGATCGCCATTAGGTTTTCGTCTTGGCCACGTCAACTTAGTGGCCCGTCACCTTATGGTTGTGGCGTCGTCGGCTTCATTTTCTTCTGGCGTTGGGATCCGAATCTAGGCCGCCCGAGTTGTGACACCCTACTCTTTAAAACACGATGCCGTCAAGTGCAAAATAGCAATTTGGCTTCCGAGTCGTCTCAAAGCGTGTTGCGACGGCGTACCCATTTGGTGTGATGCCGTCACCTACATTCGGCGACTTGAGTGTCTTGATTCTTGACTTTGGCCATTTTATTCATATATTCACGCCTTTTCGTCCGAATAAGTGTCATTCTAGCAATGTGCCTTGAGACCTAAAAGTGAAAAGGCGAAATTAAGCGATGCGTATATAAAAGTGGTCGATTAAGGGCTTAAATGACCCCCAAAGTGTACCTTTTAAATCTTTATCAAATATCCCTACACTTGGTATTTGCTTGTCCTCAAGCAAATGTGCTTTAACTAATTAATTTATAAGTTAGGGTCATGAAGCATTAGTTTAGAACAATTCACAACAAGTATAAGCCCACAAAAGTCATAACAAACACGGAAATGACATACTAGCACCTCACAAGTGGTGTTTGGATACTCTCATCTCTCAGGCGTATATGAAATATATCAAGTTGGAAATGGAAGATAAACACTCATTAACCGGTCCTAGTACATAGATTACCATAGGCTTGAGACTAGATCAAACCTCCATCGCTTTGGCGTAAGCACCTAGGAAAAACTATCTAAGAGGTCTTTTAAAGGGTTGTAACGTTAGCCTTACGGTAGGGAAACAAAGGATTTGGTGGGATAGACGATTTAGTGGTGGCAAGTCAAGAATATTTATGTTACAATCATGAGAAGAATGGCGTTGATAAGCCAAGACTCGACACTCTAAACTCTAGATAAAGATAGATGTAGGATGGTAGCCCGTATGTTTTTTTTAAACACTTTATTTTTTTCTTTTTCTCTTTTTTCTATTTTTTTTAACACTCTATTTTTTTCTTTTTCTCTTTTTTCTTTTTTTTCGATTTTTTTTTCATACACTTTTACTCTACCATCCTTTACGATAACATCAAAATAATAGGGATTTATGGGCACATCCCTACACTTGAGTTTTTATTACTCTAACACTAATTTGACCCGAATCGAAAAGATCAAAACACTTGGAGTACATTATTACGTAAATAAAGGGAATTTGAATTTTATGTTACTTCCCGTCACTTCATAAAATTTAACTTTTTCCATGAGTCCCAATCGTCCCAAAACTGTGTACAAAGGATATGACTCGACTTAGCAACTTATGCAAGCAACTAGATAATTGAACTAAGGGTTTAGTATGATAACAATAATCCACTAAAAGTAAGTGCATTCAAGGTAGGCTAAGGCGATTTGGGTGTACATTTGGGGGTGGATTGTAAACAATGCTCTTCATTGATATTCGAAAACCGAAACATCACGAGAACCGCGAAAAGGATAGGCTACGAGGGGTTAACTAGGGTATCGTGTACTAAAGATGAGTACAACGCAGAGGTGTGGGGAATTACTCAACCGATGTGGAAGAAGTAATTATAATACGGGTATCAAACAAGGGTTATCCTAATGCCTCTTATCATTTAGTTATTCCTAACTACACAAGTGTTGTCTTACTAGCGATCTCGGAATGCATCACAAAACAAGTTCTATAATCTATTATACTACCGGTACACTCTCGAAGCATTAAAGTGGAATGCTTTAATTCCTACAAATCTAAGGGCGATCCTCACATTTTGGGTGGAATTTAAGTGGTAAAAGGTTTTGTGCTAGTCATATAACTTCTTATCCATGAGACGCTTTATTAAGACTAACGGCCCACTCCTACATGTCATGAAAAATTTTAAATTTGGTGCCAAAATTACCCTAACCGATATTTTTCATGGTTTATTACACAAATGAAATTGGACAAGGCAAATAGTCAAGGATAAGCATAGTTTCAAAGTTCCGTTTTATTTTCCTCCCACACTTAAACCGAACATTGTCCCCAATGTTCCCGAAAGTATCAAAGTTATGATAATGGAAGGTAATTAAAAACAAAAGAAACTAATACTCCCCTGATTAGTTCGGTAGGATCCGTGTGAAGTAGTGGTTAGATTCTTCTCCAAGAAGAACATATGCGTGAAAAGCTCCATCCAATCTTATGTATCTTCTTCTTGATAAATAAAACATGCACACTTGAAGAAAACAAACGAAACATTCGCGTAAAATCGGTGGTAACACTATATATGACTCTATTAAACTAGGATATAATCGTGTGGAATGGATGTTTATAGATTTTACGAAAAATTAAGACCGAGAAATTCGAAATTTATAAGTAGCACGAGAAAGCGAAAAAGTAGTAAGTCGTTTACTCCTCCGACGCCCGTCAGTTGCGACCGACGCCGTCGGTATCCCGATGTAAAGCGGTTTGCGATTTTCGGAAAAAATTCGGAAAATTTATATCTTCGAATCGGAAAAATTTCTGCAAAACATCCATTATGACTCGATACAAGCATTTGACTCAAACAAACACACATGTATATCTTTTAATCGTAATTCTCATGTTCACGTTCTTTTGGCGTGTGTAATCCTCCCTACACTTATCCCTTTTGTAAAATACCTTTATATGTAATTAAGGCGAGGTTAAAGACAAAATAAAGCATTTTACAAATTCAAACATGAGAATAAACAATCAATAAAAGATATACGACACACAAACAAGCAAACAATTAAGCATGGGCTGCCTCACATGAAGCGCTTTTCTTTATTTATGAGTCTTGTAGCTAGACTCGAAGTCGTGCCCCTACGTTCTCCTAGAGGTCCATTCGATTTCCTTCACTCTTCTCTCATCACGAATATACTCAGGGCCTAATTCAAGGCAAGCGGTGTAGTAGACTTTGTTCTTCCAATCTATTTCAAAGGCCGGAATGTTGTCTACATCTAGATCATCAATACCCTCCAACTTCTTATTTTTGTAGGGCATTATATATTTAACACACTCGGTCCCGTTTGAAAACTTGGCTATTCCTTCCTCTTGATCATAAACCATCTTAGATTCCCCAATAAATGGTTTCCCAAGTATCATATCTCCTAAAAACCCGTCAATGATGCCCTTAACGTTTTCCAAGATCATGAAATCTCACTTATATGTGAAGTTAACTACGAAGACATGCAATCCTTTAACCCTCCCAACATAGTTACTCACTTTCCTAGGGTAAAAGGGGTCCCTCATAGGTCTTAACTTTTCGCTCATGATCCAATTGTAATTGAGTCTAGACATTATGTTCATGGGTGCCGCATAGTTTATGTAAGTGTGATCCCTATATGAGTACCCAATCATGCACGGTATCTTAATGTTTTTAAGGTCACCACTTTTTATGCGAGGCTCAAAAGGTGGTCGCGGGAAGTTAACTACGTTATAGTGATAAGCGGTTTCCTTCCTGTTAGGGTATGAATCGAAATATTTCCTAAGTTCCTCCTCCTCCTTACTACCCTCCATAATTTCTAACACCTTATAATCTCCTTCTTCTAATTGATACTCTGAATCACTTGAGGTCGAATCACTATCTAAAGTACTAGTGGATTCCTTAAGGGCTTCCTCAAGTGCGCTTTCAATTATCCTATTCAATTTCTTAAGCTCCCCAATTTCACTAACAATACGAGCTCAAAGTTGGTTGGCAAAGGTTGGATCAAGTGGTGGATATTTGTTTGATGGTAAGTTGTTGTTTGGTGGGTTATCACCTTCCATGATAAAAAGTGATGGGGTTATGAACAAAGGTCACAAAGAAGGGGGATAGATTACGAGGAAGCTAAAAATTGAGAAAAAAGCTTACTTGATAGGAATCAAGCAAGGGAACCTAAACGAGGTGGAAATCTAACTAGCTATTCTATTCCCGCAATGGCGCAAAACTTGATACCCGCACAACGAGCGTTCGGTCAAAGGAACTTCCTTTTCGTCGAGCAAGTTTTCAACACCCCAGCAAATGAACCTAATTGTTGTAGTGTAGTATTAGGGTAAGCCTCGGGAATTGATATCGTTCTCTAGGGGAATAGGAATGCTAGCGAAAAATTACTACGCTAAGGTTGGGGTTGAGGAAGATTATTTTTTATCTTTTTTATATTTTTTTGAAATTGGAAAGGTACGAATCTCGGGGTATTAGATTTGGGGGGTGGTATTTCTACCGATTACTCTACTTATCTAATTATCTAATCTAATGTGAGGGTAGGCTATGTCTATTGTTGTGTGCTCTTATGATGATTTAAAGATGTGTTTACCTAGATGCTATTACTCCTTAGTTATCTTCTATTGATGGTTGAATTGTCACGTCCTTATTCTTAACGTTGTGTCTTCTAAGGTCGTAGGGTGCGTTTTCCCTAACTCTTTGAGACTACCTTAAGGTTATTGCCTCACGAAATCTCTAGGATTCATAAACTAACTATAAGTTTATCTTTGGATGTTTAGACTACAATAACTCTAGGTGATTATAAACTAATGTTCACAAAGATTACTCAAGCATTAAAAATACAACGAATGACCTATCGCAATACTAGGTTAATCACAATTAAGATAAGAGACAACCAATTAATATTCAATACGGGTTTCATAGATCTAAGCAAACACACAAGTAAATTAGCGGGACATGGAAAACATGCAAGCATACACACAAACAATTGAAGATATAATTGAATTAATGAAGTAAATCACTTATCTTGTTGTAAAATAGGGTATGGAACCTAAGATCGCCCAAGACGACCAAAGTTCGGTTTAGGTTTTACTCACAAAACTACCTCCCTAAAATTACGAAAATTCAATTCTATATATAGAGTTACAATATGCGGCGTCGCTCTTTATTTGTGACGCGTCGGATCGCCGCCATTAGGTTTTCCTCTTGCCACGTCAACTTAGTGATGGCGTCACCTTATGGTTGTGACGCCGTCGGCTTCATCTTCGACGCTTTGGGATCCGAATCTAGGCCGCCCGAGTTGTGACGCCCTCTCTTTAAAACCCGATGCCGTCAAGTGCAAAATAGCAATTTGGCTTCGAGTCGTCTCAAAGCGTGTTGTTGCGGCGTCGCCATTTGGGCGTGGACGTCACGCTTCATTCAACAGACTTGAGTGTCTTGATTCTTGACTTTGGCCATTTCTTCATATATTCGCCTTTTCGTCCGAATAAGTGTCATTCCGACAATTTGCCTTCAAGAGACCTAAAAAGTGAAAAGGCGAAATTAATCGATGCGGATATAAAAGTGGTCGATTAAGGGCTAAAGTGTACCTTTTAAATTTTATGATGTTACTTTTCTTTACCTTTTCACTAAGCTTCTCCACCAATGTTTCTAGGTTTTTAAGGTTGTGTCGTGGTTGGAGAGGCTTCTATTTGTGTTTTCACGGAAATCTTTGAGCCATTCATCTTGTTCTTTTGTCTTAGGGATAAGGTTTTAAAGGTACCATTTTGAGGGTCGTTTAAGTCCTTATTTGATCACTTTGTATCCGTTATTGCTTAATATCGTTCCTTTTCACTTTTAGGTCTCTTGAAGGCAAAATCTTTGGAATGGCACTTATTTGGACGAAAAGCGCGAATATCTGAAGAAAATGGCCAAAGTCGAATCGAGACACTCAAAGTGCTTTGAAAGCGAAGGCGGCGGCGTCGGTGTTAGTGCGGCGCCGTCGGAGGATTTTAATGACGATCTGATGGCCAAAAACCCTATTTTCAAGTGACGACGTCGGGCTTTAAAGAGTAGGCCGTCGCAACTCGGACGGCCTAGATTTGATCCAGACGGCGTCGAGAGGCGAAGGGACGGCGTCACAACCATAAGGTGGCCGTCAAGGTGATCAAGTCACAACATCTTGAAGTAGTTGATATTGTTTTGGCCATAACTTTTGCATACGAACTCGGTTTAGGTGATTCAAAAGCCCGCGACGGAGCGAGAAAATCTACAATTTGGTGAAAAAATGGTCGTGGCGCCGTCACTCTATAAGTGTGCGCCGTCGCTCTTGCCGACGAAAATCGCCTATAAATATAACATTATAACTTCACTTTTGTAAGCCCTAAACCCTAAGTCCGATTCTAGGGTTTAGGTAGGTGTTTTCCGACAACTTAAAGGGTTTCAAACACTCCATAAACATCGTGTAATGATTTGTTTGTTAATCCAATCCTATGGTATGTCTTCAATTATCATAATTGTTGCTTGCTCTTCATTAATTATGCTTGGCTAATTCACCTTGTGTTTGCTTATGATTGTATGAAACTTGTATATAATTAATTAGATCTTATTGATTTCTTAGTGATGCTTGTGTCTATCTTCATCATTAGGGGTGTGACAATTTCAATGAGTCTAATTGGTTTAGTTTATAATTCTTGCACCCTCATCTCTTGTTTGATTGGTTGTCTCTTATCTTAATTGTAATTAGCTTAGGAGTGCGACTAGGCTATCGTTGTGTTTAATACTTGATAAATCTTTGATAGTTTATGAATGACTTGGTGGATTTCGTTTACTAAACCAAAGATAACCTTAAAGTTAGTTTATGAATGACTTAGTGGATTTTGTTTACTACACTTAAAGGTGACTTTAAAGAGTTAGGAATGCACACCTTACGACCTTAGAAAACACAGCGTTAAGAATAAGGGCGTGACAATTCAACCATCAATAGGGCGTGACAATTCGGTGGGTAGAATTAGATAGCTAGCAAGGGTAATACATCATAAGTAGATCGCTTCACGTTCTTGGTAGACCCCTAATTTAGTTAGTACCTTTTGGGATAGTTGACTAGCAACTAATTCCACCCTCCCTCAAAACCGAGATTCATAAAATATAAAAATACAAAAATAATCATCCTCATCTTTAGACTTAAATCGACATATACTTGACCTAACGACACTATTCCCTAGAGAGCGATATCAATACCGTGGCTTACCCTAATACTACACTACAACGATTAGGTTCCTTTGCCTAGGGTGTTGAAAAACTTGCTCGACGAAAGGAAGTTCCTTTGACCCCGAGCGCGCGTGTGGCGTTATCAAGTTTTGGGCGCGCTGCCGGGAATAGTTATTGTTTAGGCTTGATTTCTATCTCGTTTAGGTCTACTCACAAGATTCCTATCAAGTGAGATTTTTTTTCTTTTATTAGCTTCCTTGTAGTCTATCCCCTTCTTTGTGCCTTTGTTCGTAAAACTTGTCCATTGACTCTTCCGTTCACCATTATGGAGAAGCGAATCCACTATATTCGCGATTAGGTTTTTCATAAGAAATTATGATATTACTAAAGCGGATTATTCAAGATGGTGGGAAGAAAGTAACCAAGTCCATAAACCTTTTGAGGTTTCACCATTCCATCAAGCCCACAAAACACCTCATCTAGTGAAACCTATGCTTCGTATGAGCCTTCACCTAGGATAGACTTTCGTGAACAACCTCCATGTTTAGAAACTATTGTTAGTAAGGCCCTTAGGAGGCCGACCAAATTTGTGAAAATATTATGGAAAGCAACCAAGCTTTAAACCATAAGTTGGATCAATTACTAAGTTTGGTTTCATCACGACCTAAGGAAATAGCACATGATGAGCATATAGATGATGTAGATGTGATTGAGGATAAGGTGAAAAGTCTAGACCCACAAGGTATCCCACAAGTTCCACCATCATTTAAGGCATACACACATGCGTGACTTACGGAAGTAGTAGAAGAGACTTTAGGAATCCCAATGGAGGTAGAACATTTGAACCAAAGCATTTGGAGAATATAGGTTTGAATACTTGTAGTCTCGGTCTTACTCTTAGTTCTAGGGAATTTCATAGTGTTGATGAACCGGAACCTCAATCTTTACTTCCATCCTTAAATAAGCGAGGAACCGACCCACCCATCAACCAATTTAGTCCGGGTAGTTTTAGGATGAAGGAAGCCATTCACACCCCTTCACCTCACGTGGCATATTTCCACCCTAAGGGTGTGTATCGCTACTATCACCCGCACTTAAACTTAAGTGTAGGAAAACTTCCCTTTATCTGTTAAATAAGGGTAGAGTCGGGCTCGTGACTCGAACAAAACAAGCGCTTCTTGGGAGGCAACCCATGTGTATTTGTTTTATTTTTATTTGTGTGTCGTATATCTTTTATTGATTGTTTATTCTCATGTTTGAATTTGTAAAATGCTTTATTTTGTTTTAACCTCGTCTTAATTGCATATAAAGGTATTTTACATAAGGGATAAGTGTAGGGAGGATTACACACGTTTTCAAAAAAAGCGTAAACATGAGAATAACAATTAAATAAAAGATATATATGTTTGTTTGTTCGAGTCAAATGCTTGTATCGAGTCATAATGGATGTTTTGCGAAATTTTCCAGATTCTAAAGATGTAAATTTTCGAATTTTTTCGGAAAATCGCAGAGAACCGGTTTTGTCGGGATAACTGTGGCGTCGAGATTGCAACTGACGTCGGGAAGGAGCGAAACAGCGATTACTTTTTCTCGTTTTACGTGCTACTTATAAATTTTTGGAATTTTCGGTCTTAATTTTCTAGAAAATCGCAAACATCCATTCCACAAGCATTATATCTTATTTAAGTGCGGAATTACATCTTGTTGTGATTTTTCTTTGTTCGGTTTGATCGTTGGGTTGTTTGTTTTCTTCAAGTGTGCGGGTTTAATTTATCAAGAAGAAGTTACATAAGATTGAAGGAGCTTTTCACGCATAAATTCTTCTTGGAAAGGATTTAACCACTACTTCACACACGGATCCTACCGAGCTAATCGGGGAGTACTAGTTTCTTTCGTTTTAATTACCTTCAATTATCATAACTTTGATACTTCGGGAACATTGGGGACAATGTTCAGTTTAAGTGTAGGGAGGGAAAATAAAACGGGAACTTTGAAACTATGCTTATCCTTGATTATTTGCTTTGTCCAATTGTATTTGTGTAATAAACCATGAGAAAATGTCGGTTAGGGTAATTTTGGCACCAAATTTAAAATTTTTCATGACATATAGGAGTGGGCCATTAGTCTTAACAAAAGCGTCTCACGGATAGGAAGTTGCATGACTAGCACAAAAACCCTTTACCACCCAAATTCCACCCAAAATGTGAGGATCGCCCTTAGATTAGTAGGAATTAAAGCATTCATCTTTAATGCTTAGAGTGTGAACCGGTAGTATATTAGATTCTAGAACTTGTTTTGTGATGCATTCCGAGATCGCAAGTGAGGCTACACTTGTGTAGTTAGGAATAACTAAATGATAAGAGGCATTAGGATAACCCTTGTTTGATACCGTAATATAATTACTTCTTCCACATCGGTTGAGTAATTCCCCACACCTTTGCGTTGTACTCATCTTTAGTACACGATACCCTAGTTAACCCCTCGAGCCTATCCTTTTCGCGGTTCTCGTGATGTTTCGGTTTTCGGAATATCAATGAAAACATTGTTTACACCCCACCCCAAATATACACCCAAATCGCCTTAGCCTACCCTTATGCACTCACTTTTAGTGCAAATTTTATTATCACCCTAAACCCTTAGTTCAATTATCTAGTTGCTTGCATAAGTTGCTAAGTCGAGTCATATCCTTTGTATCTGATTTTGGGACGATTGGGATTCATGGGAAAAGTTAAAGTTTATGAAATGACGGAAGGGCGTTAAATTCAAATTCCCTTTGTTTGCGTAATAATGTACCCCAAGTGTTTTGATCTTTTCAATTCGGGTCAAATTAGTGTTAGAGTAATAAAAACTCAAGTGTAGGGATGTGCCTATAAATCCCTAGTATTTTGATGTTATCGTAGAGGATGGTAGAGTAAAAGTGTAAAAAAAAAAAAAAAAAAAAAAAAGAAAAAAAAAAAAAAAAAAAAAAAAAAAAAAAAAAAAAAAAAAAACATATGGGCTACCATCCTACATCTATCCTTTAAATTTATGTTTGTTTATTTCCGTTGCCTAGAGTTTTAGAGTGTCGAGTCTTGGCTTAGCGCCATTCTTCGTATGCATTTAACATAGAGATTTTGACTTACCACCACTAAATAGCCTATCCCACCAAACCCTTATTTCCCTACCGTAAGCCTAACATTACAACCCTTTAAAGACCTCTTTGATAGTCTTTCCTAGGTGCTTACGTAAGCGATGGAGGTTTGATCTATTCTCAAGCCTATGGTAATCTATGTACTAGGACCGGTTAATGAGTGTTTATCTTCCATTTCCTATTTGTTATATTTCATATATACACCGAGAGAGATGTGAGTATCCAAACACCCCATGTGAGGTGCTAGTATGTAATTCCGTGCTTGTTATGACTTTTTGGGGCTTATATGTGTTGTGGACCGTTTTGAATCAATGCTTCATGACCCTAACTTATAAATTAATTGGCTAAAAGCACATTTGCTTGAGGACAAGCAAATAACAAGTGTAGGGATATTTGATAAGGTTTTAAAAGGTACCATTTTGAGGGTCGTTTAAGTCCTTATTTGATCACTTTTGTATCCGTTATTGCTTAATATCGTTCCTTTTCACTTTTAGGTCTCTTGAAGGCAAAATCTTTGGAATGGCACTTATTTGGACGAAAAGCGCGAATATATGAAGAAAATGGCCAAAGTCGAATCGAGACACTCAAAGCTCTTTGAAAAGCAGAAGCGGCGGCGTCGGTGTTAATGCGGCGCCGTCGGAGGATTTTGTGACGATCTGATGGCCAAAACCCTATTTTCAAGTGGCGACGTCGGGCTTTAAAAGAGTAGGCCGTTGCAACTCGGGCGGCCTAGATTTGATCGAGACGGCGTCGAGGCTGAAAGGGACGGCGTCACAACCATAAGGTGGCGCCGTCACATGGTGATCAAGTCACAATATCTGTGAAGTAGTTGATATTGTTTTGGCCATAACTTTTGCATACGAACTCGGTTTAGGTGATTCAAAAGCCAGCGCGACCGGAGCGAGAAAATCTACAATTTGGTGAAAAAATGGTCGTGACGCCGTCACTCTATAAGTGTGGCCGTCGCTCTTTTGCCGACAGAAAATCGCCTATAAATATAACATTATAACTTCACTTTTGTAAGCCCTAAACCCTAAGTCCGATTCGGGGTTTAGGTAGGTGTTTTCCGACAACTTAAAGGGTTTCAAACACTCCATAAACATCGTGTAATGATTTGTTTGTTAATCCAATCCTATGGTATGTCTTCAATTATCATAATTGTTGCTTGCTCTTCATTAATTATGCTTGGCTAATTCACCTTGTGTTTGCTTATGATTGTATGAAACTTGTATATAATTAATTAGATCTTATTGATTTCTTAGTGATGCTTGTGTCTATCTTCATCATTAGGGTGTGACAATTTCAATGAGTCTAATTGGTTTAGTTTATAATTCTTGCACCCTCATGTCTCTTGTTTGATTGGTTGTCTCTTATCTTAATTGTAATTAGCTTAGGAGTGCGACTAGGCTATCGTTGTGTTTAATACTTGATAAATCTTTGATAGTTTATGAATGACTTGGTGGATTTCGTTTACTAAACCAAAGATAACCTTAAAGTTAGTTTATGAATGACTTAGTGGATTTTGTTTACTACACTTAAAGGTGACTTTAAAGAGTTAGGAATGCACACCTTACGACCTTAGAAAACACAACGCGTTAAGAATAAGGGCGTGACAATTCAACCATCAATAGGATGTGACAATTCGGTGGGTAGAATTGGATAGCTAGCAAGGAGTAATACATCATAAGTAGATCGCTTCACGTTCTTGGTAGACCCCTAATTTAGTTAGTACCTTTTGGGATAGTTGACTAGCAACTAATTCCACCCTCCCCCTCAAAACCGAGATTCATAAAATATAAAAATACAAAAATAATCATCCTCATCTTTAGACTTAAATCGACATATACTTGACCTAACGACACTATTCCCCGAGAGAGCGATATCAATACCGTGGCTTACCCTAATACTACACTACAACGATTAGGTTCCTTTGCCTAGGGTGTTATAAAACTTGCTCGAAGAAAAGGAAGTTCCTTTGACCCCGAGCGCGCGTGTAGCGTTATCACGGATTCTAATTAAGTCTAGGTGTCACAGATTTTAGTTGGTTTAAGGTTGAAATGATTAATTAACTAGAAGGACAAGAAAATGAAAGTAAGCAAATAAAGGCAACGGTTGTGATCAATAGAGGAGAAGTGTGATAACCTAGTTACTCATCCTATCAGGTTATGTTCACGTTTAATTACTTCCAATTGCTTCAAGTGGGGGTTTAGGTCTCTAGGACAACATTTGGTCGATTAGTCCTAACTATCGCCAAAGGTTTCCATAGGAGATCAAGCTACTACCCATGAAAGTCTAGTTGTTTTAGTCCCTAAGCCAAGTCATTAAGTTCCGCTACATGCAAGATTCATAACAATGAGTGCGGGCGCTAGCATCTTACACACTCATCCCTAACTTAAGTTCATCCAAACGACGGTGATCATTTGGTCGATTCGCCAAGCGAAGAAGGGTCGTCGGTTGGTCAATTCACCCTTCCCGCTCGATCTACCTACTTAGGTCGGTTGGTCAATTCTCCTAAGCAACTAGACACTACCGCCATTCAAAACTACCAAAACAAGGGTAGCTACCAACAAACTATACATGCATACACTAGAAACAATTATCACGGAAGCAATGTAAACATAAACATAACAATAAATGAATCATAACTAGGCTAGCACCAGAGGTGCTTAGCCGATCATATTAAATGAAACAATCGATTCAATATTTGACATAATGAAATACATGAATTGAAAGTAAAAGAAATGATAGATCGCTAATGCTTATCGTTAGGGAGTGATTTCTCCTTTGGAGATGGCTCCGTATGCTCCTCAAGATCTGCCTTCAGTCTCCGACCCACATTCTCTGCTTTGTGTGTGGAGTGAATGATGTGAAATGCAGAATTTAGGGCTGGTATTTATAGGCAAGATCTAGTTACGACATAACTTAAGTTGAGAGTTACGCCGTAACATCAATATCTTCGTAAATTGCTCTGGAAATGCTGGTTACGGCGTAACACATGGAATGAGTTACGCCGTATCTTCAATATACGTTACAAAATCATGATTACGCCGTAATCATCGAAAAAGTTACGGCGTAGCTTGCAGCGGCGTGGAACATCATTTGACCTAATTAGTTACGACGTAATCCTAAGATGGAGTTACGCCGTAATCTTCAGTTGAGTTGGTTTTCTGAGTCACGCTTTTGTTACGGCGTAATGTGAGAGAAGAGTTACACCGTAATTACTTCATAGTGGGCATACTATCATATATATTCAATAAACTCTCCAAATCCGCGTCTCTTTAGCTCCAATGCTCGTAAATTACCTGAAAGTGAAATATAGAGGAAAACAAGAGTAAATCCATATAAATGATGTAAAATACGAGCATTATCGGGGAAAATTGACACTTAATATTCAGGACTATTTGATGTTATCAATGCTAAACGTCGAATTATTATAGCTGTTAGATGCATTTCCAGTCATATCAATTTCAAACACACCATTCATAGTACTTGCATTAAAATAAAATACACCATTTAAAGAAACATAAATTCCATTACTTGTGATGGTATGAGTAAAACCAAGATCCAACAATACTGAAAAGGAAACAACACCTCTAATTATAGAAGATGCATAATAACAATTGTTTAATAACAGTACTAAGCCCGAAGGTAATACTAAACTAAACACTCCTATGGCTTCAACAGCTGCAGGTGCCCCATTGCCCACATGCAGATATTGCTCTCCATAGGATAGCTTCCTCTCCACTCTAAACCCCTGCAGTGTATTACAAATGTGAATACCACATCCAGTATCATATACCCAGGAATTAATTTTATGATTTAGAGTAAATAATTCAATCATAAATAAGTTACGAAGGACCGCTACCGAGGACCGGAATACTTCAACTTATTTTTCGCAATTCATCAAGATAGAGGCGATTTCTCTTCCAATGCCCAACGACTTTGCGGTGGTGGCATCTTGGATCACTTTTAAGATTTTCCTTCTTCTGAGGAGGGTACTTTTTTGGTTACGGTTGATAGGCGATAACTTGTTTACCCTTGTCAACCTTAGCTTTCCCTTTACCCTTCTTGTTGTTCGCACGCTGCGGTTTTGGCTTGTTAATCCTACCACCCTGAATAGCAAGTACACGGGAGTAGGAGCCTTACGAGGTAACCATTTTCATAATCAATTAGCAATGCGTGTAGGTCGAATTGTCTTCCCAGCGCGCGCATATTGAAGTTCGAACAAAACCATTGAAATCCTTGTTAAGGGATACGGTGATCAAGTTCACAAAGAATGTCATTTTCATAAACTACGCGAGTGCCTATTGTTGGTCCATGTATTCTTTCATCTCCAACACATGCGACTTACGGGTTTACCCTCTCTCACCTTGCATTTGTGAAGTGCATCAATCAAATCATAGATTTCTATAGTCGCAGGTTTCTCAAACATAGTTCTGAGTTCATTGAGCATGTTGTATTGGAAGTAATTTTCGAACTGCTTTTGGAGAGCAGAGTCCATCATTCCCAACATCAAGCAAGCCACATCATTATGACGCTTATACTCAGCCTTCCACGCAGCTTTACCTCGTCAGAGGCATCAACTGCGGGTTCATCAGGGCAAGGCGTGTACATATAATTCAACCGATTAGCAACTCTACCGACAATTCTCAAAGAGCGATGCCAATCATTAAAATTCTTTGTGCCAGTCAACTTTTCTCGTTCAAAAAAGGTTTTGAAGGCAAAATTTAGTGTAGTGTTATCGTTGTTTTGAGCCATTTCTACAGAAAAGTTCAAGTATTAGTATTTTCGATAATACATTTTTTCATGAAAATAATACCCAAGGTAATATAAACATATAACCATATAATTTTCTCGAAAATTAGGATCCAAATTATCATAGGTTCATTACATCAGATGATCTGCTAGTAACGAAAGCATATAATAATGTAATCTGTCGAACAATAATTGGCAAACATTTTCCAATTCCTAGATCATTATGGGATTTACATTTTCCAACGCTATTGCAAATGTAAACATGTTTTATCCCCATCTCGTGTCTTGAGTCCAGTTCTCACTTACTACTCAATTTAAGTCGTCTAACTTAAAGAACTGCAAATGTGTCCATGCAAGGTCTGACTTCACATGAAGATTTACCTTTCCATCACTATCTCGCCAAGGTCCCACATGACATAAATTGCAACTTCAAGTATTCCTTTAACTAGATGGCACTAACTTAATTTTAAAAGGGTACTAGTTTTGATTTATGGTGTCAAATCAAATATGTACAAAGATGTCATGCATTCATCTTGTAGCATAAATTTTAATAAAAAACTTTTTATTAACCAATTCGTAAAAATAAAATTATCAAAATTTTGATTGAGGTATTGGTTTCGCCAATCAAGAAATTTACCTTTAATTATCGTCCATTATATTGTACTTTTGCATAAGTCTAAAGACTTAGTGTTTCCGATAATTAACACAAAAGTGGCGCATGGAATTAAATCTAATTCGCCCTTAAGATGATTTTGTACATTTATAGCCTACTTGGTAACTCCAATTTGACTCATAAAGTGGCGGAGAATTTAGTCATTGTGAAGCAATTAACCTCCTTCTTTCGGGTCACAATTTAATGCGCTCCCCTCCTTAAACCCCTCTTATAGTCTGTCAAAATTGGATGCGCCGTTCTCACTATTTGTACCAAAACTCATCAATCAATTAAACTTAATGAAAATTTAACTCTTAAAAAACAAATCAAATTTCACAATTGTTTAGTCCAATTTATTTTTCTATTCAAGAAATTACCCTTTGCTTAAAACTTGTCACACATAATAAACAAACAAGTAACAATAAAAAATAAATAACTAAAACAATGCGCACATAACTAACAATTAATATATGTAAACAAGTAGCCACATGCAACTTATTTGATAAAACCTATTAATAATCAATATCTAGGTTAATTAACGTATATATTAACTAGGGCTTTCACTCGCACAATTGAAAGTGAGCCATACATCGACGAATCGATTGCGTAAGCAATAATTAAAATATACCAAATTGCACATAATTGATTCATTAATATTTATATTGGAGTCTTCCCCAATTCAAGATTTATCAAAACATACATGTGATAAAATAACTTAACAATTAAAAATCCAAGAAACCATCCATGATAAACATGCATGTATCATCATGTATATAACATAACAATTATCCAAGTAAGTCACAAGATCGCATACAATTCCATGTCACATAACAATTTATTCATGAATTTATCACGTATCACATATATATAATTCTATATTTCGATATCGATAACTTAACAGTTATAATAAACCCTAAAATATTTTAAAAGAAATGGACTAATTTTTTTTTAAAGAATCGACCTAAAAAAAATTTAGGGGTCGACTATTTTATAAAAAAATAAATTAAGGCAAAAGCCCTAATTTTAAAATTAGGGTTTACATAATCATAACCAAAACCCTAGAAAAATCATATCAAACAACATACAATATTCGTTTTTTACGTGTTTAGTAATTAATTACTCATTAAACAAGACTCATGATGTCATTGTTGGAATTATATAACATGAAATCATATATAAAACACATAAAACATCAAAGAAACATGCGGAAGCGTATATGAACGAATTAATGAATAACTAATTAACATAAACGTAAAGTATGTGTACATTTTGATTCTAGCCCAACAAGAATCAATTCCTTTAAACTAGCAAGTGATGAACCTAATTAGGGTTTATAGGATTATGTGAATTACCCCTTTACCGATTTTGTAATTCAATCCAAGATATTAACAATAGTGTGTTAGTACCACGTTCTTGTACACACGTACTAAATCAAATTAAAGTAATGCTGGTTTTAAGAACACGAAAACTTTTGTTTTGAAAAAACAAGTGGATCGACACCCAAGGGTGTTTGTTCGATCGGTTATGGACAAAAACACACAAACAAGTTTTAGGTTTTTGATTAGGAGTACAAGAGATGGAATACAAAGACTATATGCCTTGTATTTATACACAAGATAACTTGGTTACCAAGTTAAGCATGGGTTGGGCTTGGGGGAACCCTTTGGACGATTGGTTATGCATCACCAAGAGGGTTTCCGGAACCTTCCCAGTCTCTATTTTATTATTTAGTCATTCCATTTAACATTTAACAATCGTTAGTCCATTACACTTAATTAACTTAACGTCCGTTATATATTTCGTGTAAATAATAAATAAATATAACATTTTATATTTAATTATTAACTTTAATTCTCATACGCAAAGTGTGCAATTCAGTGGTCTCGAGTTCGATCCTAACTCACGACTACTAATTTATATCCATAAAACCAACAAATATATCATAGTTGTCATGATTTTCTTTTATATGTATCGAACAATTTTTTTTGCTATTCTATGTACTAAACTTGCATTTTTGGTATTTTTGGTGTATTTTATAACCATTTTGCCCTTTATTTTATTAACCCGGGAGGGGCAAAATAGTCATAAAACACACAAAAAATATAAAAAATACAAGTTTAGTACATAGAATAGCAAAAAAAATTGTTAGATACCTATAAAAGAAAATCATGACAACTACTATACATTTAGAGACCATTAGCCCGATTTAAATCGTTTACAATCTTCAAAATCGTGATGAGAAACACGTTACAATTGCTCGTAGCAACCAGGGGCGGATCTATGCATAACAAGGTGGTTCCCAGGAACCACCTTAGAAATCGGGACCCTTTAGAAGCGTTGTATGTGAAAAAAATAGGACCTACCCTAAAATTAGATTAGGAACCACCTTAGATCTAAAAGTAAAGGGAAAGAAAGAAAATGAATTGATTGGCAAAGGTAAAATAGAAAACAGAGCTTATTCACTCTTTAATGGAAGGCTGGTAGCTTCAGTTATGTGTATTAGCTAAAAAAGAAGACCAAATTATAATATATATATTTAAATATAGTGCCTTATTCTACTAAAAGTTACATTTAGCCCTTCCACTTTATTTAAAGTTACATATCAATACCCTTTCTTTCATGCTCCGTGACACAACAGAATTACACATGTATGTATATGTATATTTTGTAAAGTATTATGAAACTTTAAAGAATCTCTCTTCTTATAGAATATCACTCATTTTTTTATGTCAAGTACAAATTACTACTAATACACATACTTATATTTTTAACGTTAATATAAAATCAAAAATAACAATAGTTGTTTAGGGTCGTGCATTGAAAAAACTAAGCTAGCATTATACTAACTAAAGAAGCATATATGTAACTTTGTTAAAGAAGACCCGGACCGAACCGACCCGACCCGACCGGTAAGACACATAGACCGTTGCCCTGTTAACTTTTACGTCTAGGTTAAGGAACCACCTTGGTTTCTCGGCTGGCTCCGCCACTGGTAGCAACTCCTTTTGATGGTGCTTATTTGTTCATTTAAACTCGGTATATATGAAAGGTCTAGAGCAAAATTGCTCCTAGCGTTGTATTACTTGTATATTGGGTGTGCGCTTGTGCAAAATTGGGCTCAGCTAGATGGGCTTATAAGCAGCTCTTCACTTGCAGTTTTGTAATATGAAATTATGAATCTCAAGACGTTCGAAAAAAAAAAAAAAAAAAAAAAAAAAAAAAAGTCTATATAGATTCAAGACAACAAGTTGATGGGAATTTTAGACTTTGAGATTGTATTACATCAATTATGAATTGATGATACTGTAAGTTCTTATTTTCTGAATAAACTAATAATAACTGCTAACTTAAATTGTTACTAAATCTTTTCAAGTTGTGCGTAGTATCAAAGCTTGGTCCCTGGATTGGATATCAGGATATGCATATGAAGGTTAATGTAGCTTGTTTAACCATTATGTAATGTACATGTGTAGATTATAGGGTATGTTGTCAAAATTAGTAGTGCTAGTTAGTGGTATCAATTAGCATTATCCGGAGCGGTAATATATTGTTTGTTTGATAATATTAGGTTGTGATTATAAAGTGTAAAATGACGTAAAAGCTAAATATTAATGCTAAACGTTTTTTCAAATAGCTTTTGAGAAATAACAGTTTAGGATGAAACAAAAGGTTTTTTTTTTTTTTTTTTTTTTTCTTCAAATATGAAATATATTATTTTCAATCAACAAAATTACAAGGTTATAAACATGAAATTGTTTTGAACATGCTCAAAACAGAGAACAACAACCAATTCTAAGTTATACCACATATCAGACAGAACTATGTCCCATATTAGACAATGCTATTCAGTACATATCTCAAATACAACATTCATTTGCAGACTTGATCACTGCAGCAACAAGTCCACACCAAATATTCACCTTGTACCCAAAGAATCAAGCTGCACTATAACATGAACCATGCCAGCTAGAATCTGATTTCACCTATTAATGCACCTACCATCTAGCTACATTTCCACATCACTCTCATCAAAACCATTCAACGAGCACCCACAATGGTTAAGACAGGAGAAGTGTGTGGCTTCACTGGGGATCCATAACCCATCCATTAAGGGGATCTACCAAAACAACCTACATTTCCTTCTCTAGAAAGGCTTCAGTTGTTTGGTAACACTCACCCTCAATGATGACCAGCCATTCCTTCTATGCCAATGTATTGAGAGGACCAAACAAGTTCATATTTCACTCATCGATATTCCACTCATCATACATTGGCCGCCCCAACCATATACCCTTCACAATGGGATGCTTTACATTATGGTGCATTCAAAGGAATTAAACCTCTCACTGTAGCATCAAAGCCTATCACAGTTCCCTCCTAAGGCCAAACTGGATAGGAGAATGATGATCCAATGAGTACAATCACACCTAATGAACTCTAAGGTACTAGATACAATCCCATTGTTATGGTTTGCATTATAAGCCTCAGTGACTTTTAAAAGCACAAAATCAAAAGAGATGAGAGAGTTAAAGTAAATCCCATATCCAAACATTTCTTTCTTGCCACAAAAGAACACACAAGCAGCACCACAAGTGCAGAGCTTTAACTAGAAACTTAACTCTGCTATTTATCCTCATATAGACTAAAGATGGCAGCAAACCCAAACACCTTGAAACAAAAATCCTAATCACCCTTAAATCCATCTGATCTACACGGACATTCTAATACCAAACACTCCATTATCTCCCCTGTTTCAGAATTCACAGCTTCTTTGTGCATTCAAAACATCAATTGTCTTCTTGGTTTTCAAGGACATTAGTTTGGCTCTAATCTCATCACAAATGATCTTTATTAAAGCCTGATCATCTCTTTCTTCTTTCTTGAAAATCCTATAATTCCTTTCTTGCCATAGGAAGTACACAGTATCTGCAATACCTAACTTTTGAATGATGCTCTCTGATTATGGTTCTTGGTTTTAAAAAGGTTCTTTACAATTTCATCCCATGTGGTATCATCACTATGAATCCTTGCTTTATTTTTTATCACTGCCCAAATTTTTTGAGAAAATTCACATTGAAAAAACAAGTGGTCATGGGAATCATGAACTGTCTTACACAATGAGCTCTTCATAGTCAGTAGGGGTACCACTTCATTAGTTTGTCTTGTGTGATCAGCTTATTCCTAACTACAAGCCACAAGATAAATGTATGTCTAGGAATACAATGTGAATGCCAGAACAATTTAGACCATGTTACTTCATTATCTTCACCTCTAAGGTCTGCCCATACTTGATTGGTAGAAAACTTAACCTCTTGCCCTTTATTATTGATCCACATAATTCTATCAGGTTCATCACTTAGATTAGGAACATGTAGGTTTTGTAGGATAACATATTTATTATACCATTCACTGGGCCACCTCCACCCATTCTCATCAATCAGGTCTCTTAGGGTGCTATTGTTATTAAAGGCAGCTACATAAATTTCCCTCTTGCTAATAATCTTGCCAATATCATCCCATCTATCATGCGACACTGAAATATTACTCCTATTTCCAACCTTAAATCTCATATGCATTCCAGTTGCTTGCCTTAATTCCAAAATTGTTTTCCAACACCAACTATCATTATCAGAAACTTGAACATCCCAAACAAAAAGCTAGAACATGTTGACAAACAAATTTCCAATTCTAAACGCTAAATGCTATTAAACGCTATTAAAAGCCATGTATGCAGTTTCGTTAAAAAAGATAACATATATGCATTTGATATTAGAAAATAGTAACATCACTATGGAAACTAATGGAAACTAAGGTTTGTTTTTATTAAGGTATGTTTGGTGAAATTAGCAAGAAGCAATAGTAGTTATCAATAGCGACAACTAGTGGTAGAAAGTAGCAGTTGCTTGTTTTGATAAAGTGTTTGATAACACAATTGTATACTTGTAATTATTATGTGTAAACGCTTGTTGCTATTAGCAAATAGATTAGGCTAGGCCCAAGCCTGTGTGTGGGCTTAGGGTCCGTTAGGGTTTCCATTATGTTTTATGTATTTTCTATATATTGTGGTTGAATAATACACCATACCTACGGGGTTTTCTATTATCTAACATGGTTTCAGAGCGGGTCTGATCCTAACACCTAGGTGGCTATGTTGAGTCGCCTCATCTAAACCACCTGTCAAACCTCTCTATCTCCCATCATAGTCGTTATATGCAATGAAAAAAAAAAAAAAAAAAAAAAAACGGTTGTTCTATCTCCAAAAGGCAGCCGTTTCTAGCCTTTAATCTCCAATGTTATTTTACTTTTTTATTTTGTTTTGTCAATCTTCATTTGTTCTATTATTATAGTTTTCTTTTAATATTACGCACCGCATAAGGTAGTTTAATTGTTTGTTTTAATTTGTTTTATATCGAATCCAGGTATTAATTAAGGGCACTTTTGTTGATGTCGAATCTAGATTTCTTATTCCGAGGCGACTTTTGTTGGTGCCGAATCTAGGTTCTTATTCAAGAGACGACTTTTGTTTGTGTCGAATCTAGGGTTCTTATTAAAGACATTATTTGGGATACTTTGGGTTATCCCGTTTTATTTTGGTTATTGTTTTATTTCATATCTTTTCTTTAATATTCAATATCTTTCCTTCTTCTTTTATATGTTTATGCATAAGTTATACCCCTCCTCAAGCAACTCTATATTGCAATTGTTATCTTTTCCAAAAACAGAAGAAGCAAATCACGTTTTTCAACATTGCTACAATTGTTTTCAAGTTATTGATCATAAAGATTTTGAAGATTTGGCTCCACTTCCGCTTGCTTGAAGACGTCTTCATCAACAAAGTTAGTTTTATCAATAATACTAGAAATCTCCTTCAGTCTCGAGCTTTCGTGAATTCACCACTCATACTGCGGGAGAGTATTAGCAAATAGATTAGGCTAGGCCCAAGCCCGTGTGTGGGCTTAGGGTCCGTTAGGGTTTCCTTTATGTTTTATGTATTTTCTATATATTGTGGTTGAATAATACACCATACCTACGGGGTTTTCTATTATCTAACAGTTGCTAGTAAATGATTTTTCAAGTAGCATTTTGATTTAAAGCGTTTAGAAAAATTTGCTTGTTGCCAAACAAGTATTGTGTGCAATATGCTAAACGCTTGTTGCTAGTTGTGCTCGGTGACAAACATACCCGGTATGGATGTTTAAATGGAACAGAATAAAAACGGTGTAAGAGAATGAAAAGTAAAGAAAACAAAAGGGTAAACGGTGTTTAGGCCATTTGGGCCAATTCGATAATACAAACGGAACAGAATAAAAACAGATTAAGTAGGGCCCAATAAATTCAGCTAAGGGGTCTCCATTTGTCCCGCCGACGGTAGGCCGTCGGTGCCTGTATTTTTGTCTCGGTATATCAGATGAGCTCCACACGTACTTGGCTAGACTGTGGCCCCCACTATGTTGGAAACACCTACCATTTTTTACTACTAGGATTTTATTCTCTTCATGCAATGATAAATTGTTAAGAGTGGAATTTGTATGCTTTTCTCGTGCTATCTAACCTATAAGATATGAAATGTATATTTCTGAAACAGAAAAAGTTGCACGCCTAATTGTTTACACTTGTATTCATGTAAGTTTAGACTTATAGTTTTTTTTGAAGTAAAAGGTTTATATCCGGTAAATATAGTTTAAACATGTAGTTTAGCTTACATACGTTTAAAAGAAACTCTTAGTTAATTTTTTTACGGTCAAATAACCTAGTAAATGGAAACATTAATCCAAACATCCTTTAAATGTATGTTATTGAGGTTGAGATGTTGATAGGATCAACCAAGCAACCATATTGTTTTGGTCTATAGTCGTTTTTGCTTACTTTAAATGTTTAATTCAGGATCATATACTACATGTTTGTATTTATATCAGATCTATGTGAAATCACTATCGGTTTCTTCAACTCATGAGTAGAAGCTTTAGTATAGTAGTTGGACCACGACTTTCACGTGCACATATGAAATTCAATCTTCGTACTCGTACTAAAAACCTGAAGCGTTGCACTCGTATGATGCAAGGTTGTTTTCAGTTAGATCACAACTTTCTCAAATGCAAATGCAATTGAATCTTCAAACTCGTACCTAATTATCTGAAACATTGCACATTTGCACCCGTTTTCAGTCTTGCGTATCCACTCTTTCACAAGTACTATTGTACTAAAATTCTAGACGAACTGTTTTATTCACTTTACCAATTTCATTTATGCACGTGTATCATGAGAATTTATTATGACATCACTTTTTATTGACGACTTAATGCACAGATGAAGAGTTATCTTTAAGTATAATTTCTTTAACTATCAGATCGTTAGGCGTCTCAATCAAAATTGAAAGTGTGCAAATCACTTCCTCTATTTATTAGAGCTACTCCGTATTTTTTAAGATAAAGATGTAATAACCATTTAGTTTAGATAACCCACCCTATTTATTAAGGAACTTACGCCTTAAACTTGAGCAATTATTTTTTCCAAATTTACATGTGAGTATTTTATCGATACTATCTATGATGTAAAAATCACATTTTTTTAAAAGTGAAAAGTGAAAACTGAATCTATTTAAGAAAATTTAATTATGACCAGCTGACCAAATTAATATACAGCTGAAACTTAATTATGTACCTATTAGTAAAAACTACTCAATCATTATAACTCGGAAAGTATTCAATCATATAATATATCATTATAATCAATATTGGTATGGTAATTAGAATGGGTTTTGAAACCCATCACCTTTGATGAATATAGAGAATACCTTGTTTCAAAGGTTTAATTCCAGTTTTTTATTTTAAAACCGACTAATTAAACAACTACAATCAGAGACGGAACTAGGACACAAATCGACCAAGTGCACTTAGACTAAATTAAACAATACTACAAACACAATTTTTAAAGACCGGGTGCATTTTAAAAAATTCAGAATTTTAAACAAAATTAACACTAAATCACAAAAATCTATAGGTGTCCCGAGACACCCCCTAATTCAATCAGTGACTACAATAGAAATAAAAGGCGTTCCCTTATAACCATACATTTAACCCAAACACACTTTTGATAGTAGCATTAAACACCATTAAATATTGTAAACGACCATGAAGTCATTTATAGTTGAGTTAATTGCATTTTTGGTCTTTTTGGTATGGTCAAATTGCAGGTTTGGTCCCTAAAACTTTGAAAGTACAATGATATTCCTCATTTTGAAGTTTGGATTGCATTTTTGGTCCCTAACCTGTGTGAAATGACCAAATTACCCTTGTCTTCTCTGAATAAGACTAAGGGTATTTTAGTCATTTCACTTTATCCAGGGACCAAAATTGTAATCCAAACTTCAAAATAAGGACTATCATTGCATTTTTAAAGTTTTAAGGACCAAACTTGCAATTTGGCCATACCAAAGGAACCAAAAACGCAATTATATGATAGAGTTAATTATGCAATTGTACTCGTCTAGTGTCTTTAAATGGGGTATAAAAGTGATTCATTTTGGTAATTTTTTTTAACTCCAATTATACAAATATGTATTTTATTGATTGTAATAAGAAGATTGATATGGCTATACAACAAAAAAGTGCCAACAGACAAATCTTTTATAATTTGAGATGTGTGCAACTAATAGGGCTAAGCAATCTCGATCGACGATGGACGATCGACTAACGTCCAAATCCGAACGATAATGATCGACACAAACCGACCTTAACTTGGATCGGGACTCGATTTGGGTTTTCAGCCTTGTCAAGACTCGGGTCGGGTCGGGATTCAGGATTACCTGGGATAACACAAACAAAACCATACAAATCGGTTTGTTTCGGGACTCCGTCGGGATTCGGGATTACCCGAACTAGAATCGGGTAAGAATTCGGTTAGGATTTTCAGCCTTGTCGGTTATGGAATAGGTCGGGATTGGGTCGGGATCAGCCCGATGCTCAGCCCTAGCAACTAATGTAGACTTTAGTTTGCAAGATATTATTGTTATTTTTACATTTAACAAGTTAATTAAATGCAAATTTTATAATTTGACGAAGTTTTGAAGTAAAAAAGTAGTAATAATTAGTTATTATTTATATTTATTAAATACAAATATTTATTTTATTATTTATTAGATGACTTAATGACTCAGCAGCAAGAGTATTATAACTATCATCATAAAATGCGAGAGTTCAAAGTTCAATTCGTAATAGGTCTAATAACTTTGAATTAGTCACGAGAATTGCTTAGAAAACGATGGCTCTACTTAATTTGATTATGTGTGATGTGATGATGGATTCAAACCCGTTGATCACTCGATTAATTTTCAAAAGCAAGTGTAAACTAAAGAACAAACAAACAAACTAATGACGTGGATACCTTTCGCAAAACGGCGAGATTACGCAAATTTAAAACCTCCGATCATTCTCCCTATTGAGTTTTATATTTCAAAAGCATGTACCACCAAATAACTTTTAAATAACAACAATAACCGGCCTTTTTGACTCTTGAATCTAGGGATGAAGACGGTCTGGAGCCCGCATCTGAAATTTCAATGTCGAATTAGTGGTATCGATTTTTTCCCGAAATTAAAATTAGTGGTATCGATCTGCATCGAACAGGATTCGGATATCGAACAGATATCGATGCCGCATCGGAAATCGTGTTTCCTGCTTTTTCGAGAATTTCCGACGAAGATCTGGGTCGTGCTTAGAATTAGTGGTCCGATTTTTTCACCTTATTTCATAGTCCGTGCGTCTGGTATTTTAAAATCGATACAATCTAAGTGCAGATTCCGATTCGATTCCGAGATTCAGTTCGAAATGCTCATCCCTGCTTCCCACCCATTAATTAAATTAAAAAAAAATTGAGTTATAAAAGCAAAAATCCCCTACAATCAATACCTCATTTCTCCTTCTCACGTCTTCCATATTCAAACCTTCCTTCCTTCATATAAGGATAACAAAAAAACACACACTAAAACACCTAAAAAAAACACACACACATACTTCTTATATTCAAATGGATTTAAACCAGTCCTCATTAGAACTCCTTCACGATGATCAACCAAACAACAACAAACTGAGCTACGAAATCTTCTCAATTCTCGAAAGCAAATTCTTATTCGGTTACAACGACCACAACGAACTCTGGAAACCTAAACACGTCTCACCTGAACTTCAAAACGACGCCGTTCGATCAGTCAAGAATCAACGCGGCAAAATCTGCGTCCTCTCCATCGACGGCGCCGGCATGAGAAACATCTTCGCCGCAAAAGCTCTAGCTTATCTTGAACACGCCTTGAAAACGAAATCCGGTGATCCTGACGCCGCCATATGCGACTATTTCGACGTCGCTGCTGGTACTGGTATCGGAGGCGTGTTTGCCGCCATGCTTTTCAGCTCTAACGGTCGTAACCGTCCGGTTTATAGAGCTGATGACACGTGGCAGCTTTTAGCAGAACAAGGAAAACGGTTATATAATACTAAAAGTATAAATAAAAGTAATTCCGGTGGTGTGTTTAGAAAGTTGTTTAAAAAAAAACAGTTAAAAAAAGTTACTGAAGGTGAAAATGTAATGAAAGAGATTTTCACGGTCAACGGGAGGGCGTTGACTTTAAAAGACAGTTTAAAACCGATTTTAATCCCGTGCTACGACTTGAAAAGCTCGGCTCCGTTTTTATTTTCGCGAGCCGACGCTTTGGAAGCCGAGAGCTTTGATTTTGAGATAAGTGAGATATGTAGTGCCACGTCAGCAACTCCCGGTTTGTTTGAACCGGTGTTGCTGACGTCAGCAGATGGAAAAAGGAGCTGTGTTGGAGTAGATGGCGGTGTGGCTATGAGTAATCCGACAGCTGCTGCTATTACGCACGTGTTGCATAATAAGCAGGAGTTTCCTTTTGTTAGGGGGGTTGAGGATGTTTTCGTGCTTTCGCTTGGAGGTGGGCAGCTGTTCGAAGAGGGGTATGGTTATGGGAAAGGTGGCGAGTGGTGTGGGACTATGGCGAGAGCTGCGGGTGATGCCTCGGCTGATATGGTTGATCATGCTGTTGCTATGGCGTTTGGGGAGAATCGTTGTAGTAACTACGTTCGTATTCAGGTATAAAGCTTTGGAAGTTTATGCTATTGTTTGATGAAATATAAGTAAATTTAAATTTGACTAACTGCTCTGCATATTTTTAGGCAGATACGTGCTTATATGCTCATTTTAAAGCCGAAATATGCTTATCTAGCTTAGTTTCAAGTAGATAAGTACTCCGTAGTTTGTAGTGTTTGTGATCCAAACTACTTTCGCTTATTTGAAGTTAACGCTGCTTATTTGAGATGGCGATAATAAAGTAGCTAGTCAACTTAATGAAATGCTTACTTTAAAGTGGTTTTTTACAAGCATAAGCAGAAAATATAAGCAATCCTAAACACCCCATAAGTGTAAGGCATAAAATACAAAGCAACCCGAAACACCCTCTTAGCATGGTTCCTTAGCAAAATGTAAAGAAAACTAGTGTTGAACACTATGGTCCATGGTGATTATTGGAAAAATCATTGTATGACTTTATTTTACTTGTTTTTAGGGGTTTGCCATATTTGTAATGCACCTATGAGAACTTGCATGATAATTAGTATATCCCCTTTGCCTTTTGGTCCTATATATGGTCCTCTTTTCTTTTTCTTATGTTCATCAATAGTTTCCTATACCACAATCAATCCATTTTTGAAAACTTTTAATCAATACTTTTGCTTTTGCCTATTCCTACTGTTTTTTTGCTATATCTTTGTCTGCCGGTTTAAAGTTGAAGATGACAATATTGATGGTAGAGAGGACTCGAATATGACTTGTTCTTTTTAACGTTTAAGCGTTAATTAACAAACAAAACGCAATATGACATTTGGTTCCACTTCTGTTGTAAAACTTTCTATAAGTCTAGCAACTGCTAACTTGATTGTAGTTATAAAAAGGTTATTTAATAAAATTGCTACTTTGTGAGTATTACAAAATAGTATAAAAGCTATTGCTTTATGAGATGTTTCGAGTTCGATTCATGTATATCTCCCTATAGATGATGTGTCATATGCTTGTCAGTTGTGAGTATGAACATTGAGTGCTTATAAGTTTTTTTTAGCTGATCTACTATTAAATCTTCAATATTGTTATAGTTGATCTGAAGTCTTATTAGTGTGTTGACTACTTTATATATGTTTATAGTTTTGAGTGGTTATTAATTCACCAAACACTATGTTCATGCTGCCAGATAAAATGTCAACAGTTTGATGATGTTGAAATGAAATATATTGAAACGAACTTATGGGCTAGCAAGGGAAAAGTGAGATTGTTTTTCATAAACATGTAGGTCACCTTCTTAAGAGTTAGAACAATAGAACAATGATTGAGTGTGCGAAGGCATTATATATTAATCAAGAAAGTTGATGTATTTGATAAACATGTAGGCCACTTTAATTGATTAGCGATTTCATGATTCGTAATCTCCTTTTGGTCTTTTTGTCTCCATGCTTTTTCGTTTATTGTGTTATTTTCTTTTAGATTTCGCGACTAAGTACTTGTTATTTTACCCTTGATAGGCAAATGGATCCACCATGGGTCGTTGTGGGATCAATGTTGACTCGGACCCCAGTCCCAACAACGTAAAAATGCTGACTGCAATGGCCGATGAGATGCTTAAACAGAAGAACGTCGAATCTGTGTTATTTGGAGGCAAAAAAATCACAGAACAAACCAATCGTGAGAAACTTGACTGGTTTGCAGGAGAACTTGTGTTAGAACATC
This sequence comes from Chrysanthemum lavandulifolium, assembly GCA_022545495.1. Lineage (NCBI taxonomy): Eukaryota > Viridiplantae > Streptophyta > Magnoliopsida > Asterales > Asteraceae > Chrysanthemum > Chrysanthemum lavandulifolium. The sequence continues at coordinate 48,418,148 of CM040245.1, forward strand.
AGAGGAGGAGTTGCAGGATCGCTCCCACTGTTGTTCTTAAGCAAGCCTCCCCGACAAGTACATAATCTAACAAGTTCTGTTAAAGGTTTATATTTTTTTTACCATACAAGTCAAGAAGTAAATGTGTGCTGATTAAATATTGATCTGTCATATAAATGTATATACTAGCTTGAGTTTGCTCTTCCTACAGTCGGTTTGCCTACCGACACTTACAAGGGCATTTTGGTTTGCTTGTGTAATATTGAAAAGTGTTTTGTGAGGTGGAGCTTATGTGTAGTCAATTCACTGGAGGGCTTGTCCGTACTCCGGAATGAGAACAAAAGACAAAAATACCCTTGTTGACACATCAATTCTTTGTTAAACCGACAACCAGGGGGTTAGCCCTTTTCTGGAGGTGGGGATGATGAGGGGTTTATAAAAGATTTCCGTGTAGGTCCTTTAATAATTCACCATCTTGTTGTTGGACATTGTATTTGTATATATGGGTTGGTGACAAGTGATTAAAGGGTGTCTAGGTACTTTCTTTCAAGTGTATATTATATGGAAACAAACCAACTTACTACATGTTCCTACATACATGGCTTTACTACTGCTTTTGAACTTAAAAATTGGGTCTTTTGGTAATGAAAGTTCATTATAAAATGCAGGGCTTGGTGGACATAAAGTATACAGTAGAAAAGAAGTTTGGAATTTACTGGATAGGACACACTCAACTATCAAAACAAAGAAGAAAAAGTAACGTTAATAGTGATGGATTGATGTTGGTGAAATTTGTCTCGCTTTCTAAACTACAAGTAATGTGATGTCCACTCACCCCCACTCTCTTTGGCTTTTGCTTTCACAAGGGGCAAAAAGGTCCCAAAAAAAATATATGTGTGGAAGCGTGTATAGAGATTGGTCAAAGGAGTGTATATGGGGTGGGTCAGAGGGGTATAATTGTATCTTGGTATTATTATTAGTACAATTATTCCTAAGAGCCCCACTTGATTCTTGAGGTGTTTTGAAAAGTATAAATAAAAAAATATATATATATATTTTTTTTCAACCTCTTCGGTTATATAATCCAATTGCGAGAGTCTAAACTTATACTCTGAATTTTCTGTTGTGGAAACCGATCCTAACACAACCCTTTGGCAAGCTTCAATAACCTCGTATCACTTGTTAGGAATGTGAGTTCAAACAAGACAGCCATATAAGCATACACGGTCAAACACACGAGCACCTTATCTAATCACCATCGTACAATAAACAGAGCATAATCAAAAGCTAAAAGAATCATAAGGAACACAGGAACAATACGACACAAGAATTTAATGTGGCTCCCACGATCCAGGTTATCGTGGTCAGTCCACAATTGAATGAGAGAGAATATTATTAAGCGTTGTGTTAATCTGCACAGGCTTTGTGTCAAACTACACATGATACTAACCCTAACACAAGAGTACGAGTACCACCATCGCCATAGGTTTACAATTACATATGAGGGGTATTTATAGATATGAAAAACTCTAGACCTAACTTTCTCCCCTAGGTTACAACTTAAAGCCTGGACTAACTACATATGGGCCAAGCCCATGTTGCATTTATGTCCAGCATGGATGGAGCCTCTTGCACTACAAGAAATAAGCCATTTGGTGACATGTTTAGCGACTCAAGAAGTTATGTCGCAAATTTGCGACCCAAGTAGTGACATGTTTAGTGACTTACACGTCTTCTAAGTCAACTAAAAAGTCGCAAAAAATACGATGTCATCAATCAAGTCGTTGAACGTGTCGCTGGTTTGTGACATATAAGAAGAGCATCGCCACTAGTGTCGCAACAATTGTGACTTCTTGCAACATGTTGTTAAATATGTCTCAATTTCGTGACGCTTTGAAGAAGTCGCTAAAGCGTGCCGCTTGGTTTGTGACATATAAAAGTACATCGCCATGATAGTGTCGCAACAATTGCGACTTATCGCAACATGTTGTTAACTATGTCTCTAATTTCGTGACTCCTTTAAAGAAGTCGCTAAACGTCCGCTAGCTTATGACATTCTAAAACCGATCGCTACTAGTGACGCAAAATGAAGACTTTTTGCAACATGTCAATAACTTTGTCTCTAATTTGTGACTTCCAAGGCAAGTCGCTATCAACATCACTAATTCGACATCTTTGTTACATAATAAGTATATTTTTAAAAGATGTCTTTAGCGAATTAGGGGTCTCGCATCGCGACCAAATACGAGGATGACGACAAATGTTTAAACCTGTAATATAAAAACACATTTCGATGGACCAGTTGCATTTAAAATGTCTTTAAAAAAATAACAATTTTTTTTAAATTAACACTACATCAAAAAATCAATAAGGGTCCCGGGTACCCTCTTGCTCCGTCCCCAGTTATGGCAAAGTATAATATAAAGTAAAAATATCTTATAAATTAAATTAAACTTTTTATTTCAAATAAACCATAAAGACCATAAATAGTAAACCTTTTATATTTTTGAAGAAAATACAAATTTGTTACCACTTAAACATAAATTAAATAAACTTAAAAAAAAAAAAAAAAAAAAAAACTCCGGTTTAGATCTCATATAGTCTCGGGTATAAAAACCCATTCCAATCCCTAATTCTCACCATTTCCTCAATTTCCCAAATACAAACCATGTAAACCCACAGTTACTCTGATTGATCTCGCCATCACGATTCTCGCCTCACAGATTACTCGCCATCATCTCCGCCATTATCGGTATACATACTTCATCATCTCCGTCGGGATTTGTTATTACTTCACCATTTTATTATCTCGGTATACATACTTCATCATTTTGATCGTTTAACCATACATTTTGTAGATTGATTGTTTAGTTTGTATTTGAGATGAATGTAGTTGTGTGTGTTTTGTATTTACTATGTGTATTGTATATTGAGATGATGTATCGGACCTAGCTTTCGGGGCTTATATCTCAGATCTTTTTTGAGCTTCTGTTCGGAGCCTCGATCAGTCTCCACAACCCAACATATTCAAGTACCATGAAAAGATGATTATTGTGTATAGAAAAGAAAGGATAAGCCGTCTCAGTTGTGAGTTTGTTGTCAGTTGTGACTTGATTAGTTTATAATTTTGTTTATAGCGGAGGGGTTCGAGTCTCTAGCATTAGACCGGGCGCTATGGATGGTGGTGCACTAGCACATCACCTCCATCTAGGTCATCACGCGTCGTCTCCTAAAGTAAAGACTCACCATCACGCATGATGATGGAAGTTTTGCACTTGTTTAATGGTCTGCATCACCTAACGCATTTCAAGGAAAAGTGTGATTTTTTTTTATTATTTGTTTAGTTTGTGAGTGTGTGTGTATGGTATATTTGTATAAACTATAGTATTTTTATATTTTTGGTTTTGTGATAAATTGGTGGTGACTTTATAACCTGAAAAATGATGTGTTTGATGATGTATTAAATAATTATGTGATGCTGACTTTGATAAAGACTTACATGAAAACAAACTCCATGGTGAAATTCAGAAATTGATTGATGGGTGAACTATAAATAAATGCAAACTTGGTTGGTTCGTATTCTTTTGATACTCATTGACGTGTGCCTGTTTTGATAGTCATTGACGTGTGTGTTTTTACATAAGGACACACATTAAACCGAAATGAAAGGTGTAACAAAACTGTGACTTTGATTACGATTATTTTTTACAAAAAACATGTTCTTTTGTTGTTTGTCTTCATTATGTAAGTACAGATGAACAAACAAATAAATGAACACGAACAGATAAAGAAATAACAACTTGTTTCTGTCTATCAAGAAAATAGAACTACTATACAAACAGAAATGAGAGAACATTCATAGTTAAAATAAGTTTCATAACCCAATTTGTATAGATATTGCGCCTAATTACATCACACTTAATATAAGCCACATAACCACTTAGTTACGAGCTACGACAGGCCACTAGGAAAAACTTTATCAGCTTTCTTGCACAATTTGGATCGGCCAAGCTAATAACATCCAAAACATTAAAATCATCCAGCCTTTCTTCCACACAAGCCACACGAAAACTTTTAAGAAATATATTTTTCTGGTCGGATTAGTATCAAATACTAACCCCTATGACTGGTTAAGTGTACTATAAACCCTACCGCATATATAAAAATCGAATGCACAGAGGTATATTACTTAACGAGTAAACATGAACGCATGGGAACCTTTGTTCGGGTCACTCTCCTTATTAATTAAATCTATATTATGTTCGTTCACTTGAAAAATAAATAAACGTAAACAAATCTTCCATTGAATGTTTGACACGTTTACAACGCTAAGTTTGAGAACTATTATGAAGAGGTATCTATAAACAACCCAACGTTTTTGAATCTAAATCTTGTATTTTAATACTTTTGGTCGATTGGTAAGCAAACACAGTTTTATTTATTTGTACTTTAACGAAAAAAGGCTGTACTTCAATGCATTTCTTATCGAGTGGTTACTATAAAAAAGTCATGTAACAATCATTTCTTTAGTTAATTAAAGATGGCATTGTCTTTCTTTCTTTTTGATATTTTAGGTTACAACAATGAAAGCAAAGTGTCTGGATTAGTGATACTGAATAATGGAGTTTGTAGATGGATAAGAATAGAAATTAGTTAGTGGTTGTTAATAATCATAATCTTGACAAATATTGATAGGGAAAACACATTCCCAGTCAATTCTGTTTTGTTTTCATTGATTTGTTTAACACACAAAAACAAAATTAATTAATTCAGCCAAAATAAAAATATCTATATTTGCAATCTTAAATTCAAACCCCAAATAGGGTTTTGCCTTTATACATGAACAAGCTTTGATTAAGTGAAGACTTCAAGACTTATAAGTTATAACTAATAGATGGTATATATATCTCAAACCGTTACAAACAAACTACCTAAGTTAATCTTCTTTTGTAAATTTACTATCGCTTTTTTAGGTAGTCAACAAACTTTTTTACATGGTATATAAGCACGTTTTATGTAAATATTTGTGGACTACTTAACGAAAACGATAGTAATCTATACCACATACAAAGAGAAGATTTATTTGATTTAAAAGTTTCAAAATGAAAACTAAAAAAAGACTAATATACCCTTTGTCTTTAAAATACTTTTTATATAAATGACCATCTTTATATTTCCCCTTTCTTTATATTGCAACAATTTCATAAATATATTTACTTTTACCATTAATGTTTTTAACAACCATCAAGTCATCAAGCCTAAGAGTCAAGTTTTTGGGTGGTGATGCTCATAAAAGAAAGCTTGTTTGGGTGAAATAGGATACTGTCATGACCTCGTTGGATAAAGGTGGGGTAGGAATGAGTAGTTTAAAAGCTTTAAACCTTGCTCTTCTTACAAAGTGGTGTTGGAGGTTGGTCAACAACCTAGGTTATTTATGAGTTAGATTAATCAAAGCGATCTATGGTATTAATGTCGGTTTGGATGAGGTGGGTGTAAACGCAGGAGTTTGGGCCAAGATTGTTGGGACTGTTAATTATTTGCACTCTAGCGGAGTTATACTAAAGGAAACGCTTCGTTTTAAATTGGGCAGTGAATCATCGACATTATTTTGGAAAGATAATTGGCAAGGTAATGGACCGCTTGAGTTCGTTTCAATGATTATTGAGAATAGATCGTAATGAAGAATGTGTAATCCAAGATAAACTTTCAAATGGAGTATGGTCATGGGACTGGTGTGATAAATACTGGAGCTCGTCATACATTATCGTTAGCTTTGTTGTTGGAAGAAATTGGCTTAGTAGATCTCGGTTTAGGTTCGGTTACTTGCATTTGGAGTTTAGATATAAGTGGGTTGTTTCCCGTGGGTGTCACAAGGAGGTGTATTGATGCTCAATTGCTTTCAACATTGCCTACATCTACAAGATGGTCTATTGCTTTGCCGAGAAGGGTGCATCTATAGGCTCGTGGTTTGGAATGAACTCCATACTATGCCCGATATGTGATTGCTCTATGGAATCCAATGATCATCTCTTTTATTCGTGTAATGTGACTGTAAATATGTGGACCAAAATTTGTGTTTGGTGTGATGTTGTGATGCTGAGATTTGGTTCAAATTCTGAGTGGATCTGTTGGCTTGAGAATTGGCATACTTCAAAGTCTCGTAAAGATTGCACGTATGGTATTATTTGAGTTACCTTGTGGATGATTTGGCGCTATTGTAATTGCGCGACTTTCCGTTCTCAAGTTATGAGGCAAAGTAACGTTTTTTATAATATTCGTTTTTATTTATTGTTATTATTTTTTTTAAATTAGAGGCGGTAACCATAGTAGTGGGAATGCCTGGGTTACTTTTCCTTTGTAGTTTCTAGCATCTTGTTAGTTTTTTTATTCATCTTGCCGTTTAACAGAAAAAGAGATCAACAAACTTTTTTGAAAAAGAGATGATTTGCACACTATAACTTTTTATTTGCACACTACAAGCAGTTAAAGCATGATATCAATATTGTACGGGTATTTAATGCATGAGTTGAAGTGTCTAATCAAAAATCAATATGTGCAAAACAATTCTCTTTTTAAAAGTTTGATTTTAAAGCTTAATACTAGTACTTTACAACTTTCTGCTGTGTAGTTTTGTTAAACATAAAATTAATTACCCGGTTAAGGCTGATATCATTGTTGAAGAAGCTTCTAACAACGATGAGAATCATGAGGTGTTTTAATTTTAGAACATTATTTGTCGCTATATACTCAAAATAAACGTTGCATGAAACACTTAACCTTATATCGCAACTATATATTTTTGTTAAAAGCTCTCGTAAATATGTACGGAAACTTGCCTAGCTTTAAAAAAAACGATGAGATAAAAACTTTTGTATGTTCATATCATATTTTCCTATTGAAAAGTAAAAACAACCTTGCCAACCTCGTTTTAATTATAGTACGGTTGAAAAGTAGAAAGTGACGAAAGTGGACAATAATATTCTTGAGCACATTTAATTAATCCGATGTTACGTCAAACAATTGGAAGTTTGATTCAGACAACCACTCAACCCCAAAACTCAACACGATACGCAAACAACTTTAATATTCGTTTTAAACAGCAAAAACGTCATTACATTTGTAGAACCTTTAATAAAAGTTATAAATATGATGTGTATGAAGGTGTCCATGGATATTATGCAAAACTATATATGGTCTTATCCTCTTTGTCTTCTTAATGATTATGGCGAATTTGTTTGACTAGAAAGTCATATTATTCAAGCAGTGGCGGAACTATGACTAAGAAAAATGAATGTACAATTTTATTTTTTATTTGAACCGTAAAGTGTGTATAAAATAACAAGGCGGGATGGAATAGAAATGGCAGCAAGGCGGGTTGGAATGGGGCGGCCATCCCATCCTCGTGGCTTGCATCCATACGTCGCTCCAAAGGACAAATACAAGGCACAAAACTAAACCATTACACACTACGATCATGAGGTACGATGATCTAGATAGATACAAGTAACGCTAGAAACTACTCGTACGCAGCATCACGAAGAATACGATCGATAGGAAAACAGATGTATATGAATAGTAGACTCATAAATTGACCCAACTTCTACAAAGGGACTAAAAAACACAACTGATAAAGTTTAATCTAACATTGGGGCATTGGGCCCAACGAATAGATTCACAAGTCCAGAACAAGGGTTATAGACCTATAGGCTTATAGCCTTAGGCCCTTATTAGCTCCTTAAACCTATCCAGAATTACATAAAAACATAACTTACATAACGTGTCTTAAAAAAAAAAATACTATTCTTCATGCTATAGATTAAATTATCACACAGGTGAAGTCGTGCTAGAAAAGGTAATGGGTATTGATTGTGTTTCTGGGTATAAAACTATGAGGGACTGATGATGAACTTAGTAGCGACTCTGAAGATGAAAAGATTAGTTTTTGGTATAACACTATGTTACCCTGTTTTTATTTTCATTTTTTAATTTCTTTTGGCAAAAAAAGTTTATTAATATTGCTTTCTAAGATGGATCAATGTGATTCTTTGCTTTATAATGTCATTTGCATACATTTTTAATGATTCACTTGAATTTTCATGTCATATTCATCCTGCATATATATTACATGCTTAAACTATTACGTAGTATATGTGGCTCGTAGAGCCGCATATAAGAGTGTGCGATGAGCGACACTGTACAAGGCCTCAAATCTTTAGACGCCTCAAAATGTACACCTGTTACATATTTGGGGCCCCAAACTTCACTTCCAACTAAAACTGTTAGTTTAATATATCTTTATATTATTATTTGTCGGAGATAATTAGCTAGTTTTCCAAACGGTTCGGTTTTCAAAACATTGGTCGTATATGCCCCTTTCTCATAGTTATGTTTTCTTTTCACTAAATGCTCACTGTTATGATTCTTATCATAAAAAACAATGGACAAGTACCTCTTAACTCTATAATATTATCATATTTTGTCACAGAAAACATATAATCATATACATTACTCGCAAAAAATTTATTTACAAAATACCCACCACTGCAACACACAAATATCCTGCTAATATATTATCATGCATGCACTTGCATAGTTGCATTCATAACACTCACTACCATTTACTTGAGAATAATAGACTTAATAGTACTCCGTAATACATATTACATACTACGTCGCCACGTTTAAAATGTTGATGGAAAAAAAGGTTCATAATCATGGCGTATTTTAACTTAAACATTTTCTTGGGGGATTTATTTTGGGATCAATCGAAATTGTTTAGAACCTCAACTAAATTAAAACATATAATATTTACATTAGGTGCCGCAAATTTTGGGGGGGCCAGGGCCCTCCCCGATCTCTATTAAGGTCCTTCCTTGTACATAGGGTCCCTAATACATATACATATTACATCGCCACGTTTTAAACGTTATGAAAGAAAAAAAGGTTAACACCCGTTTAACATGAACAAATAGCTCGCCTTTTCAGTTTCTTCAAGAAGTCTATAAGTGTAAAAACACAATCAATCCAAAAAACACTTAACTAGTTAACCTATTATCAGGACACCCTCAGCTCGTACAAAACTTGGTCGACCATAAAATTGTACATTGCCATAACGCCGTTCAAACAATAACACCATTCTCACAAAACTTCGGTTTCCTTCTCTTTCGATCAAAGTGAGAGACACCCATTGAACCATAATGCGAACCACACAAAAATACATTTTTTGTTTTCGAAATGACGTTGTTTCCTTAAATCTTGTAAGCAGGTTGTTTTTTCCATCCTCCTTGCTCCCGGTAGTTCAATGTTTGACAAATAATCCTACCAAAACTCGCCTCTGTCACGATAAAACGTGCATGGTGGTGTGATCTTTGTAAATCAGTTACATAAAACTCAAAAACTATATATATTGGCTATTTGATATAAAATCACAATGAGACAATTAAATACAAATAAAAATATATTCCGTATACAAGTCAAGTCGCTGGAAAATAAAATCTTATCAACACAACAGTAGTGTCACTTACATGGGCTGCCCCACATACAGAGCATACATCTCAACAATTTCGAGAGCTTGGTACGTATGGATGTTAGCCTTAGTGCCATCTCACAATGCCACTCTCGCTTCGAGAGCTTGGTACGTCTTTTTTTGTGTTTTGTATTTCTATTTTATTAGGTTATGTGTGAGTTAGGAGGTGTCGTATATGATCCAGTTCAAATCATATAAGTATAGTCTAATGATTTACACATTCTAATTTCGTATTTGTACATTTAAATTTGTACATTAAGCAGTTATACATTTATCATATGATACCGGTTTGAATATTTAAGCGTGCAAATAACAAATGAGACTGCAAGGAATGTGTCATGTACTCATGTGTATGAAAGCAATTACTGTTATTTTTTTATTTTTTATTTATTTTTATTTCTTTTGAAAGATTATTGTTTTATTAATACCCTGGTGGCCTGGTTGAAAAACATTGTTATTCTTTGTAAGATTCAACCAAAACCAAAAATTTAAACCAAAAGCAATTTTAAAACCATCAAATTGGCCCGCTCCTGTTTCCTTTTAACTAGGGGTGAGCATGGTTCGGTTTGGCTCGGTTTTTGTATAAAACCGAAACCGACCCAAAAAATTTCGGTTTTTGATTTTTAGAAACCATTCGGTTTCGGTTTTGTGTCAGTTTGGTTTTTCGGTTGTCGGTTTTTTTTCGGTTTGGTTTTTCGGTTTCTATCACGATTTATCGAGCTATGCTTTTAAAGTAGATTTGACATATATTATAAAATACAACAATATCTTAAACACTGTCTGTAACAACGGTACTAAAATGGAGTAAGAATCATCATAAATCAAGTGCCAACATTCTCAAAGTTGCTTTCTGAGTTCCAAGATTTAATTTGTTAGAGCTTGAAGGTGACACTAAAACAATTGAAGGGTGTGTAAACGAAAAAGAATGATGTTGGAACAAGTTCTTCAATCTTTTGATGAATTGCACCATATTCAACAGGAACAACCATTAACATTCAAACTTAATGTGTTCTTGTAACATTTGTGTACCCATTTTTTACCTTAAAACACATTTGTGTTATGTATATTGTTATGAAACAAAATATTAACAGAGTTATTACACATTTGAAATGCATCATTGACAACGGTAATGTAAAAGGAAGATATCGGGATAACGTCTTATATTCTTTATGAACAACAAGCAAAGATATATTATTTTGACTTTAAATGTCGGTTCGGTTTCTATTGGTCGGTTTTTAAAGCTAAAACCAAACCGAACCAAAAACTTCGATTTTTTCAAAATATAAAAACAGAACCGTCGGTTTTTCAATCGGTTTCGGTTTTTTTGGTTTCGGATCTTCGGTTTTTTTCGGTTTAGATTCGGTTTTTTGGTTTCTTGCACACCCCTACTTTTAACCATACACCACACAAATATAGATCGTCACTTTATAGAGTTTTTTCTCATTTCCTATTAAACTTTGCATGTTTAAGATGTTTTTTTATTTTATTTTACTCAACCTAAATTATACGCACATCATATCTACCCGTCATTGACTCATATTGATTTTGCGTTTTGTTTTGAACTAAACCAACCTTTTAAAACTTATTATATTTGTGCATTCATTAACATCCATTCATCAACTTCCTTTTCATACTAATAACTCTAGCTTTGTTCCTTAGGTTTTGAAAGTCATAGACGTACAGTGCGTTTGATATGCTATCCGAATCATTAAAATATGGTTTTAACTAGAGGGTGTATGAGATTGGGATATCAATTCCATTATTGTTGTTTGGTAAAAAATTCGGTATCGGTATCACATTTAGTAGGGGTGAGCATAGTTCGGTGTTTGGCTAAAACCAAACCGAACCGAAATATTCGGTTTTATAAAACTAAAACCGAAACCGTTCGGTTTTAGCGGTTCGGTTTATTATCGGTTTTGTTTCGGTTTTCGATTATTTCATTTTGTAACGTTTACATTTGAGTGTAAACAATTTATACCAGCAAACTTGTTTTACATCGAAAATTAGTTATTCTTTTCTTTTAATATAAGCCTAATAATATTTATTGTATATTTTTATAATTACACACATATAGATGATGTACACACACACATGCAAATGAATATACACATAGTATGATCATTGTCATATATGTATTGATATATTGTCAAGTAAACACACGTACATGACAAACACACATATAAACGTTAAGATAAATATATTATAATTCATCCACAAAAGAATATGAATTTATAAATTTGATTTATTTAGTTATTTATTTTTATTATATTGGTTATATAATAAAATCGGTTCGATTGGTTTTATTGTTCGCTTTGGGTAAAAACCGAAACCGAACCGAACCGAATTTTTCGGTTTTGAAAAGTAAAACCGATCCATCTTTAGTTTCGCCGATTATTTCGGTTCGGTTTTGTCGGTTTTAGAGGT